>VXAA01001311.1:75021-155714 GCA_013399115.1 Anseranas semipalmata
TGTCCAAAAAAGAAAAAAAAAAAAAAAAAAAAAAAAAAAGTAGAGTTTCATACCTCACTGTCACCTAGTTTTTAAAAAAATGGGTTTCTTCTTAATCTCAATACCTTTATACAAAATAGCCATAAAAAACTCCTGTAAAGATCTACAAAGGCAATTCTGTTTTCTTGGACAGACAATGGGCAAAATGCTGAAATTTTCCAGGATGAGTATATTCGAAATGGCTGTCTGCCATGGTGAAACACTGGATTGGTAGTCAGAAGATTTAAGCATGATTGTTTTTTTAGCTCTCACACTGGGTCTGCACCACTGTAACTTGCTTGACTTGAATGGAATGAATACAGTTCTCACTGATGATGAACCACAGGGGTTTTATTGTTAGTTCAACCACTGACTCCTTGTGTAACTCTTAAAAAGCCTTTCAGCTTTCCTTTACTCTTGTTATTCTGTTTGTAAATTAAAAGTTAGTTATGCTTTTACTCTCTTAAAGCCTCCTTATACCTAAAATGAGAAGTGCTACATAAATTCTAAGATGAATATTATTACTTTTTCATTTATTCACAATTCCTGGTAAATTAATTGAGAGACAAAACTTCTCTGAAGGCTATGAAAACTTTCCTTCTTGTGTGAAGTCTTAAAGGAAAAAATGGTGTAACTTCATGTACTGAGCTCAGGAAGAACAGATTACTGGGACAAATATCCATTGTAATGGAAAAGACAGTTGCATCATACACAACAATAATTCATTTAGGAAAGAGAATAGCATTACTATCCTATTAGAACATATAGCTTATTTTGGTCTGTTACAGGAATTACTATAGAATGAGTACAACTCCTACAGTTCCTACATCCAACAAATCAGGATCCTACTATGTCAGACCCCGCAAGAAAATATAGTAAATAATTGTGAAACATAATGAACTCCTTGGTTCGCATCTTCAGAGATCACTGGAATTGTGTGCTCTTAAGGCTTTGGTCCCATACATCTAAAATGAGGACGTTGTTTTCAAACTACAAAAAACTTGTGAGGTATAAATGTTTCCTCGAGAGCCTAAGGTTCAATAAATGTGATCAGTAACTTACCAAGTTTAAAGCGAAGTACTCCTAAGGGTCCTTTGTCGAATCTAACCAACAAAAGATCATGAATATCTGTGCCATCAGTGCTGGGAGATGCAGCTTGAGCAGAAGCCCAGTCAATCTGGACAAGGCTGCTAGACACGTCAAAGTGTCTGCTGAATTGTAAAGTTGCCTCAGGTGAATACTCTTCTGCCAACAGCTGAATTTTAACTGGGGACAGTGCTGTGTCAAAAAGCTGCAGCTCTCCTTGAGAGCTGCCAACCAGGAATATGGCTCCAGAAGGGTGGTAAGTCATAAATGCAGGCAATAGTTTTGCTTGGGCTAACAGAGTCACCTGGTTGTAGGCTTCATACAGAATTATTGACGAATCTTCACAACCCAGGGCTAGTTTGTCTTCTGTAACATTTCTGCAACAGCTGATGGCCTTTGATCGTAGTGGTATTCTGGTGACTGCCACACACTGAATTTTGTTCCTAACACAATCGTAGACACAGCTGTCAGCCATGGGCTCTTTGTCTGCAGAGATGGAGTGCTCTACTGTGTGAACCTGATAAGGCTCCTTAGTGCTGAAGCTAGCATCAAGTGGATCCCATTCTGTACGGACATAACTCTGAACCTGTAAAAAAAATCCAAAACACTTTGGTAGTAGTTTTTTATTTTTTTAACTTTGAAATTTAAAAAATAGACTGCTGAAAACACATTTTCTCATGGCTCAGTAAGCTAAAACAAGCACACATTTTATAGAGTTGTGAGGCTTTTAAAATGTTAATTTCTTGCCATATAGTTAGAGCCGTATTTGTTTACTCAGAGAATGTAATAGTTTAGTAGGATAGAAAATAAAAGAGGGGATGGTCCTAGCAATACTACCAGAGGAGAAATGAGCAGCTGACATATCAAAGAATAGCTGATTATTCACAAGGATGGTGGGGGAGAAACCCCAAAATTTCTGGAAAAGTTTGTAATAGGTTACTCTGAGCATCACGTGTAGAGCATTTTTTATCATTTGCTCTGGGCGATGATAACAGAAAATATTATACTGTAGTGGTAGAAACAATGGCATGTTTAAACAATGCACACTATACGTTGCCAAACGAGTAGGTGGTAGATGCTCTTTGGTGCCATAGAATGAATTTGTAATAGCAGAAAAGGAGGACCATTTAGGGGTACTTGAAGGTTGAACAAACTGGAAGAAGAACACAAAAGCAGAATTTGATCCAAAGACAGCAGCTGGAAAAGAGCAAGAATTTGTAGTGTGGACACATGGGAAACGCCATAAACTGATGGAGGCAACAGTGGAGTCCAATGAAGATTCATAGTCTATAATATGCGTATTTGAGAGAGAGGTATTGTACAGGACTGGAGCAGGGAAAGTGCAGGAGAAGTACTAGCTGTAAAAAAGTTACAAATTGGCTTATCAAAAGCTATTTTTCTGAAAGAGAGAGGAAAACGATGTCTGTAGAAGAATAAGAGTAGTGGAAGCCGGTCAGAAACATGCTGGTGTTTGTTCATGCAGAAGGAAACAGTGAAAGGAAAATGTCAAACTGAGCCAAACTCCACCCCTCAGGTATACCCGTAGCATTATTCACACTATAAATTAAAGCTGCTGACCTGCCACTAAAGCCCCTTCTTTTGAGTCCAGGTGGTATGCAAGTACAATTTATGCAGCAAGGGGTAACAAAAAGGGAGATGGAGGAACTCTGGAAATTTCAGGTTGAAAACAGAAATGCGCACATAATGCTTAAGCAGTTTAAAGTTGATTTCCACAGATCACTAGACCAACTGAACATACAATTTAGCCTTTCATCTTGCAAAGGAGGAGAATAAGAAATTAAGATTTTTTGGCATACCACCCATTACTTCAGAAGCAAATTTATAAGCAAGTTATTTGGGATGCTGATCAGACTGATTAGGATGTTTTGTTCTGACAGTTTACTTATTTTGTGAGTAAAAGGGCTTCTTTTGCAAGAAGCAGCAAGAAAAAAGGATTGTTGCCATTCTGTGGCTACAAACCAGCTGCCTATTAATATGAAAGTCTTGGCTAGTATAAGATGGGTAGTTAGGGATATACTAAGAACTACGTAATAGGCAAGAAACAAAATATTAGATGTGAAAGCATCTAATACAGAAGCCAATGCACCCACCTTGTGAAAACCAGGTAAGCTGATTTCAAACACAAGTAGTGATCAATAAAATATACACCAAAGAGGAAATAAAAGATTGAATCAGTTATATAGGCTGAAAACCCTTTTCTCACCTGCTCCATTTGCTCACCAATGACTTAGCCTCTGCAGCTAGTCATTTAAGCCCACAAAATGTGCAGCGGCTACTGTGCAGTGGTTTGGTGTTAGAACTGCTTGAAATGTGTAGCTTATTAGGGTGTTAAATTGCATAGCAAGGCAACCTGTAAAAGAGGATATTGTGGACAAAGGATCTGTAACCCCAAATAAAGACAAGGTGAAATGTTATTTGTTCTGCAGTTTTCCCTAAGACTATGCATAGAGACCCAGATAGCTGCCTTTCAAGTATGTGAAATAGAAATCTTGCCCAAGCAAGTCTTCAAAGCTTCCATAACTTCAGTGAAATGAGCCTTGAGGCCCTCTGGGACTCAGATTTCTGTCTTCTTGTGGCAGGTTTCAATGCACTGCATTATTCACCTACATATTTTGATCCCAAACCAGTGCTCCTCTTTGGACATCTCCTCACAAGCAACAAGAAAATCATAAAGATCCACACAATAATCAAGCATATGATAGATGAAAGACTGAAAGCACTGTTAAATTCTGAAGAGAGACTAGCCTTGAAGCTTATGACAATGGAGAAGAAAACATGGGAATCATAGATTTTTCAGCCCCATAGGAGTGACTGCTGGAAAACAGTGATGGAAATAGTAATAGAAAAATAAATTTTATCATCTGATCATTTGAGAGTCAGCAACCAAACCAAATCCAACCAACAGTTTTGTTCTGCCATGTTAGAGCAAGAAAGGGACAAAACGTTGCTCACTATTTTGAATTTGAAAGAAAGTAAAATCTTGTATTTTGGAAGGCCTAATTTAATGAGCCTTGAGATGAGAAGCTTCCTACCTGCACATAATTTTGAAAGCAGATCCTTGAAATGAAGTCTAGGGTAAGGCTGGTTGTTGTATGCAAAGAAATTCTATACTAGGGGAATGTTCCTGAGAGGAGAGGAAGACTATTTGCTGTATCTCAAAACAGATGTTTTGACATAGTGTTTAAACAAATTAGGCTTAAAGGAAACTTTTCTAGAGAATACTGTTCATATTCTGGCTGAAAACAAGAGAAACATTTCTCCTTAGGTTGGAACCGATAAACTGCTTCTCACACATCAGTGGCCTCATTTGCCTCTTGGAGGAAGAGTTGCAAGCCTAGAGACCTCCTTGTTCTGATTTCCAGTTTTGCTGAATGTAACTGGTGTTTGGCACTCTGAGGGGCAAAAATGGATATTCTCTTTCATCTGAGAGGGAAGATTTGAATTTCTCTGTCAGAAATGACTTTTATTAATAATTCTTCATGCCACTAACTGAAGAACTAAAGCAGAGACATGCAACTACAGAAGCATGGTAATGAGGCTCAGATAACACTTCTGAAAAAAGTGTTCCTTCCAGTACCTAAAGGAGGCCTACAGGAAAGCAGGAGAGGGACTCTTTACCAGCAAGTGCAGTGATAGACAAGGGCTAATGGCTTTAAGCTAAAAGAGGGGAGATTTAGATCAGATTATAGGAAGAAATTCTTCACTATGTGTGGTGAGGCACTGGAACAGGTTGCCCAGAGAAGCTGTGGATGACCCATCGCTGGAAGGGCTCCAGGCCAGGTTGGATGGGGCTTTGGGCAGCCTGATCTACTGGGAGGTGTCCCTGCCCATGGCAGGGGGGTTGTAACTGGATGATCTTTAAGGTCCCTTTTAACCCAAACCATTCTATGAGTCTATGAAATACAGACTAGCAATCAAAGGACCTTTTTTCCAAGAAAGATGGTACTCCATTACTTGCCAGTTGTTTATCTATCTGGTAGGGAGCCACACGCTAGTGAATGTAGTGTACATAGTGCTTTAGCAGTCCATTTGAAAGAATCTGCTGGGATTCCTTCCCAGCAAGCAATAGTTCTGAACTCTCCGGAACTCTAAAGGGAAACATTACAATAACAATATATCTTTCAGTTAACAAAACCAACATTTTCGTGAGGAATAGGAAAGCAAAAGCTGGAGGAGTTCGCTCAACAGTGGGTAGGATGACTGTCAGAATTGTGGAGGAGGGGACAGGGCAGTGGATCAAAAAAGACAGAGCCATAATACCACACAGTGACATGTATAATCCCATTCAATGTTAAGTGTTTTCCATAAATCTTGGACCAAGCACTTAGCCTTGGATTTCAAACAAAGATTTCTGGAAGTACTTTGCATGAAGTAAAACCAATTACTTTCTGTAAAAAAAAAAAAAAAGTAATTTTTAATTTTGTGACATGTACGATATTGTCCACATAATTTATGCACATTTCCCTTATTAATGAGGCAGTCAAGCACCAGTACTGCACATTTATATCATTTTCCCCTTGCAGTACTGGCCTGTGCTGCACATCAGCTAATCAGCAGTACAAGGCGTACTATACATGCCAACTTCTCAAATCCTAACTCAGAAATCGTAATAATCCAAGTAAACGAATTTGTTAATCTTTGTAACTAACAGGCCTGAATTATGCTAGTTAACATACCTTTTTTGTTTTTATGTTTGAAAGAAATAATAGCACTAGCTTGTGTAAGCAGTATCACTCTCAGTGCAAATCTTTGAACACTTAAAATTGAAGTATTTTGCATAGAGTACTGGGAAAGGATAAAGCCCACATATCAAAACAAATATGAGTTTTAAACAGTAGTTCTTAAGTAGAAAATTGGCTTACCAAGCAGATAAAAAAAAGAAAACGAAAGAAACACAGAAATAAGCTTGCTGTGACTGGATTGTGTGTCTTTCAGATGAGAAAAATGTTTGATTTATTTTATGGATGCTAAAAAAAATGCTTGTTTAATTTCACACAGTGAGGCTGCAAATTACAAGAAACACTTTAATTAGAAATGTAGTGTGTAGTGCACACTAGAGTAAAATAATTTTAAAGACAGCACTATGAAGGAGGAAGAAAAAACACCCCGTTTTTAAACTCTTCTAAAATAAAAATGCAAGGCTCCTGCTCCAACTTACCTATTTGACTGCATTGTATTTACAGTCCCACATGAATTCTTATTATTTAGATCTTCAGCCAACATTTATTCTTATTTTCTTTCAAAATTTATCATCATAATCTTTATCCTATATTACTCATTGAACTTTTAACCCAATGTGACATCATTTTACATTCTTTGCTCTGTGTGTGCGAGAGGTATTTCAGCTATTCAGTCACACGCGGTAGATGTTTTTCTGAGTACTACTGTAACTGTAGGATAGCTCACTCATAAAAGGTCTGCTGTGTTTATTTCACAAGTTTGTGGCACAGTGTGGAGGAAATAACTATTACATGTTGTCTCTTGGGAGAAAGAAAAATAATATTCTCTCAGAAAAATTATTTTTTCTGCAAGATTGAAGTATAATTTCAATGATCTGTACTAGCACTAAATGGAGTGAAAATAAACATGGTAAAGACAAATGCAAAGTACTACAGTAACTGAACTTTGGAATCATCACCCCCTGTTAATTTATGTTTGCTGTTCAAGTTGATTTTAACATGACTTTCTCTCAAAGCATTAATCCAAGGATGATTTCAGATCTGATCCTGCTTATTCACAGCAAATTGTTTGAAATGATTTCTGGAAGATTCTTCTGCTTTCAAAATCAAACTACCAGCATTATCTCCACAGGGAGACAATTTAAATAACATCCTTGATCATTGGTACTTCAACAAAGAAGAAACAAACAAACAATTAAATAAATAAATTGGAGAATGGATGAGTTTACCAGAGGAAACCAATACACGCATGAAAGTGGACAAAGGTTCAACAAACAAATACTCCTGCAGCAGCATGACTGCATGCACAACATACATCACACACCATGGCAGTCACGTTAAACAGAAAAGCACTTTTATTTCTTCAGGGAAGGATTCCTAACCAAATCCTATAGCATTTAACACAGAAAATACCGATCTCAGGAAAAAAAATGACCGATCTCAGGAAAAAAAATGAAGAAAGTAAAAGAAATCAAGATTTGCAAGGAAAATGTTGTTTCTGTTGTTAAGGGGATAATGTCCAACTTTAGCCTAACAGTAGCAAATGTTAAGACATAAGGCCATATAGCACAATTCCAATCACATTTATAGTGTATTTAAAATGTAAAATGGATTTCCTCCGCTAGGTTGAAATGCTGCTTAAGTACACAATACCCCAAACACTGTATGTGAATGTGAATCACTCCAGTGCATAACGTGTAGTTAGAGGATATCATGACAAGGGTTGGGTTGTCTTGTCCCAGGGCTATTCCTGTCCACATCCTAATAACCAGTCTTCTGGTGGGCAGCAAATACCATTCAGAAAATTCTTCCAGGGACGAAGCAGTATCATTTACATTTGCTCTGCCACAACAATAAGTGTCAGCACCTGGCAGATCTTTCTGTGGTTTTTGTAGGCCAGAACAAATGTGCTGTAGAAAGGCTGTGGGTAGCACCCATTCATTTCCTCAGGCTTGGTTTTCTTTTTCATAAACCCAATATGCCAAGCAGCTACACATTTACAGGCTAGACATACAGCAGTTCCTGCTTCTTCTCTTAATTCTAGATAATAATGCCATCTTATCCAAGTGATACTACTGTTTTCAAGGAAAATGGTGGTGGCGTTATTTTACTGCACTTCTTTTTGATAAATTCCCCAAATTGAATCAGTTTGTTCTTCTGATTCTTCTGTTGACAATAATCATTTACTGGGAGAAAACTCATAGTATTGGTCAATATATGATGAATATGGATTTACTTTAAGGCATAACAATGGCATGACGTGTTTTTATTCCAGGTCCATACTTGAAGAACACTACAAATGGTAATATAGTAGAGGCAAAGAGAGGCAAATAATCATGTTTACAGAAACACTATTTTTTGTGCTATCCGACCTGGAGAGTAACTGTTTAGAAGCTGTCTAGAAATGCTAACACGTTTTTGCTCATGTTTAAGCTATCCCATGATGCTCAGAAGTTAAAGGTGTTAAGTTAAAGTTCCCCTCCAAGACTCTGGAGGGAAAAGATCTACTTAAATTAATTGCAAATTGGGGATTGATGCTACTTCTAGAGCTGCTCGGTTATGACATCCCCTGGTCTGTGAAGGGGAATGTAACTACGACCCATAAGGGGTACTAGAGAAATCAAGAAAAGAAAGAAAAAGAAACAGTACTGTAGTTTACATGTCATGGATACATAGACAAAATACACAGAAAAGCATATAGGCAGGGTGTCTTGAGCATCCAAGAGATAAATACACGGAACAGACTAATTTACAACCAGCAAAAAAAAATGTTATCCATATACGACTGAATTTTCCGTATCAGTGGCACAGTGCTTAGTATTTTGTTGACAAACATGGACAAGGAATTTCATCTCAAGAGCTTAGAATTACAACAGACAAGTGCAGGCAAAGGATGAGAAAAGGGAAAGCAACTGAACAGTTAAATTTGGCAGTTCTCCTTTTTAAAATAATTTCCTTATATTTATATTACAATATGGGCTAAATTAAAAGGATTATGAGTTCAGGCCTAAAGGCTCAGTGAATGCTTATTATCATTATTGTGTTAAGCACCAGTGATGTGCTTGGGACTATACTAGACAGACTCAGCCCTGAGCAATTTAAAGTCTAAACCAGAAAAGGATAAAGCAAGGTGCACTGAAAGATGCAGAGTGATTCTGTAATTTGGAAATCTCCCTGTAATACATAACATGAAAAGGAGAAAGCTTTAAACTAAATGGATAGTTTCTGTGAATTTCATAGAAGAAATGAGTCTTTAAAAAAAAAACTCAGAAAATAGAGATTGCAAACTGGTATGTTGGCATTAGGGAGCATCCTGGAAGAACATACAGAGATGTGGGAAGGGATGTGGGAAGGAAATGAATGGCACGGGAATGTCGCTGTCAGAACCAGGACATATAGACATTACAGTAAGAAATTAGACCTGAGCTGTTAGTAGGATGACGTTTCATAATATGAAACTCTCACAGGAAATAAGGCTGCAAAAACTTACAAAGAACAGATGAACGTTTTAACTACCAGTTGTTTTTATATGTGATTGGGCACAGCTGCAGGGGAAATTGAGAACTGCAGGTGTGTATCAGGCAGAGGAGAGAGATGAGTCAAAGATGACCACTAGTGGAGAGAGGTCAATTGAAAAGAAATAAAGAAGGCAGAACTGGAGGTAACTTAAACTTAAATTCTACTGTGATTAATGACAGAAATAAGAAAGAAAAGCTGTCTCAACTACCTTTCCTCTTTTGCTTTCAAGATATAGAAAATGCCAAGGGAAAAAAAACTCACCGAAATTAATATTAGTTATCAAAGTAATAATTCCAAGACATTAAAACATTTACATCTTCACGAATTAAAGAGAACAAAATGTTGCTTATAAGAGCAGCTTATTCTAAAGTGTTACTTCAGGTTTTTCCCTACAGGAAAATAGCCTATAATAACTATTGCAGAACAGCTATTCCACAGCTGATGCTCAGGTTTGTGCTCTTCTCCCACAGTCAGTGCCTTTTTAGTCCATATTAGAAGTGGCTTAAACTAAACCGAAAATAAAACTCTAAATATAGGAGCATCTATATAAGATGTTAGTCTAAAACAGAGCATCCATTTAAATTCAAGCTATAGTTCTTTTCAAAATATGCCCAGATAGCTTAATTTAAAAGTTTTTACCAAACAGAAAAAAACGGATTGAAATAACGGATTCTTAAATATATGAAATAAAAATGAAATAGATGAAATGGAAACATCTGCCTAAAAAATGTAAGCTAGGCAAGTGTCAGGAGGAGGGTCAGCCTGTAGCTGTTCTAACCTGTAGCTTACATTTCCGCCTGTAGATGGTGAATTTTGACTTTTTCTCTGAGAAAATGGTCCCCCATTTGATCAATACCCACTCTAACAATTCAAGCAGCATTTGGGTGTAGCTAAAAGTTTGTAATAAAACATTTAAAGTAGATTAAGAAATGCCTACCAGTTAACATTGCAGAAAATGTAAAATAATTACATTAGAGAAGAGCATGCAACAGCTACAGTTTCTAACCCAGGTTAAAGAGTTTTTTAGTGGTAGCAGCTCCAAAGCTATTCAATTTTAAAGACCTACCTTCCTTGCTACTTTTCTCAGATTGCCAGTTTCGATGTGAAAATGCTCAACATAATAAATAACGTGTTTTTTTTTCATTAAATAATGAACTTTTGTTTTAAGATTAGGACGGCTGATCTTCCTCTCTTACATTTTAAACATATCCGTTTCTTTTTGTCTACCTGAAAATGCATTTAATTTGAACGGTTATTTCTTTAGCAAGTCTGAAAAATCATGTAACAAGAGAGTTCAGAACTTTACCTCCAGTTTGCCATGTGCACAGCCTAATAGCAATAGGTTGGCTCTGTCCCTCTCAGAGGAAATAGGAGACCAAGGCCATGCTCCATCACTAGTTGCTGACCACCAGCAAATGACCATGTCTTGCATACAGTTTATTGCCAGGTGACGTTTCATCCTTCTACCTTCTGGTCCAGGTATATCAATATAAGAAATCTGATGGAAGAAAAAAAATGCAGGAAATATTTAAGGTGATAAAATAGCATAGTAGGAGCAATTGGGAACATTTACTTTGGATGTGTGAAAGAGAATCTATATATACACGGAGGACTGTGTACATATATCTCCATATAGGCTGTCTGTAAATGTGAAAAATATCTCCTCAGACAGAAAGAGACATGCTCACACTTTTATCTATGGGGAGGGGATTGGGAAGGAAAGGAATGTGAGTTAAGAAGGAATTTGCTGCAATGACTCCAATCAATACCAAAATGTACAGTCATGGTTGCTTGACAGCATCGACCTACACACAGGATTTAAGCTTAGCCATATTAAATGACAAGTTCTGCGAAGCTGACCAGGGAACTAAGGCTAGTGTTTAAGACATAATCAAATATTAAATATATTCTACAGTGTTTGAGCAAACATATATCTTTCTTTTTCCTCCCTAAATTAAGGAATCCAAATACAAATATCTGCTTTGCAAGAGAAAATATACTTTTCTGCATAATGTGGATGAGCTACAGCATCATGCGTAAAGTTTATGCAGCTCTTGAGAATTGTGCCTCTTTCTCAGGAAGGATTTGTGGAATTTATTATTCAAACTCCGTTATTTTGGAGCATGGTTATTTGAAAACATGAGCAGTGCACCATCTGGGTGACACATGCCAAGGAAATATAGATTGCACCGCATTTCTGCTTAAGGAATTAATGGAAGGTTGATAGCTAGGGGAAAAAAAAACTATCTTGCCATTGCTGGTCAGCAATAATCGAACCACTTTCTGGGGATTAAGCGCATGGCTAAGCCTACTGGACCAGACACTAGCAAAGGGCAGGGGGTCTTCTTATCAGAGAAATGCTTCTGGAGCCAGTCTCACTACATGACAGATTGCTTTCATATTCCTGTCTGCAAGGCAACAAAGGATGGCAGTAATGCGATAATGCCAGAGTGCAATGGGTGTTAAGAAGCCGTTGCATTTATGTATTGTATTTAGTAAATAATCAGGCTCATCCAAATTGTGATCTCACCACTCAACCAAGGCCATTAAAATCAAGGTTAATGCTTTAATAATCCTTTGCTGTTTTTTATATGGTCAAAAAGAACCCTTTTCTATTTGCATGGTCATAATATTATTGACCTCTTCATCCCCTGAATACACATCAAAAGGAACTGAAATCAAAGTAATTACCAATGTTGTTCTCTCATGGTAAACATTTAACTCCTTGTACTGTCTCCTTCAGTAAATTGAAATGGATTAAAAAACCACAGATGAGAAAAACTTGCAAAAGGTCAATATTTTCAGAATATCCTGTGTTTTACTTGTCAAAATTCTATTTAACAGTATAAAGATAAAGCACACATAAAAGTGAACAGGTAACTGATATTTGAATTAAAACTACGTACAAATAGTATAGATTTTTAGGATAGAAAAACACAAATACTTTCACAGATATTAATTAGTGCTGTATTGCAGTGTTAACTGTTCATAACAATTTCACATCTAGTAACAGCCAAGAATCTTTCGTGTAACTTTACCTCTTGCATTAGATGTGATACTTTCAAACATGGACTAATGCCACTAAGAAAAGGCAAATGATAATAGTTGTTTTTCTGCTTCACTGTACTTTAAGAATGTAGTGATTCACACAATAATTCTTCCTTTCTTTTTTCAAAGTGTAAATAAAATCCAAGGTGGTATCACTTGGAAAAGAAGAGGATGGAGAAAGAAAGTCTTCTATTCAGGTATGTATTGTGTAAAATATTAACTTTTGGATAAATATCAAACTGTGATGAGAAAAGCATGGTTGACTTGCTTTCATTATTAACAGCACTCTGGCAATCCAGTACTGCCTAGACTTCCCTGCCAATTTTGCCCACCATTAGGCTGGACACCAAACAATATGAACATGCATCTGTCCACATATCAAAGAAATTACAATCTAAATATAACAGAAATTTAATTATATTGTTACATAGGATTGTAAGCAAGCATTTTGCTCATTTTTAGAAACAGAAATTGAAACTCAAATACTGTGTACATTTTTCAAGGCTACACTGAAAGTCAGGGGCAGAGATGAAGGCTACACTCAAATTTCCTGAATCTTCTTTCTACATTTTAATCTCATGGTAGTTCTATACCAGTGCAAGCCACCTTTTAATTCAATTTCTCTTGGAAAAAAAAATATCAACACTGAGGAACTGTTTTTGTTTTTGTTTTTTTTTCTCTAAAGTGTATATTGTTTGCTTATCTTCAATTAAGGAAGATCTTTTGTTTCTTTTGTTACTACTGGCAGAAACACTACTGTTGACTCTGTGATTGTAAGCTTGACCAACACCAGCCATGAAGAACTCTAACTCAATGCAGAGAGCTGACAATATTATTGCAGTAGTGAATAATAGCTTCTGCTGGCTCACACTCGTGCAATTCTGAAGACAATAAAAATTATATTTAGCTGCCTAACTAGCAAACCTCACACAAAAGAATATTCAATTAAAAAATGCAAATGCTTTTTTTTTGGCTGGCAAAGAAATAATCCATAGTGATTCCCACTGATTTCAAGAGAAAGCAAAGTTAACATTGAACTTGGAGGTGTTTCTAGAAGCTCAGCTGTGTCAGCAAAGGACTGAACATAACAACCCTATTAAGGAATCCAGCAGATATTTCTGGTTTCCTATGGCAGAGACAGTTTTCTATGGATTAGGCTTTCCTTCTTTCCCAAGAAAAAATGCCATAACCATTAGATCCAAAATGTGCAGAAAATACCTAGAATGAAAATATATTTTCTAAGCATAAATGAAGTAAGGAGCTATGGCCCTTACAATTTAATGAAGGTAATCTTCAGCTCACCACAGTTTCTTAGTTAGAGTTTAGTACTATTTAAAAAAAAAAACAAAAAAAAAACACCACCCACCAACCTTGCTTCTAAAGCACAACCTTAACAAACACCATAGGCCAGGCACAAGTGCACATCATTTTAAAGTAAACTACGTATCAGCTCAGTTCCTGGTGAACAGTGAACTGTCTCAAATCCACGTTATAGAGGTTGGATCAATCTCGCAAACACAAGTCATTGCTGAAAAGAGGCCCTGAACTGAAACAGCCTGGAAAATGTATTAGATATTCATCCTAGCAGAAAGTATTTCTACCAAGCAAGTTAAAACGTACTATGGCAAAACTTAAATTAAACACATCCTTAAAAAGCTTGCCTTGAAGATGCACACTCCCTTATGTAAGAAAGCAAATTACTAAAGGGTTGTCAAGGGGAAAATATTTGCTAGCACAAGATTGTTTTCCTTAACATTTATTCAATTTGAAATAAATACAAAGTCTCTCTTTTGCTCACTACATCTTTCTACCTTTCTTGGGCAAAGGCTTTCCTCCTCTTCTTTCTTGCAGTGAATTGGACTCAACCCTTTTCCTGCTCTGCCTGTTCAAAGTTAATTGCTTTTGGCTGATTATTTTGTTATACTGTTGTAGTGCCAAGCACTTCCACCTAAGGTCAGAGTTACGCTGTCCTGAAGCCAAAGAGCTTATGGTGGAAATAGGTTATGTCTACACAGCCCAATCCACTCCAGATACAGCATAATTTAGTTTGAGATGAGCTGGTTTCTACTGACATCCAAACCAGTCAGTTTAAAACTAGCTCAATGATCTCTAGACTACCTTTCTGCTACTGCTGTGACTGTGGTCACCTGACACAGCCATAAATAAAAGGCTGGAAAAAGGGAGTATTTTAATCTACACTATATAAGTGGGGAATTGAGATACAGAGGCACCAGTCACTTGCCTAAGATCACACATACAGTTTGTCAGTGGTGAGAAACTCAGCTTCTGTATCTCGAGTCCTAGCTCAGTGGCTTAATTGTAAAACCAACTCTCCCAACAATACGATTACTGTAACTAGAGGGGAAATTAAGATTTCTGCAAGGAGTTACAACAGTCTTGGAAGTCAGACAGATGACTGAATTATCATAGCTTCACGAGTTCGTGTATATCAGCTGAGCCATAGTAATTGACCATGCGTGCGTTTTTAGCCCACAGCAAACAAGAGGCAAAACACATTAGCTTAAATCTTTTACACTGAGGTTTACCATTACAGATTTTACTTCATGCTTGTTAGATGCTGAGAATGTGCAAAGGGTCAGTTACTGCTGCTCAAGTGACACGAGGTAATCTGTTAAGCAGGGGTAACTCAGCTGTGTGTCTGAGCCCTTAACCTAAATACAGTAGAAAATTGGATCCCTCTTGGCACAGTATTTGTAACTCGTTAGCTCAGAATGCCATGTAATTTTTTTTTGACTTTTCAATAACTGTCATTTTTAGAATTTGAACTGTTCTGATTAGTTATACAAAGGTTTTTAAATGTATACTTCAATACAGTATCAGTGAGCGCCAGTGACTTGTAATGTAAAGTTACTGTAGCATTTACAGTCACCATTGACAGCTATACCTTAACATCCAAACAAGAGAGTTTTTCCAGTCTTCTGTTTACATCGGGAGAACCCATCTTCTTTGTAAACTGAATGAAGCAAAGTTGGTTATGGTCCTCAAATGACAAGATGATGAAATTGTCTGTAAGAATAGCTGGGAAAAAAAGAAAAAAGAAAAAAAAGTCACCACTATAATACCTGTTTCTAGTAACAAAACAAATTACTGAACTCTCCACTGAGACATTGCAAAAAGCAATTTTTTCAAGACAGTGTCTTAAATATTACACTGAAGCCTCTGTAATCTCCTAAAAGACATCAATGTGTCGTTCTGCCAGGACCTTCTTGGAAATGAGAAATAAAGCTTAGGGAGTACTCAGATTACATAAACCTGAATAAATTACCTCATATCAAGTTACCACTACATTCAAATATGTGCCCTTCCACATCCATTTTCATCTTGGTTCAGCCCTCAATTTTTTTTTTTTTTCTTACAGTAACATCCACTGGTATTTTGGAAGTACACCTAATATAGCATTGCTGGTATTGAGGATGATAAATGAAAATTAGTACTAGAGGTATCTGGTATTTTGACATTGTAAAACTCTGGGTGGCTGTTATGTACAGAATTATGCTTTAGAGGGGCTACGAACTTGTTGAAAGCTTAACTTGGGTATTCTAGCAATACAGATAACCAAGATGGAACAGACTCCCTTGAAGTCTGGGAAAGATCGGTGGAATGGTTCAATATAAAACTGATTAACAAACCAAAATAGGTCAATATAAAACTGATTAACTAATTTGACAATGAAAATTAATTAGACAGTGCTATCTAGGATTTTTCCCAAGTGTTATCCAGTTAGTGAAACAGTGCCTACATTTAAAGAGATGTCTGAGAATGAAATGAGCCATCAGGGTAACTAGTACAAGATCACTGAAGAATTGTTAATGAGAATCAGATTTAAAGTAAAGCTAGTAAGCCTTTTTCAGAAAGTAAACTCAGAAACCTCTGTTAAAAGGAAAACACCAAGAAAATTGAAACCTGATTAAAAAAAAAAAAAAACAACAACACAGAACAAACCCCTAAAAATTGCATTTGTGGCTAATGTCCTAGATTCTTAAATGTATTTTTAATATCCTTAAGTAGTTTCTGTCAACAGTTGAGTCTTACACATAAGCAGTGAAAACTGGCTACTCAGCTTTGCTTTGACTTAGTCTGTTTTACAACCAGTTGCATTTTCCAATAGTCATGTACTGGCACAGCTCTGGAGTATCTGGTATGCAAATGCTAAAGGGTAAAATTTAAAGCCAAATAATTGCCTTTGAAATGTAACATTAACACCAGCTTTTGAAAAATAAAATGATGATAAAGTATCTGACACGGTGAGTTAGAAGCTAGAACAGATCCTAAACATACATGACAATTCAAAGACACTGAGTATGGTACCTGCAAAATGTACCCAATTAAAATATTTTGATATCCTCACAGACATAGTTTACATTAAAGATGACCTACAGCACATCTCCAATGCTTCTACAATTTGTTTTGGTTGATGGAAAGAAATCAGGATTCCAAGCTTCCCGGGCAGGTGTGAATGAGACTAGCAGTGCCGCGATTTTCAGCATCTGCAGCTGTGGGCAGGAGCGGAGGGACCAGGAGAGCACTTTGCCGTGCTCGGACCACCCTGGCTGTGCAGCCTAGCAGTCTCAGCTGGAGAGGCTGGAGGACGGGACAGTCTGTGGGAGAAGACTACACACAGATGGGAAACATGGGGTGAAAGATGAGATACTACCAGAGGGCAATGCACAATTGTTAGTGTATGTATATGTTTATTGATATCATTATTATAAATATTGGAAGGTTCTGGTGGTGATTTTTTTTCCCCATCTGAAGAGCAAACCTAGAAATTCCGATGACAGCTAAATCTACATGAATGCAATATGGGCATAGTTATACTGTTGTGCAGAGAGGTGCCCTGAAGATGACTCATGTGCTGCAGGGTCAGATTACCCTAAAGAGATGGGCAGTGCAGATAATACCCTACATACTTCTGCCACAAGTCCTCAGTGCCACAAAATAATTTACAAAATGAGAAATACTGTTGTCTTTTACGAAGGCAATTTTTTTACCATTTCCAATTAAACTTATTTTTTTAATTTTACCTTTATAATAATAAAAACAAACAGTGCTTTATTAGGGGCATGTGGATTACAAATGCACTCTTCATTCTGTATTTTGTGCATGCAATCTGACCTTTATTATTCCAAATGTTAAGAGGGCACACTACTCTGAGTTATAATTAGAATTGCAACATTACAGATTATAACCCTTAACAACACATTCATAATTGTTAAAAATAAATAAATAAATAAAAATCTATCTATATTACTTTTATACAGACATCTTGTATTAAATATCAATTTTGAACCTGGATTTGGAAGGACATGCAATTATGCTGGATTAAAGGTAATTTACTCTTGGACAGTATTATGTCTTGGTTCTCAACATGCTTAGTTCAATATAAAAATTTGTATTTTGAACACTATTTGTGTGGGTAACAAAAGTATCTTCTTTTGTCGCCCATAAAAAAATGTATTACAGTGATGGGTATTTAGGAGTTTTGCTTTTCCTGAACAGAAGCAGCCTGCTTCACCTTCAGAGATGCACATTAACA
Organism: Anseranas semipalmata; assembly: GCA_013399115.1. Classification (NCBI taxonomy): domain Eukaryota; kingdom Metazoa; phylum Chordata; class Aves; order Anseriformes; family Anseranatidae; genus Anseranas; species Anseranas semipalmata. The sequence continues at coordinate 92,950 of VXAA01001311.1, forward strand.
GACACAGAGGTGAAAGAAATTCTTGAATAAGTGAATATAAGGACAAACAATTACATAACCTTATTTATAGCAATTTGAGTATATAACTGTAGGAAAACATATTTGTTGTTTTATTATTGCTTTAGTTGTAAATTTTATTAGATAAAAATATATTTTAAAATTGTATTTATATAACATACTAAGGCAATGTAATGCAATATATGTATAATTTATTTATTACTTATGAAAAAATTAAAAGAAAGTGTATGCTAAGTAAGTTCTGCAAACAATTTCAATTTGGGTATAACCTTAGCTTCCATGTTTTCATACTTTTTGTCACCTCTAAGTATGAAAACCTCCCTCTGGAAACAAAAAGGAAAAAATCTGAGTTGGAATTGGTGGTCTTAGTAGTAACTTAGGTGAAGAGTGGGGAAAAAAAAGGAGCAAGATGCTAAATGTGTTCTATGCTGTGCAATTTGTCGATACAAAAATGAGGTTAGGGTTAAATTTTTTGAGACTAAAGATTCTCCCAACATAGTTAGATAAATGTTATTTTTCAGGACTAAACTTAAACTGGTAAGAAAAGATTAAAGGGACACAGCATTGCAGCTTTCTGAAATAACCAGGCCGATATTCAACAGATGCATGGGTATGGACAAAATAAATCATTAAAGATGAAAGCTAAATCTAGCATATATTCATATTAGAAGGATGTAATTTGGGTCTACTTTTTAAGAATTTGGAAGGTAGTGCATATGTAGTTTGGCTCACACTGAAATTGCCTATTCTTGATCATGCAGATGCCAAGGTGCTGACATCTCGTTAGGCTCAGTGGAGGTAAGCAGAGACACACTGCAAAAGCTATAGTCATTTTACAAAACTGTTGAAAACAGGTACATTCACTTAAGTTTTCCTCTACATTAAACAAAATCTTTGTAGTTAGTCACTAGTTAATCATGCAAGTGAGATGCTGGAAATCTAGAAGCTAAATCAGAGAACCTCCACATACCTAGTGTTCTAATAAGAAAATATTTTAATAATAACTATCCTGTGTAATCAATCAGTTGGCTAATGTTTGTTTCTGTCCCACTTTCCCACTTATGAAATAAACAAAAGTTCAAATGGCATGTTCCCAGTGATGAAAATGTGCAAGAAACTGAATTTTAGAAACCCTTTCAATATTTGACAAGCCTGAAAACTTTGATGTTAAATATTATTCTTAAAGTGTTCTTAGTCCTAAGGGTTGTAACTATGGCATTACATGCAATTACTTGTTGTGTTTGCAAGTCCCCAGTGGCAATAATTAGTCTACCTGTTGACATACTGTTTCTCTACTCCATTGTTAATGTAGGCAATTGATTTGCACGTGGGTGTAATTACCATCACTGATGGTGTCGGAGATGAGCTTCCCCACCAGGGTCCTGTCAATCACCACTTTCTCCAGCTGTGGCCCAGAAAGGCTTAGGGACACCAATATTCCTGAATGAAAGAGGAGCTAAATCCAAATAGCGAGAAAACAAGACATCAAGAATCATTAATAATATGAAATGTTCCAAGGTACGTATTAGCAGCTGTTTGTCACACAGTCATTTAATATTCAAAATTACGAAAAAGACTTTCATCTTAGATGTGAAGATGTCTTATAATGACTTTGAAAGCTTTTTCAATGAAAAAGAGAGGTGTAATACGACATGGAATTATGCGGCTACAAGGATGTTGAAAAATGTTGAATAAAAAAAATGTTGAATAAAACATACTGAATTTGTTTTTTAAAAAACAAAATTAAAATTCTGTCCTGAATGAGTAAAGGGATGATGCTGATCACTCTTAATTGTCAAGAAATAATTTATGTTACATTTCTTGCTATTACTTTTTTGCATCATAAAAATCTCAGCTAAGGCAGACCTCTGTTATTTATATGTGGACACTGGATCAAGAATTTCCCATACATCTACTAATGTGTGGCACACTGCAGGTTTTGGCTATTGAACTTCAGACACTTTGAAAGCACCTGAATTTGAAAGTCATCTACAGCCCTTCAGAGTGTAATTTTTTTTTTCTGGTGTGTTTATACTGTGCCTGTTGTCACTTGATTTTTCTGTAAAACACTATAATTGGATAGCCTGGATAAAAAGCATATAAAGTTGTGCTTCACATAATTTTCTATTATTTTCACAGATTAAAAGGAGCACCTTTTTGCTAGCCCAGTTATTTCTGATCCTTTATATATTGTTTAACTTAAATAATGGTACCTGATCATAGTGATAGCTCTGAGCTCCTAACAAATTTATATACTCCTTGACATACCATCATAGATGTCTCTCTAGAATGAAGAAATTTAAACTATCAGACAGAATCATCAGAGGCTTATTTCAGAGTTAACCAAGTATTTCTGCCTAATTAATCTCAATTAAATGATACATATAATTTCAAAGACTGTTACAGTACTTGTCAGCTCTTCCTGATGCCATATCTTGCATAAGAGAGATAACACTCAGTGGGAGGAGTCATGAAAACCACTGCTTTTTGCATAATTATGTCATTAAACTTAGTAACTTTCTGAATGCAACTATTACAACAAAACAATTCAGAAAACAAAACAAAACAAAAACTCAAATTCCCCTCTCCATTTTGAGTTGACCTCACTTTGCCAAGTTACCCCAGTAACAGGAGTATATGAAAAGCTTTTCAAAAAAAAACAAAAAACAAAAAAAACCCATGACCATATAATTAAGTCATTTCCAAAGTTGGTTTCTACAAAAACCTTGATGTAAAAACAATGAAAAATTCACTAGTGTGACTCTGATCTTCTTAAACAGAACTGAAAACACACGTGTATTTTAATTCATCTTCCAGTTCCACCTCTGATCCTGCAAGCTGCTGAACTAGATGACCTCAGCATGGAAGTTAAAGACTTTTCAGACCAGATCTAATTCCTGCTACATAGTAGCAATTCTGAAGGACTCATCCTGGCAGCTAGGTTCATTTCCCACTAATCGGTAAAAAAAAAAATCATTATCACTTCATCGGAGGTTATACTAGCCTTAAACTCGAACAATCTTTTCTGCCCAAGGAATGCTCAGTGGAAGGACCACTGAAGAAATGTAGCAGGGATTCACCAAAGGCCAGATATCTGGACCTCCAGCTCTTACTTCTACCTAAAAGCAGATTTTTAGCAAAATCTGTGTACTTTTATAAACCTTGCTACCAGACTAGTTACTCTTGCAGTAGATTTTGGCTTAAAAATCCCTGTCTGTTTTATGCTAAAGCGACAAACATGGTTGCAATATACTTTTTAGTATAGCACACCGGTACATAAACACCAGGAAAACTTCCTTGCAGGGAGATCTACTAGATTGTAAAATTAATCTCCTAAGTAAGTGGCAGGAACCCAGTTTTGGTAGTCTTTTAAAATGAATAGCACAAGCACAAGAAAATGTAAAGTTGGGAGCAATCCTGAGTTGGCATATACATTGACTAGGTGAGACCCCACACCTCTTCTCTCTTTTTTATCCACATCACAGACATAATATAATTTCTCTGATTCTCCTTTATCTTTTATGAATACACCAGTTATTTGTTCTTTGTTTTACATATTTCTTTTTCTTTTCCAAAGTCAAGAGGACAAAAGCATCGTATGACTGTGCTAAAATAACACAAGTAATGGGACTCAGAATCCAGTGATCTAATTGAGCTGCTTCATGTTCAACGCTCTGTTCCCAATAATTTAGCTACGAAAATTGTCAGTTATACATATTTTACTCTATTACTATAGTTCTGCACTCTCTGTGGCAGAGACAGGACAAATATATTTAATTAAATTACCTTCTTGCCCTAATATCTTTAACCTACATTTTCCAGTCTACCTTCCTGACAACTCACAGTAGTTTGAAGATAAATTCTACTGACATCTGAAATAGAAACCAAAAATACCTGTGACATGAAATTAATTTGTTAAGAACAAATTATCTTTTCCCATCCCACCAAAGTGTAATTATGCTTTAGTTTGAAAAATACGTATATTTGGTGTCTCAGTATTCCCTGTCATGACAGATGTCCTTTAAGTTTTTTCCTAGTAAAAACGTTAGACACAGTTACACTCATGAAGCTCTTATTACAATCTTTCAAAACTTCAATTTATCCTTATGTTGAAGTTAGATTAGATAAAATCACAATTTATTTCCAACTTGATAATGTAAGTCCAGCAAGGTTTGACTATGGTTAGCTCTAATTGTCCAAAGAACCTAGTTGAAAAAGTGAGGGTCGAAACACAGAAGTTGACAAGCTACTGTGCAAGAACATACTTATCAAGGAAAATTACATAAACACTCTAGGAAAAGTAGTCCTAAATTTCTCAGCGAGTATCAGCCAGCCAGAGAAGAAAAAAGCACCCCAAATCTTTCAGTGTTATGCACCACCAAGACAGCTGATGCAGTCACATAAATAAACTCTCCATCTTGCGTCTTCCACACCCCTGTTGCTTGGGAGCTATGCCCGTCCCTCAGAAAGCGTTACTGTAATGGTAGGGTTGGTCTCACGCTTCTTTTCATTGCAGAGAGTCAGAAAAGTATCCTGGAGTTAATCTGGGAGGATAACCTCCAGAATTCTGTTTGTAGCCTCTTGGTTTACCTGACAGAGTAGGGATACATACCAGCCCTCTCCAGGTAAAGCCTAGAAAAAAATGTGTTTTGATTTGTAGACAGCCAGTATATTATTGAATGACTGCATTATGGAATGAGGCCATATGCTTGTCATTCTGCTGACATTTAATATGTCCATCGTATATGCTGTGTAGAGACATGCTTGCAAACTCTTGGCTTGAGAGCAATAAATAAACATAAGGTTAGGTTTCGTTAACTCTTACGTGTTTCAGGGTGTAAATTCGCTTTCTGCCTTAATTCGTTTCCTTCTAATGACATAAATCACAGCTGTTACAGAGCTAGAATAGACACTATGGCAACTCTTCTACGGTGTATGATGATGAGAGTTTTACATAAACATAAAATTATTGTATTAATGTATGTCATTTTACATGTATGAAACTAGTCATTGAACCAATGTTATGTATTTTCAATATTGCATAGATACAATGATAGAAAGTAGGTTAAAAATAATATTATTTCCATGGCTTTTCTTGTTTCTGCCATTACTCTCCCTTTTTATTTTGCCAGTAAAACATTCTTTCCTGTTATTTTCCACAGAACTTTGAGATATTTGAGCAAAGCTTAAAGTTCAATTTATTCTTTTTTGCTATAATAATTTACTTATCATGGCTGGTAATCTAACTCTACAGGTTTAAGTCCTTCCTCCAGAAATGTTAGGGTCTAAATTTAGGAAGTAAATCAGAGACCTTACATACTATATGGCCTTGTAATGGCAATATTTCTTCCTCCTTTAAAAATCCTTTGGATTAGAGGAGGGTCTCTATAAAAGGGTCCTTCAGAGAAAGGCATTTCAGAAGGAAAGAATGTACTGAAGGAAAAAAAAAAGTGATCAACTGGAATTCAGGACTGAGTCTATACCTAGTGGCATGAGAGAAGGCACTAAGTTCAGAACTTACATATATCTTAAAAAAATGGTTAGGTGCAGCATAACCCTCCCTTCAACATTTCTCAGATGAAACCATAACAATTGCAACTGGATTTTACAATAAATAAACGTGACGTTACCAAGGAACACCAAAGTTTTTGTTACAGGATAAATAGCATTGAGAAATTGAATTAAAAGGAAAACCAAACATTTAATACAAAAGGCCCGAGATTAAAATGATACAATGCAGATAATATATATATATTTCAAAAACAGTTCTTAAAGTTTACCATGAAATACAAGCAGATATTTAAATAAAGCACAAACACATTATCTTTTATCAACAATATTCTGTAAAACAAAATATTTATCTGCTCGAATTGCAACTCCAGCATTTCAATTCCTCACACAATGTGTAGTCTATGCAAAGACTGCTACATGATAATAAGATTTAGGTGTTGTTGTACATACGCTTGCACAGTTAAGCTCATATTTTGGTGGATGGGAACAGTCCAATGATAAGCATGAATGAATATAGAGGAAATGGGGAAGATTGCAAACTTGGCTCGAACACAGATACACAGCGATCCAACTCCGAAAAGTACTCCTCAGGGGAATTGCCCATCATTACTAAGTAATAAAAGCAAATGTCAGAAGTGTTATTTACACAAGGCAGAAACTCATTCCATCTGTGAGATATCAAATTAGGAGAAGAAGCCCACGGTAATGAAATACATCACAAATTTTTCAGACTGGAGTACTATGATGTGAAAAATGGAAATCAGAAGGGACACCTCTACAGCTTTAACAGTATTAAGGTGTTTCTAAACAAAAAATGAAAGCATGACTTCAAACTATTGGAAGAATAGTCTTTATGCTTGAACACGGTACGAGTGAAATGTTTGGGCATCTGGTTATATCACACACTGGAAAGGAAGGGCCACTGAGCTTCTGTGAGCTGAAAGTGAAGACTTTGGTACAGGGAATTGTGTACTTTGAGTGCCAAAATGTACATGCTCCAAACTTATGGACTTCAGTAGAACTTAAGCATGTACTTAAGTGGATTCCTTTATCCTTGGAAGCATTAGCCCTTGACTCCTTATTCATGCAGCTTAGCTGCTTATCAGCCTTTCTACCAAAAATATACTTCTAGACCAAAGCCAGGATTTGCCTCTATCTGTTTAAAATTGGAAGAGAAGGAAAATATGCCTGTAAAAAATATTGCTGCAAACTGTTTTCCCTTACAGAGCCCAACTGACACAGGAATATGCAAAAGGAGAAGAGAATTGCGAAGCATTTCTTGTTCAAGCAGGTTCCCAGGGTTTTTCCCCACCTCTTCATTCCAGATTGCTTTCTTAGCCACCCTACCATAATTACTCTCTTGCATGCCTTATTACAAATGAAGTTACTGTTGTTACACGTTACTGTTTCACAATAATCAATGCATTTGTACTTCTAGCTCCAAATCCCTCAAACCACACAACACATTAATGGTTGTGATCAAAAGCAGCCAAAAGAATTTAATATGAGGGCAGTGTTCCTCTTAGTAACTGGTGATGGATACTAGCTTCTCATGTATTCTAGCTCAAATGTCTTAATTTTGATATCAGATGTGCTACTGTATGTCACCACATATCTTGCTAAATCAGTTTGCTTATGGGCACGGTAGCTGATATAACAAGCCATGTCAGCACATATTGCTGTGTATCTCTATTCAGAATCCAGTTCTAAGTATGTCAATGATGGTAACATAAAAACTGTTCACATACATATGTAAATTGCAACACAAATCAAGTTAAATCAAAGTAATTAAGCAAAGAATATATAAATCTTTTTCATTGGCAGGTAACAGATATGATTCATATCCAGTGTTTGGTTTTTATAAAATAAAATAATTCAGTGTTGGCATATGCTCAATTCTACATCGTAATGCAAATGTAAAACTAAAAAAAGTTGGAAATTGAATGTTTTAGCTACATCTCATTAATTTTACTACCCTATATTGTAAAACCAAACCCGAACCAATGGCATCATTTCATAGCATTGATTTCATGATTTTGTGGCAAAACTTAAAAGCATTCCAAAGAATTAGAGAAGGAGACCAGAGGAAGGGAAGAAGCCAGAGCTTCTTCATAGTAAATTCTAAAATATTGATAATGATAATTCCTTAGATTATTACTTCGAGACAGGGAAAACCATTTTAATTATAAACAATACAGAGACCTCTTATTGTAAAGACTTCTTGTCTTCTTTTCCTTCACATTTCTTTTATGGTCAGTTTATTTTCTTTTGACACCAGCTAACAGAAGATTACAGGATTATTTCAGCAGCTCATCACAGGTCATCAAAGTTGGGGTTCTAAAGTACTGTATAGAAATGGCGTGCATTCAGATCCTACTGGAACTAGTAGGAACGGAGTTAAAGAAAAGAGCTCAGTCCTTTAGGGCTCAACTAAGCTCTTTTAAATAGGAGAGCAAATTCCTTGTCAAAAATCTCTGTACAGTCTAGGTTATGTTTACATGAACTGGCACATCTTCTATCTCAGAAGCTCTAAGCAGTACTAGAATATATACTTAGGACTTCAGAAATAAAGGTCAATGGATGTTGTTTGTTGGTTTTTTTTTTTTTGCAATGGAAAGGAAGTAAATATGAAACTTCTAATGCACTGATTGTGTAAAAAAAAAGTAATAGGACAAATTTTGATGCATAAAATGAAACATTAAGAAAGGTAGAAAGCTGGGCCAGTATTACAGTAGATCTAGCCAAACTCATCTACAAGAGCCAATTCTGAGAAAGATGCATACAATGGACAAGATAACCTGCATGAAAACTAATTAGATTTTTCAGTGAGGTATATGCATGAAGGCTAATTGGTCATTTGCACACAAACACTTAACATGACAGCACACTTATTTTTAGCAGATGCACATTTAAATTTATAGCCCCTAATTTTTGCCTGTGGGCTATTTAGAAGCTGGAAGATTTGGAGGAGGCACTAAGGGATTAGGAATAGTGATTTTTAGGTTCCAGAAAGCACACTAGTAGCAGTCCTATGCTTGTTTTTCGCACAGTCTGAGGGAAACCACGCTACTTTTTTAGATAGTAGTATTGTTATCATTGTATCTCCTTTCACTTTTTTTTCTTTCTACTCATTCTGTCTTGCTAAAGACACAACAACCATTGAGTTTTCACATAGCACATTGTTATTATAAAAGAAAGGGAATTCTTCCTGGTTAAGCTAAAGCTATGGCAGATTCAGATACATAGAACATTCATTAAAAAAATGACTTGGTTGTTGAGTTAAATATTTTAATTTCTATAATTGAATTTATTTGGCATTGCACTGCTATTACAAAATGAAGAGCTAAAAATTGAAGACACTATAATTCAACCATATACTCAGATTTAGCCCAAATCTGTGAAAATTATGACAGTAAGTGTAATTCACTACATGCTTTCCATGTTCTTGCTTTCTACTGCGCTTGAAAGTTAATACACACATGGCCTCTCCTTTTTATCTATCCAAAGCAGCATGTGAATACAGTTGTGCTGTGGCATAAATCACACCATTATGGGATAAACACTTTCTGCTGAAACAGTTAATTAGCTGCCCATTTTAAATTAAAAAATAAGTGGACAACCTCTTTTTCAGAAGTTCAGAGCATGTATCAAAAAGCTTGTCCAGATATTCCTGCAAAATGCTCACAGACAGATGAACAGCAGAAAAACAAGTTGTTTAACATAAAAATTGATACAAGACAGTTTTTCTAGTCTTGACTCTTCCGAAATATTCATTTTTCTCTTCTTCTTTTATTTTAATTTGTTGGACAGCTTATATTTTGAGGAAGACAAAGCAGAATAACAATTATTTTGGCAGAACATTATAAACCTGTTGGAATTGCAAATATCAGCCATCATTATATAAAAAATAATTTGTTTTGAGATTGAGAAACCAAAAGAATTAAAGAAGAGAGAGATGACTGTGATTTTTATCTATAACTTTAACTCTGGCTTCCTTCTATATAAGCCATCTAAAAAACACTAAAAGATATTCAGTTTATCAAGTTGTCCCTTTATATCATTCAATCCAATATAGAGCCAGACATAACCAAATGTGCTAAGATAAAAACAGCCACCTCTTTTCATTCTCATCTTGTACAAGAAATAAGTTAATTTGTATCGTCTCGTTTCTGTTTATGTAAGCCTGAAACTACTTAGAGAATGCTAAATAAAAAAAAAAGTGTTTTATATACAATTGGTAGTCAAATAGAGGTGTTATAAAAGCAGGACAATCAAATTTTGGCAAGAAGTCCACTGTTCCAAAGTATGTATTGGTAAGAAATGTGGGTGTACACAGATACAGATGGGAGGGGAAGGAAAATGATATAGGGAGAAGGGACTGTTCTGTGTTAATGATGATGTGAAAAGCTAGTTTTTGTATACAATATAAGGAACTTAGGTAGACAGAGAACATAGCTACATGTGTGCTGCATGTCACAGTACCTTTTGTTCCATGACTTGATTTATGATTTAGCTGGTTTAGGCTTAAAGTCTCCCTCCCATATTACACAAGCATACAGTAAAAAAGATTTGCAAGAGAGATGTAAACAATTAAGATATAAAAATGTAATGTAACACAGATTCCAGACCTGTCTATATACTCCAACCACTCCCTTAGCCTGCTTTCAGGATGCTTTCAGTGCCGCTGCCGCCACCCCCCATCCCCCCCAAATAATTATCTCAGAGAATCAGGCCCCTTTTATATTATTTTTCTTGTGGATAAAAAAAAACCAAACAGATTTTTGTTTTGTAGCATCTATTTCAGGTTAGGAATTTAAATAAACACAATCTAAGTAATAAGAGCTCCATACATTAAAAACCCCAAAGATTTTCAGTATTAGTTAACATTTTAACAATATCGCATCAATCACTGTATGGTTGTTCGGCTCCACTGACTGAACATTGCAAGAGCTTGTCAAAACATCTTACCTGACAGATACGTTTGTTCTTCCATTTGCTCAGCACACATTGACTGTTTTGCATTAAGTCCTAAAGGACAACAGAAAACAGAGAGTAGAGTTGGCAGCACACATTGTCACTATCAGTTAACATACTTCTGATTTTCAAGTTTATAGATGAAGCATGCCACACAAAGATGCAGCTGTTTTGGAACAGCCCACCAGACAAAAGCACATTTATCAACACAGGCAGAGTCGAATCTTTATGAGAATTAAAGCTGTTGAAAGAGGTTTGAAAACTGGATTATTTGTTGCTGTTTTTGAAACTTTCTGAAACATACCTCCACCTCCTTAAGTGTATCTCGCAGTTTTTCTGGTCGTTTGTTTTTCAGTATCCAAGGATAATCTCGAGCTGGCAAATAAAAGTGGAAAAAAAAGGTTAAAAAAAAATATATATGTATAGGTGAGTGTATATGTGTATATATATATATACACGTGTGTGTGTGTATGTAAACATACATTAAATACAATTAAAAAAAAGTTCTTAAACTTGAGCTTCTTTTGTTGTGGAAACACAAAACCAAGATTTTTAGGAGTTACATTAAACATAAAACGTACCTATAATTGGAAGGATATGGCTATGTTTTCTATTGTCAAATGATACCTTTTTGAAAAGCTCTGTCGTATCCACACTGACCATGACTTCACCATGGCAATTGTGCACAAAGGTCTCAGGATGAAATATCCTACCCAGCTGCTAAGCATTTGCAATGAGAAAGCATCTCACATTCAGTATGTTAACTCAGATTCAAGTTATCAAATCATAAACAGATACTATTCTTTTGAACTAATATTTCATTGCCCAGTTTCAAAAAGCAGGCACTAACATGTCTGCAAAATATATATGCATGCATATATGCATATATAGAGGTATTAACAACAGGTAATTGTGAATACCATACTTATATTATGGAGTACACCTATTTATAGGATTTGTTCTCAGAAAATTTAGTCCTAAGAATCTGCCTAGTCAAGCAAACAAGAAACTGTATGACTGCTACAGTCCTTTAACAAATTTATTAATGTTTAGCAAACTATTTTGAAAATTGTGGCCTAATACATTAATCCTGAAACCAGGAGGCAAAGCTTCCTCTGGAGTTGCTGAGTAATTGGCTTGTTTCATGGCTGAGAATGAGGCTCTAATAACTTGTGAAATTTCATCATTTAAAAGTGAGCAGTTTTCTGTTCATAAGTATACAATAAAAATTACGAGAAACTAGAACACATTGTCTTTTTAAAATCTAGTGTATTTAAAGGAAACCTGATGAAAAGTTTTGAGCTCTGAGCTGTCAGTTTGTATGCCAGCTTCCAGACTGAATAACTTAACAGTTCTGTTTAAACCCCCCTGCAAACAGGAGCTTACAATAGAAGTGCTATAGAGTGAAAAAAAATGAAGGATTTCAATATCAACAAAGGAGCGCACCAACATACAACTTCTCTTTGTATTTTATTGGACCAAAGCCAGTGTTGGTGGAACTGTTATGATAATATTAATTAGGCATGTAAGATCACATTTTCAATGGATGCCTTCATAAATACTGGAATATTTATCCACATGTGCAAAATGGGAAATTGCCTGTAGAGATACCGAACTATATATACCAATCAGCAGCTGTGAATAAAGTTGCTCAGTACTCCTCTTTAAGAAACGTCCTATACAGTGTTTTCTGTCTAGGCCACCCCAATATTTACAGCCACAAGGTGCAGTAGCTTATGTTTCTTCTGCATGCCACACGTATAAAAGATAGCAGCTGGGGCTTCTGTATAACGGCTTATCTGGGCCTGCTTCTCTTTTCATAAAGGCAGCGCCTATACGATAATGCTACGCGGAGCACAAGGGATGTAAATCCATCATGCTCCTCCCTACTTAAAACCCTTTCTCACCTCCCCACCTTTACAGAGCTGTATTGATTCTGACTGACTCTACCGTGAGTGAAGATTTACCCCACAGCTGCGTGCACCTTTACACCCATCCCCAGCAGGGCTCCATCCTGCTCTACACGCACCTTATGGTGCTGCAAATAACTTATCCTTCTGGAACACGTTTTGCCTTCAAACACATGCACAACTCCACGTGGATTTTCATTGTGATAAGATGAAATGTTAAGGCAATTCTTACAGCGTATGTATTACTTTGTGAAGTCTTCTAAAAAGACAATTTTTTTGAGTTTTCATGTAATAATGCTTGAACATTAATGCATAGCCTGAGCAATAGTAACTATGCAGTGGTTGTAAAACTTGAACTAAGAAAAGTTGTACTAATATAAAAATCTTGAACTGTCACAGTACTGCAATGTGATAGCATAAACTGAAATTGCTTTTAACCAGATAATGCAGGAACAGTGTACATATTTCAAAGCTAAAATTGTTCTATGAAGACAGCTAATTATTAACCTGTAATTTGATTTTGGCTGAAAGTATTTTAGTTATAACTTTCAGTTTTGAGGCAGTTAGTATTTCAATGCAAGAGCTGAGGGGGAAAATATTTATTGCTCATCTGCTGGGTAAATTTCATAAGGATTATGATTATTTTTCTGACTCCTCTTGACAATGGATTTGAGAAGCAATGCACAGTACTATATTTAGTGACACAGAAAAAAACACATTGCAAATACACCAGGAAGGAGTAGTTACAACTTTACAATTGTTTTGTGCTTTGTAGTACTGTGACAGTCTGACTTCTGGTAAATGGCATGTGCAGAAAGTTACACTGGCAGCAGTCTGAAGTTATTTTAATGTTTTTCTGGGGGCATCACCAATTCAAAATAATAATTCCATCTTACTATAACAAGAAACTGAGAAAATGTCCTTACATTCTGCTAGCTTTTGCTTGTCTTCTAAGTAACCATGCTTCATCTGTGATGCTAGAGGAAAGCACGGATGAAAGGGTGAATGATAATCCTTACAACTGCTGTCAGCAAATATTAATATTAGAGAGAAGAGTCATACATTTTGATAAAACACAGAAATTTACAAAAAAAATTAAGACAGTCCTGATGTTTTCACCCCGTAAGTCAGATATCTTAAATTTGCAGTGAAAGAAAGGCTTATGCGGCTCAACAGGTGGGCCAGTATTACTGAGCCTCCAATCTCATCAGATAGTGAAGTGAGCTGCAACTGAACCCAGAGGAGAAGCTGAGTCAGGCTGTCAGCAGAGCCACGGAGACAGCACATGAACCACCACGCCAGCCCACGGGATGCCCACACGAGCCTCCGCTCTAACCTGGCCGCAAACAGGAGGCAACTCTAGCCGAACAGACCTTTTGGCCCATCGTGAAACTTCTAGGATTAACAGGATTAATCAGATAAAGAAAATTGATCGTTCACTCTGAAATGGCTATTTCAGATAGCAGTTAGGGCTGCAGGAGGCCGGGCCGGCACTCGTGCGTCCACGATGCCCTCTGCTGGGATGCCAGCAAATCCTGCAGCAGCCAGCGCCTGCCTGCCCAGCTGCGCAGCACAGTCCCTGGCAGTGGTTTAGCATTCTGCAGCAGGTAAAAGGAACATAGAGTCAGAATATAAAAGCAAAATAGAAAATCCCAATAAGGTTTTAATGACAGGAAGCTTGTTTTTATCATTTTATTTGTACTGAGGAGATACTAAGTTACAGACAGTAACTTTTTTATGTAACAATTTTCCCAAATCTTTCTGTTTTCCTGCAGAATAAAGAGATTTTAAATTCTCTCATGTAGCTTGGGAGAGAGAATCTCTTTCTGTGCTTCCTTACTCTATAGAAATAGAGGCATATATTAACAAGAGATTCAAAATTGCATTTTTTTCAGAGCAAACAGTCTATGTCAAAGTAGACTGAACATTTGGAAGTTTTGTTTAGCTTTAGTTATGGCTATTCATATTTTACCTGGTTCTTTCTTGTCATAGTACTGGTGGACCCCAATATCTTCATCTAAACAATTGAATAGAAATGTGGTTAATTATGGATGTGACACTGGAAACAAAACCACAACTTAGCAAGCAAAGTTCACCATCACAATTTTTGCTAGCTGGAGCAGAGTCTTAGGTGTTAAAATACAAGCCAGAGCGGAAAAACTACAGCATGTAGTCTGAATACCAGTAGGTATTTAGAGAAATATAGGAAGGCAGTGCAATGGCCTTCTGCCTCAGGATTTCATAATGAGGCTTTTGGACCGTGAATAAATGGACAGAGAGGAAGCAAGAAGGTCAAAGGTGGAAGATGGGCACAGTACACCTTCAGGTACAACAAACCACAACTATGTGTTTTCTTAAACCATCAGACTTCTCCATTAAATACAGCTTTTTTTTATATATATTATTGTTGTTACAGAACAGTTTTCACCCACAGATAGATTGCTATGGCATACTGTGTCAATACTTAAATAACAATAATATGCTTGTATTGTTTTCAACAAAAGTATAGTTTATGAAGCATCATAAACAGTATTTTTATATGATCCATTTATAAACCAGTGGCTTTTTGTTTGTTTGTTTTTTAGTATTTTACTTTAGTAATAGCAAGGCAAGATAAACGAAGGGCTGGTAATTAGTCATGTGTCTCCTGGAATGATCAATCATAAGATAAATATGTCCTTGCATGTACAAAATCTCACATAATCATGCAAAATACCCAGAACATGAAGCATTTTTTTTTTTATTTTCATGCTAAGTATAAATCATAATGACTCTGCAAATCAAGTTGATTATTAATCTTCATCCAACCAAACTAGTCATTACACTGAAGCTTACAGTCGAGTAGGGCATAGCTTCCTAAAAGGGAAAATACATCCAGTTAAATATAATCTTAACATTTCTGAGTTGAAAGGATGCTCCAATTCTATGATGAGATAAGCAAAGAAGCTGACCAAGTTCAAACATCATTGTGCTAATTTTCTTTCTCCTAAGTATAAAAAACACTTCATTTGGGTATTCAGAATTTTATATCAATTTAATATTCATCAACAGGTTTTGCTGTTTTGTTTTATTAAAAGGTAACAGCTTACCTCTGATATGTAAGGTAGTCTTCAAAGACCACAGGTGCATCTCAGTCAGGTAGAAAGTCATCTGATGGCAGATGAGAGCCTTAGCACTATCAAAAGAAGGAAAGAAACTGCTTGAACAAATTAATTACCCTCTATCACCAGAGAAACTGCAAGCATTTTGGAAACTAAGTTCTGGAAGAACCTAGCACTGGTGTTATTTTGTTGTAGCTAAGTTGTCTTTTTCAACTGCAATAAAATGAATGATATATGGCAAATAATAGAATAAGAAAAGGATATATGTCTATATATCCGTGGTATACAGACAAATCAACATTTGCTTGAATTTAGAGCTGCCCTTACCACAGTGTATAACTTTGTGCTTGATGCTTCTCATATACATGTTATAATCTACTTTTACTCTACAGTTATTACTTTGACGCATGCAAAAGTTAAGCCACTATTAAAGACCTGGCTTAGATATGAGAATTTGACTTTCAGGCCTAATTTTTTTAACACTGTACATTGGCAAATTTCAATATATTCATGAAACAGTATTGAACACATGATATTCGCAGACATTAGTTTTAATGCTACATATAAAAAAAGATGTCTTTCTAAATAAAAACACAGCACATTAAATCACTTAAAACTGACAAAACAGCAGATGTGAAGCAAAATATATGAATTGAAATATTGTGTACATAGACTACAATTATAAACTGTTTGCTCTGCTTTTTTGAACAATCCATCCAAATATTCCCACTAGAGGATGTGTTGTATTTCAAAAGAACATTTTGAATCTTCTGAGACACTGTAACCGATAGACTTGCCTGCGTAACTTCCTAGGGCTATAGTTATAAGTGGGCCACAAGACCAATTACTTTGTTTTGTTGTTGTTGTTTTTGTTTATTTGTTTGTTTGGCTAAATCCAGGAAAGCTGGACTCTGAAGGGAAGTTTACAGATACAACACACTTCAGAGCCACTATTGGTACAGTACCACACTTTAACTTTTATTTATTTATTCATTTTGAAGTGGGCTCTTCATTCCCTCTCCATTAGTGCAACCTAGATAACGTTCTGTTGTTGAGGGGATGAACCAATTAGAATATGACTACAGAATTCCTATCACATAAAGACTATCAGAAGTTTACGTTAAGAGTGCTATGATGAGAAATATGTGCAAGAATCTTGGGTAGCATCAAGGAAACTATCACAGTCCCAGCGAATCTATGAGACCTTGAGGTATTATCACTGAAGCTAATATGTATGTTTTGATGCACCGCCTAATCCACTGAAATAGCACCAAGTGGAAATAGCATTTTCTTTACACTGATCCCCAAACGTACAAAAAGTCTTGCTGACTTACTAAATCTCATAGTCCTATAAAAGAAAAAAAAAAGGAAAAAGAAAAAAGCTCACAATGCACATCTAGTAAATAGGATATACTTTCACCTTGGGTGAGAATGAGGTTTGGAAAAAAATGCAAAGAGATTAGTAGCATGGTGGTCTGTTGAACATGGGAACCACTTTTGGTATAAATATGCATAAGGGCAGCCCCGCATTTGCCATGTGGACTACTGTAAAAGGAGATTATATATTATAATTTTCTTATTTGATTTCACTTTCTTTCCTTTCTTACTTTAGCAAGTGAAACAAAACTTGCATTCCCCAAGGCCCAGAGATCCTAGATTAGATCTCTCACTAATAGGAAGTCACTGAATTGAGTGAACTTCTCAAAATCCTATCATGGTTTGACTAAAAAAAATAATAATAATAATAAAAAAAAAAACTTGATTGGCGAATGATCTGTTCAGCTGGAGAGAGGGTATATCTTTCCAGAAGGCAAGATAAGACTAGGAGACTTCCGCACGACAAAATAACCTAACATAACTTCCCAAAATGACTCCAAAGCTTTTGTATGTAGTCACCATGGGCCTTTTTAGTTGTGCCCTCCAGAAGTCCTAATTCCTTCACTGAATGTCAAAGACACAGAGGGAACCCCCCCAAAAATTGAAGGAAGCTTAATGGGCACTACATACTCATTCTTCCGAGACACATACTTTTTAAAAATTTGCAATCAAAAATTTAAAAAAAAGGAAAAAAAAAGAAAAAAAAAAGAAAGCTTTGTATGAAAATGTAAAAAATCAAAGATTTCCTAAAAACTGCATTTCAGTTCTGTACTGAACAACCCAGATGAAGCAAAATTCTCTGCATCTTTAATGAGGTAAAAGAGATTTTGTCAAACATTCTACACTTGAGTTTAGCTTTTTGCTTCCCCCTTTCTTTGGGCTCTGAGCATCCCCAAATCAGCTAATTATTTGAATGCTGGTTGCTGCTGTGCCCATGAAAATAGCCATCTGCTCCAAAAATACCGGTCCAGTCTATCAACACCCCAATCTGAAATCTTTCTTTTTAGTTATAGTCTACAGAAAATTTGCTCTGTAACAAAATATGGCATTTTAAAGTCTAAATATTTTCTTCAGATGAATTATTTTTTTAGTAGATCCTTTTGAAGGAATACATGCCAACTTTCAGAGTTATGCAATCACATCCCACCATTTATCACATCGTTATATTCCAGCACAATGGGGATGACGATGAAAACGGCAGAGGGATCTGTCTTTGAAAAGTGCCTCTCAGAATTTACAATCTTCCTTTACCTACGTGAGTTGTTTGCTACTGCAAAAAGTTCAGTATGAAAACATATAAGAGCTTTAAGGAATCCATGCCCCTTCTTTAAAATTGAGTAGAATTTGAGAAAAATAGGTTAAAATAACTTCATTGTTAAGGTAAAACTGGAATTCAATTTAATATCTGGTTCTTTCTCTGGCTCACGCAACACTGACCGTCTGCTTTCACAGTATCTCCACAAACAATAGGTAGGGATATTTTGGCTGCTGCAAAAAGCTTACGGACAAACGGAGATGTTCTGCAATGGTTAGCCTGCTTCAGTATCTGCGTTCAGAGTGCTTTGTTTAAAAAAATGCTCAGTTTAGTAAATCTTTGTTTAACCGCTGATACAGAAAATAACTATCTCACCACTTTGTAACATCAACAAATGCTGAAATTGATATCTAGGGTCCACTCCAACACCTTCAATTTAACTGCTCTTGTGCCAGATAAATAGGAACGAAGCCCTGCATCAGAGATTCAGGGCACTGACGCTGTATTTCTCCTCTTTCTACACAGTTACCTGGCAGAGTGGGTGCTTGCGAAAGGCAATGCCCCGCTCCCAAGACGAGTGCATCCCAAGAACGTGGGCCTCTGAAAATTTGCTAGAAGTGACCTACAGAATAGGAAATGCTGACGACAACAGGCTACCTGAACTTTGTCATTTATGTGCCAGAGGCATGGCTCAGCGTCACAACACTGTTCCAGGTCCCCGTCTAACAGTAAATGCTGCAACTGCCAGGCTACAGGACAGGCTTTGGCAACCACATGCCTATTCCAGTGAAGCTGGGCCAACGTGCTGCCAGAAATCCAATGTTCCCAGTGAAAGCCAGATAAACAAAATTCCCAAATGAAAGAAAATGCTACTAAATCCGTTTTCACTCTCACATTGGTATCAGACTTCCTTGGCAAAAAAAAAAAAAAAGCTATACTAGGGATTATTTTCTAAGAGTCAGCATAGGACATCCTCTTGTTTTGCCCTACTCCAGCGCTTGTTTTTGTGTTTTGGGTCTATTTTTTTTTTTTTCCCCCAAAGAAAAAAGGAACTCTTAAAAAATGAACTCTAATTCAGGAAAAATATATATATATATTTTAAATGCAGATTAATTACACAATAGATGTACTATTTCAATATTCAGAACATATTACCCTTGCTTTTAGTTCTGCCTCTCTTTGTCCACCCCTCCAGCATTACCATCGTCTCTCTGGCATCGCTACAGCTCATTCCTCACATCTGATTTGTAACTCAGACACCAAATGCTCACTAAGTAAGTCACCAAGTTATCCCACAACTTATTCTATGATTCCATGGTATAAAATTTAGAGCAGAAGTCATTGTCTGTTTTTTTCTTCCTTTTATGACCAATTTCTCCTTCACCACAGAGAGAAATTCCCCCCAGCGCAGACATGATTCACAAATGGAAGGTTTGACTCTGAAAGATAAAGTTTAGATCAAACTATGTACGTTAGATGAGTAGCTACTAGTTGTACACTTTGCGTAGATACAATTTCTTTGTGTAAAGCATGTAAAACAAAATTTTAAACACACTAAGCTTTTACATATTTAGCCATATTAAAATTTACAGTAATTATTCATTTAAAAATAAACCACTGAAACCTTTTTGTTCAGTCAGGTTCTGATAGATGATAATTGCAAAATAACCTCCCAATCTTACAAGATAGATTTCTACTTTTTACAGTTATATGACGCTGCAACCTGTTTGATATATAAACACATGCAGAAATAAAGTCAGAATTTGTAAACCTTCATTTTGTATTCTGGCATTAAACAGAAATAATTCAGATTCTTCTCATCTGTGACACTGGCCCAAATGTTCAGAGCAGATCATGCAAATAGGTAAGTGTGAATAGTTTCTTGTCCCTGTATAGAAATCTAGTGATGGCAGGAGGAACCCAATCAGCTTTTAAGGCCTCGACTCCATGGGTCCATTGATAAGATCAGCTCAGAATTTTTAGCCACAATGCTTTCAAATTGCACAAATGTTTGGATTTAAGACATTGTAGAAACAGCACAGAATGGCAGAGTTTTAATTTGCTTGGAAGTTCAACAGGTGCAAGGATGGCATTCTGACACAGCTGCACCTGGTGCAGCCCTGTCTTTGGATTTCACAGGTTAGAAATTATATAATCTATACAGAAAATAAGCTATTCTCCCTTCATTCTTGAATGTTTCATTCATTTAATTGTGGAAATTTAACTTTATTTTCTGATGAGCAGATGTTCTAGTCTTCATTTTTCACGTTGCACTGGCAAAGCCTGAGATGTGTGTATTGTAAAAAGAAGCTTTGCAGTGCAGAATAAACGACGGTCGGGGTCAGAGGCCCATTTACAGTAAGACTGTGGTTAACCACAACAGTGAAAGATGTTCATTCAAGATCAGACCAAAAATGGCATGGCTACATAAAGCAAATGCTTGTACCTGACAAAATTCGGATCAAATGGGTTACCAATTCTTCTGTAATGGCAAGTGCAAGCTGCCTTTGGTAGTCTCCATCCTTTCCGCTGTGTTGACACCCATAACTAGACCTCTTGCAGCTGGCCCACTGGTATCTCACCCACCCCTCTCTGCTCCCCGATTTCTCTACTTCCAGATCCTAACTTCACTATGTCACCTTCCCATTTGGAAGCACACCTGTGCTTGTCTTCCTTTTCTTTTTCTTTCCTCTTTCTCAGGTGCTTGTTGAACTCGGACACTTCCTTGTCTGCTGCTACTTTTTCTGAGCCTTGGGCCAACCCCTCCTCTCCAATGCTATCTCCAGAACCTGGGACTGAAACTCCTTGCCTGAGTTCTTTGCTCTCTTTAGCAGCATAATGGGCTTTATTCTTATATTTATTTACTTCTCCTTTAAATCCCTTTTCCACTGAGAAAAGAAGTGCAGATTTCGTAGTATAAATGAAAATCAGGTCCTCTGCTCGTAAGACCAACCTCTGATTTTAAGAAGTAGAAATATAGGCATGCCCTTATAATTCCTCTCAGTGCATAATTCATATTACAATATTGGTTTAAGAATACTTTCAGCTTACACAAATAACAGGTTGTTCAATTATCATAAATCTTAAGTTCAACATAAATATTTACTGTTGCTACTTCCCTTCTCTCTAATGCAGCAGACTTTGATGACTGAGAATGTTTTTGCCAAACACATGAATGAAGCAAATTCTTTTCCTTATTCTAACTTCCCCAATCTAAATAAGAAAGCTGTTTTGTAGATGAGTGAACAACACATGGAACACTGTATTGAAATACACAGTGAGGCTTCTATTGTAAGAAAGGCCTAAATATGGCTTACAGAATAATCATTGAAAGGAAATACATTATCTGATAACTCAAGAATTCTGGCATGAAAATTATACATTGTAAACCTACTCTCATATGCTGTGAAGTTGTAGCATGCTCCACTGAATTAATTTTTACGAGGTCTGTTCTACTGTTTTACAAGTCTGAAAACAATCCTTTTTTGCAATGACAATTAGTTACATTTACTGAGTTTTCATACTTCAAGATATATGTACAGATCCTTCAGAATATTAAGACTATTTGACATATCCTAACACACCGTAATTCTGTAAATGCTGCAAAAGAGAACAAACATTTTATTTCCAGTTGTTACCAGTTAAGATTACTTCTAACGCAATTATCCTGGGCTTAATACATGTTCATCTTTTTTAATTGCAGTCAAAATGTCGAGGCCCTGATCTTGCAACTGGTTCTGCATTTGCCACCTTGGCAAAACTCACAGTAGGACCATGTCAATAGACAGTTACCATAAAAAACTGTAGCCAGACTTAATTTATATTAAGCACAGGTCTTTGAGATATTATTTTGAAGCAGATTAGTTGTACATGGCCAAAGAGCCATGCAGGCCATTGCTCAGGATGTGAATTGTTGGATGACAGACAGCTGTCCCATTCATTTTCCGAGCAGGAAACTAAAGTGTTTTGTACCTACTAGATAGAGGGTGCTGAAGTTCAAGGACACGTGCAGAAACACTACAGGAAATCTATATGGGGGTAACTTGTTGCCATCTAATTGCTTGCTCATGTGTTAAAACCTAGGCACAAATTTTGCTGAGTTGCCACCCAAGATGACGACGACAGGATCAGAAACTAAATTCTTATTTGGTAAATTCTAGTCTACTGCCCAAACCACTCTACTGTCTCCCCTCCCTTCAGAAACACACTTCCAATATATATTATTGGTACACTCTTTTGAAAGACAGCTATTGATTAACTGAACAGATAAGATAAACAACGGCGAAGCAGAATGAATTTGAGGGAGGTAATGCCATTTGTCAAGAAGATATTTAGTTTATGTATCAGCCACACCTCTGACAACATTAACGAACCTAGCAATCATTCTCCAATTGATACTGCAGGCAAGTATTACAATCTGTAACAACTCTGACAGAGTGGGTGTGAAAAGTTAAGAAGGTCACAGAAAATAGATATAATTGACCCAGGTTTTTGCTTCATAGAGTGAAAAGTTCATATACACATTTTGATAAAGACCCTGAAGGCCTTTATATAAACCAGATAGTAGATAAGTGATCCAAACTACAGATATCCAGTGCTGATACATGACATCAGGTAATTACAGAAGTATTAAATGTCAAACTGCTTTACGCTATTCTTTCAGATAGCGATTGTTGTTGTAAATAAACCATTTTTTCAGTACTAAAGGTCAGTAGGTCACAAAATTTCACAGTAGTGGTTTCTTACTGTAAACTGAAAGAGAAGATAATAAAATCTCTTTTTTAAGCTAAGCAGAAATGAGTATCAATAGGTGAAAGGACCTGCACATTATTCAAGTACAGGCAAAGTCCTTGCTCCGTTGCCCTACCATTGCCACAACTCCTATATGCAAGGAAGGAAGGAGGTTTCTAACAGCAGGTCTTTAAAATGTGAACATCAGTTCACATTAGAAATTAGTAACATGTATTTTAGTTCATCAGCTGGTCACGCAGCATGGGCTGCTACTGTTAATAACAGTGATCAGAACAATAGCAAAGCCCAAAGCAATGAGTTAACCATAGTTCAATCTGAATTTTAACTGTACTTATATCTAAACAAATAAGGTTCTTATACACTTCTATGCAGTATTTCAGATTTAGCTATCAAACTACTAACCAGATCTGTGAGGGTCAGTCAATTTTTTGTAAGTGCAGCACTGAAAATGTAGCATGAATGTCTATTGAGTTTTCCTTTTATTTATGTGATGTACCAACAATTTTCTCACTGACCTGTACTGCTCTTGCCTTTAACATTTTATTATAGTATGAATGCTGAGTACTTAAAGAATTTTCAAAAGCACATTGGCAAACACATTCATTTGATATACAAATCTTGAAAATTTGCAAGCTATCTTTAAAAACAGAAATATAATTTCTGAGTACATTGCATGAGCTGAATAAATTTACTAGAACAAACACCAATTATATTTACAACTACAACATCTTTAAATATGTTTTTGGTATTCTTTTTCATAATGTTTTGCCATTTAAATAACTTACAGTAGCTTATGTTGACATATTTTCTTCTGTTTTTGTTTGTTGCAAGCAATAAAGTAAGCTTTGCTAACATTTGAAAATCACCTTTGAATAGCCATTTGTGAGGCTCATTGAGCTTCTTGTTTGCTCAATGCATTTATTTTTAAAAATGTCTTTTCTGCTATACTTGAATTCCAGTTAATCCAGTGAGACTTGTATCTTGCTTTCTTCAATGTAATATTAAAAAAACCTACAATGCCTGTTTGTTAGACTTCCTTTTAAGAAAGATTTGATTGCAAACACAAACAAAAAGCTTTTCTTCTTTTGTACTCCCTTATGATCTTCAAAAAGGTTTCTATGAAAAGGACTAATATTTTTCAATTTTAAGCCACACTCACCTTTGCAGTAAGACAAAAAATGAAAATTTCATGTTACAATAATTAATTCCTGATTGTAATGCTACAGTATAGTTTATGTTATGTTTTAATTACACAGATATGCATTAGGAAAAATAACTTTGAAGAAAAAAATGCTTTCGTTTAAACATTTTCATAATCACATTTGAAACTGTTAAGCAGTGGGGTCATATATAAAATAAAAGACTTTTAAAAGTACAGGTTTTAATATTGAACTAGGAACTACTCTACCACTCTTAGGAGAGACGAAATTGAGCCATGAGAATAAAATACTTGGTGTGTAGATAGAGCTATTTTCAGAAATTTACATTATTAAAAAACGCAAACAAAACGGGTCAAGTGCATGGTATGAGACACACAAATGGCAAGGTGGGGCAGAGGGGAAAGACAGAGAGAGGAGAAAGACCAAGCCAAAACTGAGTGTTTTTGACAAAAACAAATGATGATTTAAGGAATACAGTTACCAAAAACAGAAGAAACACTTCCTGCCAAACAGAATTACCCAGAGATGCTTGGTTTGTTCACCAGTTTTCTCACCACGTGAGCTTCTCTTACAGACTGCTCTCTGTAAGATGCACGGCCACATGACTGTATTTGGCTACTACAGTATTAAGTGTCGTCCAAGAACACTTGCATAACAGAAAAAGTTGATGGGCTGAATCAACCTCTTTCCATTGACTATATAGGGGATCAAACTGCCCCGAGCACTAATACAAGGATTGCAAGGGCCAAAAGCTCAGTCCAATTTCATTCTACCTATTACGGAAGCAGAGTAAGACAAGCTGTCAACTAGACACCTGGAGTTGCCTTTGACTAGTAATTAAAACAGTTCCAGTCTCAAGCCTGTCATACAACAAAAGACAATAGATTTAGTAACAGCCCAAACCACTCCTATACATTTGAGTATTTAGAGTAAAGACAAATTGAGTTTCAGGCTATCACCCAACACTTCCTATGGAAGACTTTCCTCTTGCTGGTAATACAGTCACCACTTCATCACTGGATAAAAACTGCTGGATCTGATATTATGACCATTTCATGTTTTGTTACCTTCTTTAAATGTAAAATGGACATTTGTCAACTCTTGATACTTCAGAAACAACCAACTAGCTTGCAGCATCTTCCATACGTGTACTTGAATTACAGAGAGGAATGTAAATTGGCTCTCCATAGAAATGTAAACCTATTTTTTTTAGATAACATTGGTGATGTACTATCTGGCTTCAGGCTTACTGCCTTACTTTTCCAGCTGTATGTTAAGTTTGCTTTGTTTTCCTAGCGGACAGATTTAAAGGAGACAAGACTGACATAACCAAAATATGTGCATCCTTGTATCTTTACTCATGAGTTAACATATCCAATATATTTTATCATCTATTCTTTCTTTTCATGACTAAATTTAGGAGCTCAACTCCTAACATTACTTGATGGATTTATGCTACTTGTTGAAAAAATGTATTATGAAACAGCTCTTGCTAATATATGAAATGTTTTCTGAAGGAACCAATCCTCCAAAAATTGGAAACAGCAGTACCCACAGCCTTTGACACAGAGATGGGTACCACGAACATACCAATATACACAGGTGCAATAAAAACCTGGATACTTACGCCTGAAGGGACATTTTGCCACCCTTTATGTTTAAGTCTTAGGAGGCTACATGGCTTCTCAAGAAGCTCCTGAAAAAGACTTCTATCTCTGCCCCCCCCCCCGTCTGAGTTCAGTGCTCGTTCCTCCACCTGTCCCTCAACATTTTACTAGAGAAGGTCTTTGGAAGTTCTGGCAGCTTTCAAAAGCAGTTGGATATCAGAAATGCTTAACTATGCTATCTGGAAATCTGTGCAGAGATGTTTCCTGGAGAACCACGTTCTCTGCGAGGAGTATTTTCAGTCACCATCTCCGCGGATTGGCTTTCACAAAGATTTGCAGGTGGCAGATTTCTTTGCTGAGCCCTCATCATCTAAACATTACTGGGCATATAACTCAGAGGTACTGCTTTGTTCTATGGACCACTTTTGAAATTTAATGACTTTTATTCAGTCTTAGCAATTGATTCTACAATGGCAGAATTTTCTCTTAGAAATCTTCCTACTTCCATTTTCCTTCACTCACTTGGCACCCATGTCCAAAGGGTCAGAAGTGCCAACTTTAACATGGTATTCCTGGGATAAATGGTTATAAAGCCAGGTCCCAGTTCTGCTGTCTTACAGCACAGATGTACCATTTCTAAGTTTGCTATTGAATGTGGGGTCATGAGGATTCAAGACAGAAAATCCCCTCGTTATACTGAGAGTTTTATCTTTACTAGCAATAGCAGAAGCTTACGAGTTATATCTATTTTACTATTCCTACTGCAACTGTATGCAGTGGAGTTACAGTGAATGAGCCTATTTCTAAAAGGGACAGTAATATTGTAAGCAAGTGCTGTACAGTACAGATGTTCATCTCTGTATCATTTTTCAATTGCATGGGGTCTACATACATTTTCTTTAGTTTTTACGTTAACAATTACAAAATGTAGTAATTACCTGCTCTGAGTCATTCCACCCTCTCTGAATCACCTGTAGTTATCCTCATTTTAATCTTCTGAATTTCAAGAATGGAACTGGGCAAATTAAAGAAGAAATTGGGTAATTCTAGGATACAGAAAATGACTGTTCACTTAAAGTTAAGTAAACTGGGTTTTAAGAAGAGAGAGCTCCTTGGTGCAGAAGCACCCTCTAATGGCTGACTACTGACTGCTCTGAATAATTGCAAAAGGAATGGAATAGCTCTCCTAGGCTAAGATACAAGAGAAATAGAAATGTGAACATACATGTGCATGCATGCACACATTCACATTTCACGCACAATCTCTGTTGCGTGTCCTTAATACAACAAAAAACAGGAATATAAATCTGATAAACTTTAGAGTCTGCATTTCCTTTTAAAACAATATTCTTAATTTAGTACATGAAATATCATTTTAAGTTTGCCTAGTTTTCAACCATTCTTCAAAATTTTAAGATAAACAGAAACTGACTTTCCTATCTTATCTTTTACAAAAGAGAACTAGTCCAAAAAGGTGTTAAAAAAAAAGCTATATCAAGCCTAAATCATAAAATAATTTAGGTTAGAAGGAACTTGGAAGTCATTTGGTCCAACTCCCTTGCTCGAGTTGGCCAACTCTGAATTTAGATCCCAATAATGCAACATTAATTAAAAAAAAAGGTTACACTTTCTATTTATGCTAAAGCTATACTAAAGATACCAGAAATGTAAACAAGTTCTGCTATCTAAAAACATGCCTTAATATGTATATTTCTTTCTATTCTATGGCTTTGCTGAATTTTTTCCCTGAAAATAGCCAAAAGGAGTATTCTAAAATTTGCTCATACAACTACATTATTGTACCTCCATGCTAGGATCTCTATCTAGCATACACTCCTTTATTAGTAACAGTTAAGTATATCTCAGTGCTTATGAAAAGCCAGTGGCAGATAGAGCAGTTAATAACATGAAAGTAATCAGCCTAACCGACCAACTTGCTTCTCAACATCACTTCTCAAATCTCTTTGGGCTAAATTTTCAACCAGTGTGTGGGGAATTAGCCATAGAAATCCCATTAACGTTAATGAATGTTCCATGGTTAACTCCCTATGCTCTGTGCTGAAGATTTACCCCTATATCTCTAAAATAAATATGTGCAGATGCCCAAATTCTTTTTATAGACCCTGAAGAAATTAAGGGCTCTATTCTCACATAATTGACTTGTGCACATGTATCTTTTTCCCCCATGGATCATCTTCCACATATCAGAATTGGTGTAATGTCTGCATTATTCTCTTTGAAAAGATTATCCAAAGTGCATGTTTACTGCATAAAGACTGAGTTTAGTTAATTGCATATTTTACAAAAATAATACATATATTGAGTCAGATTTCTCTCATAGTTAAATACACAATGCACAGGTTGAACAGTACTCAATGTTCTAAGAACAGCATGTATTTGTAGCTACATTTCTGAAGAAAAGACAGTATTTAGGAAACTCATTAGTCTGAAAGCATTGGAATATATACTGGAATCTTACATTTATATAGGAATATTGGAATTTTATATCCCTACAGAAAGGCAAAACACGACTAGGATAATATAAGCCTCTGCAAGCAGTGGCTGAGTCACTGTTTAAAGACGGTGGAGGATGCTTGTTACACTAACCAGGAAAAAATGAAGCTGGGAAGGGCTTCCAGGATCACAAAGAGAAGCTGTCCTCTGTTTTTGAAAAGTATGGGGGGGATAAGAGGTGCTTATTTCTGTCATCTCTTCAACTCCCACTTGCAAGAAATATGCCCTTGCTATTTTTCGAGTTTCAACGTAGATGCCCACTTCCCTAGATTAGTATATCTTTCCAAAGTCAATGATGGGTTTAGAAAAAAAGTGCCAAAATGACTTCTCTGCCAAAGCTATGCTTTGCTTTGCTTTGACAAAGCACTAAAATTCATGTTTATAAATGTTTGGTTTCACTGGTACTAAAGATACTTAAATGCTTTATTTATCTGAGGTCTGCCACTGCCCATAAAGACATAAAATGATGTTGACCTTTTAACATACTGAGACTTTTTCGGGCTTTTCGGGCTTCTGATGCAAGCCAGAGGTGACTCAATCCCTCAAGTCAGAGAACTGTTTCAAACCATATTCATTTGCTAAAATTTGGGAAATACATCATCAGTAACACTCTTCTCATATGCAAAGATTTACCTTGCCTTCCTTAAAATGCCTATTCCTGGAGATCAGACTGGAAGAAGTCAGGTATAATACCTAATTGCCCACATCATCCCTAGAAAGAGCTGAACAGACTGTTAGCACTATAACCTCAAAGAGGACAATCCACTTTCTCCCTCAATACAGAACTGAAAAATCAGATTGTTTTCTCTGAAAATAAAATACCAGCTAAATGAAGATAGAGGAAGCCCCCTGAAATTATGCAGTGAAATCATATTTGAGAAAACTCACTCAGAAAAGACCACAATCCTTTTCATTATATCTGGAGCTGAAGATGGTGCATTTAGATAGAACTTCTTTTAGCTGATGTGCAGACTCTTAAAACCGTTTCTAGATTAAAGATTAAATGTATAGTCCTCTTAAGAACACCAAACTACGTGACTATAAACCCATCCTCTTTCAATAGCAACACATTTAGACTGATTCCGTCTTTCCACTGAAAGGTCTTTCACACAAGTCTTTCATAGACAAGATAAAAAAGGGAATTTTCCTGGTAGCATTCTTCACAGAAATGTTTTCAGCTAGAACTCGGGAATCTGGAATGAGGTAAGGCCAGGCTGGTGGGGGTGGGGAGAAGAATCAGTCATGTAAACAGGTTTTATATTGCATTTATTACAAACTCCCCTTATTTTCACTTGCTTCTTTGGAAATTAGCACAACCATGACTGGATTAATTCTCTGTGGGTTTCCCTCTGTACTATTATTGAGCAGTCATGGGAAAAGTCAGTCAAATGAGTATGGCTCTAGTGGAGCCATACATCTAGGAGGAAGGGCAATCACCAGAACACAGGGCTTGTCTAAAAAAAGACATTCAAGCAGATAGGGCAGTTAAGCTGACCTCCCCAAAGTGATGTCCTCAGACTCTAATTGAGCTGAATTTTTGATGTTTTATGTCACCTTAAATAATCTTTATTGGAAAAGGAAGAATTTTATAGAGGATGTTTGCTGGTTTCCTGGCTTTACACAGACACATTCCTACCTATTCTTCAGGCTTTTTGTCACTTTTCATCCCTCACTGCACTGCCTCACATCTGAGCATGTCTCATCTCCATACCTGTGTGCCCTCCACAGCTCCAGGCCTATCCTGACTAGCTGAAACCTCTCTTTAAAGCACTGAAAGGTGACCAGAAATGTCTCTTTTCAGTATGGTGAGAAACACAGTCATTGCAGCAACCATGTCATCCTCACATCTACAGATCATGAAAGAATAAAAGGTGAAGACAAGGCATGACTTCAGCATGCCTACTGCCAGATCTAGCACGTCCTTCCAGACAGCTTGTGGTTAGCATCCCCTTGCCACTGCTGCATCCCCAGAGAGAGACACCATCCTGGTAAACAGCAGCACCGCGATCTCCTCTTGGTTTGTCCAGTGGTTTGCTGAACCTGCCTCAGGACAACATACTCCAGCATTAAGACACCTTACAGGGGTTTAACTTGTAGTGACTAAACCACTGACTCCTGTTCTCCTCTGACCTGCTCCCCTGTTGATACACTTGGTAGTAGCAGCTTGGAGGGCTTGAGTCTGTTTGTCCACACGTGATGCTGTCTGCTTGTGGCATCCTATAAAGTATTTTTTCCCACCAAAATTTTGTTTACATTGGGTAGCAGGGATGGGGAGAGAGGATGGGCAGTCTGTTTATGAAACTGCTGCACTCTCCTCCCTAAAAGCATCGGAAATTTCCACAGCAGTCCCAACAGCTGATTTCTCAATATTCAACTAGTTTGCAACTGACTGGCATCAAGTGAGCGTAATGAGCTCCCAGATGGTAATGGCAAGATGCCTGCTGGCACTGCCAAGAGCTCCCCTGTCTATAAATTGTGGAAGCTCTGGAGTGAGTTTGGAGATGGACAGTGCAGCCTATGTCTTGCTGCATTTTTGCTTCCAGAACTGCTCATGCAAGTTGTGCATCATTACCCTGCTATATTCCCTATATGCAGCTAGCTGATCTGCCCCTCAAGTGGCGCTCCACCAAATCAAGCTGCTTCGGTTAATTGTCCTGGGGAAGTAACTACCCTATTTGTAATCTACCCACTCCTCCTCCTTCATTAGCTGTATGGCCACTGCTTCAAAAGCTTTATGAAATCACAGAGCCAAAACCATCTCTCTACATGACTACACACGCGTGTGCACCATCTTATTTGCACTAATGATTATCATGATCCTGATATATTCTCTGTGCTGCCTTACAGCAGTTCAAAATGGAACGGCAAAATTAATGGACACAGGGAGAGGAGCCATATCCATTTCCTAGCTTCATTCCCAGTCCAAAAATTGCTACAAGTATTCCAGGCATTGCCATGTGGAAAAATGCACGAACATATAAAAAAGCAACTGATCCAAAGCATGGAACTGAGCAGCATAGTTCCACACTATAGGTCCTATCTCCAGGGCACCCAGTGTTTAAATCACAAAAGCAGGGAACATAAAAATGTTACTTTAGCATACTGAAGGTATGCAGAGGGGTTTCAGTTTGATATAGCCAAGTTGTTCCACATGAAGTAAACAAACTATTCCAGTTCCCCCAAGCACTCTTCGTATTTGACAACACCTTTCTATACAGATCCTCAGGGATCAGGAAGAGCCCAGGATACTGCAATTCCTGCATCAACACGTGTTCTACAGCTTTTTAAGGCAATTCATTGCAATGAAGTCTGTATAGGTGTCCTGGCCTTTGTCCTTTCCGAGGATTTCTTCATGTGTGAGATATTTAGTAACCACATTCCTCATTTGTCAGCCTTCTTTCAGAATTGCAAAACACACCTAAAAAATATTCCATTGCTCGATCACGCTAACACGAGTCATATTAATTAAGAATATGTTTGTGTAATTACATGGGAGAGGTGCTTTGCACAGCAGTTAAAGTACATGCAACATCTATAATAAAGCAACCCTGTGTGTAAGATATTATTACAGAACAGGGTTCTTGGTCAGAAAGAAAGAAGTAATTTAAAAATTGATGCCAACTCCTTGGTGTTTTCTAGGTCACATAAATTGTTATTAGGACCTTATATATTTAAATAACAAAGCACGTGGAATCATATTGTATCTGACTCAAGCGGAACAATCATTCTACAGCATTTGCTGGATAAAGTTAAACGCATTTCTCCCAACAAGTTAATGAATAATATATCATTTACATATAGCAACTACATCTGAATGGCTATTGCAAAACTTTGGTTTTCTTTTAACCACTTTACCTAAAAGAATAAACATTGATGTAATTAAATTTTCACATCTTAAAATTATAATGATTACTTTGGTTACAGCTAACTCTTCTCACAGGTCCAATAAACAGAGTTGCACACATTCTGTGATAAAGATTAGCAGGCTAAAAGAGTTGTTAGCAGGACAGTCCAAATGGCCTTAGGCAAGCAAGCTCCCCGTTTACTGCTTAGAACAGGTAGCAATACATAGAAATGATGCTGCATATGCTCAGCAAAGCCATTTTTTATGTTTTCTTTTTAATTTTAATATCAAAGAATCTCAAACCTCAATTATGCTTCATTAAGTGAAACTGTGACTATCCCACTTAATTATTTTAATATCTCAGGATTAGACAAGGAATGCAGAATTTTGGTGAAGTAGACAATGAAGGAAATACATCAACTGTTCCAAGAAAAAAAAAAAAAAAGCCGTATTTCATGTTTTGAGCCAATCAACAACAAGCCACTGATATAGTATTACAGATGATTGCTTTAATCCTAAGGCATTTTAGGGTGTATTTGAAGTAACACAAGGGAAGCTTGTTTTGATATATTCACAATATAAAGCTGCTAGGAGATGGCTCCTAGATTCACATAGTATGAGCTAAGTTCTCCATTCCCCTTTGAAATAATAAAAAATAAAAAGGCAAATACTTTCAAGCAGACTTAAAGTCAAAATAATACAACTTATCATACAGCTTTCTCTCCCAAGATATTCCTTCTCCATCTGCATATTACAAAACCACTCATCCTGTGTTACAAATCTATCATTTGAAACTAACTTTTCTGTACACATTTCTCATGAGTTCTCACCTTCACCGACCTCAGAACCTTAACAGAAGTACAACTTTACACAATGGCACCACCTAGTGTTTAAAACACCAATTTTCAATCACAGTTGATGAAAAACGTAACTTTTAAAGAGAGCACGTTTCCTCTTCAAACGAGACTCATCTGCTTATCTACCAGTTTGCATTTGTGCTTTCATATCTGAATTGCCCACAACACGACCTCAGCGAACATATTCTTATTTTAATTTCCATTTAAAAGAAACATTCGTGTACGGGGGGAAGACCTGTTTTGTGATTAAAGTCAATATAATTGTCTCTAAAGCAGATTTAAACTGGTTGGTTAAGCAGAAATAAAACTATACCTCTATATATTTTAAATCATTTTGAAGAAAGTAAATATCCTGTAAAAATCTACATCTTGAAAAAATGTTTGCTTAAAAGATTAAAGGCAGGTGCTATCATATCAGAAAAATGCATCACTCGGTGCCCAAGCTTGTCTTTTATTGTTATGGGCAAGCTGGCAGCCTCGCTATTTACAAGTGTCAAACCACCTTACTAATTTTACAAGTTTACTTCAGGTTTTCAGTAACTTTGCAAATCTTCATCCTTGTGAAATGAAATACACAGGTATCTTCACCAGGTTGACTTTTCTTTTCTGCAGGAGGACAGTGAGGTAACATTTCAGCAGAAGTGGCTTAATTGCTTAAAGTTCTGCTGCCTTTTTCTTTAAAACAACTTCAAATTTGGCAGGATTGAGCTTTATCTTAGAAATACAGTTCACACCGTACCTCAGCTGGACCTTAAAACAAACAAACAAACAAAAAAACAAACAAAAAAAACCCAACCATGTTGTTTACAACTGCTCAGTAAAAAAATTCAGTTTTAGCAAGGAAGGCCCGCAAAAGTTCCATTCTTACTTGGGATGCTCCAGTCTCCCAGTTCTTAGTGCTGGTTAAGGACTATGCGCCATGCTCCTCAAACACCTGCATTTCAAATCAAAACACCACATTATTCCCATACAGGCTGAGTCCAACACACACTGGAGATACATTCAGAATAACCTACCCATTTTGCTTGAGGCTGAGACTGCTTCAGAAGCCAGAGGCAGAACAAGGACCCAAACAAGCATCCTCAAGCCCCAGCAGCTACTTTCTCTCTGTTACTGGCACAGCTCATCCCAAGCACGCTTCTCAGGTACTGTGTTTTGGGTGAAAGGTGTGTTTCAAAATGCTTAGTGCTAGTGAAAGAAAGCACAGAGATGGTCTCTATCCCTGATTCTTTGTTTAATTACATGATGGTTACAACAACCTGAGGCACATTAAAAAGATTTCTTCTCGAACACAACCTACGGCTCAGAAATCCTCTGCCCTTCTTGTAATACTGAAGGATCTGTACTGCAGAAATATTCCCATCCCTATCTAAACAGCTAATATCTCCACTCTGTCTCCTATGTTCCTCTTCACACACCTAACCCTTGCTTCAGCCTCAATCCCTCTCTCTGTTCTACTCTTCCACTTGCTAAACCCTTCTCTACCTCTTGCAAGATTCCTATGATTTATTTTCAAATACAGTTTCCTTTTAAATTACTAGCTATACCTAAGTTAACATTTGCTCAATATAAATAAAGGCAAAATCTATAAAGGCAGATTTTATCAAAAATACTACATTTTTTCTCATGTATTTACAAAGGATTCCACTGCACAGTGTCTGAGACCTCCTGGTTTAGTGGCCCCAAATTTCTTGCTGATCACCAATATGATGAAAACACCAGTTATCTAAAACCTTCTGAGCAGTCCTTCTACACATATTCTTTGTAAACCTTTTGCCAAAATTTTTTAGCATTACAGCTTCATGGGAGCTTCAGGAGGCATAGCAATGTGGGAATCGGGGTGTGTTGCATATACAGGAGGGCACAAAGTCATTGCTAATATTACTTTTAAGAGATGATGCTGGATATTAATGTTCTCCAAAATTCCAGAATAGATTCCTCATAAAAACTCTTCAATGGAGAGAGGTTGGATACCCTGTACTCTAGCATGTTCTTTAAATTGCGAAACCTTCTTAACCTTAGGAATAACACTACCTAGTTCGCTATGAGATAGCACAAAACTGATCATCAGCAACTGTGCTGCTACACTCAAATCCCTACCACAGACAGTCCTGAGAAAGGAGCTTGTAAAGAAAGACACTGCTGATCCTCCTTCAGTTGTGCTGGTACAACCATTTATAAGGCCATAGAAGGAAAATGTTTGATTTAAAACCAGTTCCATTCCCTGAACCAGCTCATCAGTCATCCCTACAAATAATTTACCAGCACAATTATGGTAGTGATGCAAGGGCAAAACAAGAGCTGTGTCAGCTGGCAGGGCTGCCAAAAAGATGCCTCTTGAAACTGCATTCTCAGGAGAGAGATAATGTGAACTGCTGACATCTACAAGGTGTTTTCAGCTGGAGATAGCTGGACATAATAGTTCCAGAAGGTGAGGATACCTTAGAAGGTCACAGGAACAGTTCTGCTTTTTCTGCCCAACAGGGCAGCAGAAGTTGAGAACGGGCAGTGTCACCAAGCGAGCCTATCCTATATTTATTATCTGAAAGCTTTGACTGGACAGAAATGATTTACTCCAAGACATCTGTCCTTGTTCTTTTCACCCATTGCTCATTCCCCTGTGCTGCAATATCCACAGGCATTGCGTAAGAGCTTCTGAACAGCCACAGACTACAGCCTGGCATACTAAGAAAAACCAAAACCAGTCACAGTTTACATGAACATACCAGACTATGATCTGGGACAATTCAACTTGTTTTTATAAGCAGCATAAGCTGGAACTACTACAGCCATCTCACAGTGAGATGTTCCTCAAAAGCTGAGCCATACTTACAGTATTTTCATATTCTCTGTTCTCCATATGGCAGAAAAGGGAAACAACCTTCTGTATGCCACTTCCTCTGGGAGGGCAAATAACCTGTGTTTTTCTGAAGGGTAAATGGACCAGATTACAGGATAAGAAAGGGATAAAAACCAGAAATGCAGCAGCAGCACATCAGCAAGCCCCAGATATCCTGCACTGAGTTACAGGCATGTAAGCAGAAGCTTTTTCTCCTTCTTCCCCCTTTCTGAAGAAAAGGAAGCTAGAGGCAGAGCAACGAAGGCTATCAGTTCAACTGCTGAAGGGAAAAGAGCAAACAAAATGAAGACTGTGATAAATGTTTTTGTTCTTTCTAAATAAGATGGGATTATAGGCAATTTCAAAATTTAAATTCACTGTACCGGTTGGTCACAGACTAGAAAAATGAGATATACTTTGTCAGATGAAAAAGGCAAATTTAGGCACCAGTGAGCATAGGGCCACACGGTAACTCCATCTCTGGGGACTGAAGGGCCACAAAGGTGACAGATACCTGACAAAGACGATGAAGACGACAACGGAGCATTCTGAAAAGCGGACATACTGAAGGCTGTTCAAGCTTGGGCTTGCACAGTGAAACCTGGAAGCATGGCAGGGACTATGCTGAAATCCCCACTGGGATGAAGGCCTTTCACATGAGACTGCCACTATTCAATTCCCAAACTAAATATGAAACAGCAGAATGACAGAATACATATTCCTGATCAAATTATCATAACGTGAGAGAAATGTCATTGATTGCATACAAAATGTAACTGCATTTGCATACATGTCAGAGTGAAGGCTCCTGTCCAACGCAAATAATCTAATTAAATCGGAAGACATTTGAAAGTTTCTGAGAACTGTCTGTCCTTTTTTGGGTCCTTCATAAGCAGAAACATGCTTTTATTGTACAAACACTAATTTCCATGCAAGTAGAGGAACCCTGTAAAAAAAATCCCTTTTAAAAGCATTTTTGTTGCTGGAGAACGGATGTAGGTGGTAAACTTGACATCTCTGGCTAGCTAAGTAAGATCTCATGATATCACACCAAAATGAAATTTTTTTTCCATTAACCACTTTGTTTTTGAGGGACTGGACACTGAAGGAATGAGGGAGAAGACAAAGGATATAATTGCTCTGGAGTTTGGGGCTCTAATACTTGAACAGGGCAGATTATCACAGGACAGATGCAGTAGCTCTCATTTCAGCTGCCCACCTAATCCTCCTTTTCTTGGGGGCAAGGGGCACTCACCCTGCTGCAGGGTGGCTCAGCTACTTGTGAAACGAGCATTTCACAGTTCTGAACTGATGCAAGGTACAGCTCAGTTGCAATGGTACACTGGCACCAATTCCAATTTTCCTTAATTTGCCAACCTGTAATTTGTGGCAGTGCAGGAGCTGCTACATAAGCAACTGAATTGTCCCTGAAGCAGAGGCAAAGCAATAACCAGAACAGTCATCCCAAGGTAAACCATCCCGGGTTGTGAATCGGAACCCTGAGGCACCTCAAGCCCCTGTGAGACATCGTTTAGAAGCAGCAGGATTTGGCACTCTATCTGGCTGATTAATGCATACTCCCACGTCAAGAAAAGCCTGAAGATATCACTAAGAGCTTGATGAGTCTATCATGCTGATTGCTTAAAGAAGATGGTCATACATCATCTTCCCTTTCCAAGTAGACTTATCGCAAATATAGACATAGCAAACATGAAGCAGATAGCCAAAATTTCCTTGCAAGGAGATTTGAGAAAACGAGCTCCTTTGCTTCTTAAAATAAAATGCATGCAAAGCTGTTGTGTTGCCTAGTAGCAATCAGTTTGTACCTGTGTTACTTGCTACTGTACAAAGGAACTCATTATGGCTCTATTCCACCACTTGCTTTCAGGACATCAACAGGGAACTTGGATGTCATACAAGGGTTTGATACACATGGAAGTCCCAACAACATGAGGCCCAGCCTAATCCAAAGGATCCGCTGTGATTAAAACTGTAAGAAAGGAGAACCAAACAACTGGGCTGAAGCATGTTATCAGCAAAAATTTTCCAGGCACTCAGAGAACAAAAGAGTGGCTGACTGCTTTTAGGCTTTGTACGCTGATGAAGTATGACTCAGTATTAGGGCAAGTTTTGCTGTTAGGCAGAAAAACAGTGTTAGTGCAAAAGCTATGGGGATGATTCTCTGTGTACATTGTGGCAAAGACCTCTTTTTTTTCATGCCAGGAGGAAGTCCATAATCAGAGCCTGTTGCTCTGCACTGTCATGGGCCATCAAGTTTTACTCAAAACATTTGATTTTTCTTGAGTTTCAGACTTCACTTTCCTCTCCCTCCAGCTCCCATCCCACCAGACAGAACAAAACAGACTTCCTGCTCTGCCTTAGAGCCCAATGCCAGATCAATCCAGATATTGATAAGATTAGTCAGGATCAGTCCTTATGGAGAAAGTCCAGCTGTGTCCCTTGGCTGCGTGAATCTCCCTTCAGTTCATGTGCAGCCTGGCCAGTGGCCCAAAAGTGAGACAAGCACGTTCAGCGAGCTTTGGAAAGCTAACTGTTGAACTTGAAGGTCTGACAAGATGCAAGGTAAACTCCATTTTCTCAAGACCTAATTTAAAATTTCTGCTCCAAAGAACAGAGGTATCAGTGACTTCAGGATGTCGGGAAAAAATACATTTTTTTTTTTAAGAGAAAGCACTCAGCAATTTTTCCTAGCTTCACTCTTAGACAGACTGGCAAAATCTTTTCGCTTTCTTCTTCCGAAAACCAATAGCCTAAGACAAACTCATAACATGTACTTCAGTTGCAGCAATTAAAGTCATAAGCAACTGAAATTAAGTTCTTACAACAAAGAATTAGGCAACCCTTCTGATCTCACCTACAGCAAATCACTCAGTCCATTGAACAATTTCATATATAGTTATACATTTGGGCATGTGATTTGTTGTTTATAAGTGCCTAAGTGATTCTCAAATTTATGTGGGCTTGGAAATAAATGTTATGCTGTACACAGAGCCTAGGCAAAGTCTGCAGTTGGCAGCAGGTGAAATCCTTCCTAACAGAGTATTTATTTCAAAGGGACTGCAATAGTCTATATTAAAAGCTGTATTTTCGTATTCCATAGAAGTGTGCTCATTCTCTATCCTTAAGAATGCTAAATACGGTTTTGGTATCCTTTCACAAACAGTGCACTAACAAAAAAGCAAAATTTTTACGTTCAGGTTAGCTTTCCCTTGAAAGTTAATCTAACATTACTGGTATTAATATCTGCACGGTATTTAAATAAGTTACACGAGCTAGAAAAGCATCTGAATCCTGATTTAACTTGGAATAAAAGTAATCTTTTTTCCACAAAGAATAAACTGCTTAATAATGAAATTATTGCCTCAAATCTTCCCTCACCTCCAAAATCAAGCCTGATATTTCATTACATTTTCTTCTTCTGCAGTTTGAGAAATGTTAACTGTGTTTGTGTTCATAGTGACAAACACAGATGACAACCAAGGAAGCAATTACAATCAATGTCTGATCTGCCTCCACTAAAAACAGACTTCAGCTTCAAAACACTGTGCCACTCAAATTGAGTAAACCCTACCTGACACAAAAATTACCAATGCTTGTCATGCCTAAACACATTTTTGGACTGAATTAAACAAGCATGTCTTGCCTTTATCAACTCTTCTAAAAGAAAAAGAATATTTAGCAGCTTAAAAAGTAAGTCCTTGTAGTGTGTTTCCGTCACTTTTTCTTAAAGATGGAGTTCTGGGCACTTGTAAACTGTGAAAATAATTTTTTTTAAACAGCATATAGATTCTTGGTGGATTTCACTGGCAGTTGTGTGTGCAGCTTTGAAGTCTCCTCCAGGTCTGTCATTTGGTAAGGCTGTTGATGGGTGCCTGGGGTGCTTTGTCCTCCGGGAGGCTATTTTCCTTTAATTCATCTCTGATTAGAAGCAATTTATGCATTTTCATCTGTTTTATGTAAAGATCAAAGGAATCACGGATCCCAATGTTGACCCTATTATAGGCAAAAGAGGCAGGCTGCACGTTTTTGCTTGGTTTCAGTTTAAGCCTCAAAGCACCCGTTTATACTGCTCAGTTCTTGATATATCTCTTGTAAACCAGCATTTTATATGGAGATCAAGTGGTACCAATTCTCTTGCCTTTAAATATGTGTATGCTTTTATACTTATATAAAACAAAGTTCTGTGGTGAAGTTCCCATTTTGAAATCTTCTAAGATAATTATTTGCCCAATAAGAACAGAGAAAGAAAAGATTAAATTCAGTATTGCTACAACAATACTGTTCTTAATGGTCCTACTAATAAATTCATGACAATTCATCTAATCACAAACTGATTTAGTTGGCCCTGCAACAGAAAGTTCTTTCAAGGCTTTCTCAATTTTTTTTTCTGTCTTCAAGTTACAATTAAGCAAAAGACTGACCTTTATGCAATTTAAATAGAATTTTTCACAACACAAAGATGACTTTAAAATGTATTCCAATACGATCAATATTCAGCAGCCATTGCTATTAATGACATTAAGATTAATATTGCCATGAACACAAGAGCAAGAAAACTGTATCATTGAAACTTACTTTAAGTGAAATGAACTTCATAAGGAAAATCTATTTTATTACTTTTTTTTTTTTAAGCTAACTTGGTACATATGCCAGCAAATATGCGGATACAGGGAACTTCCAGGATGTTGTCCCAAGCCAGCAAACACACATTGTAAATGCAATGTCTGTTCTTACTTCCAGTCTGTTCAAACATGATTCATTCTCCATAAGGCTCAACTCCTTTTTCTTACTAAGCATGCATGGAACAGGGAGGAAACATGATGAAGATCAGCAGATAGAGGGGGAGAAAGCCCCTCAAAACCTACTTTGGTGGAAAAGGGATAGCACTACCTTTGCGAAGGCTTCTCATGGAGAATTAGGAGAACAAAGATTGCCATGAATGGTTTGTCATTTTAAGGACAAAGAGTTAGGGCTGCATTTGGTAAGCAATGTCCCAAAGAGGATGTTGCAATTGATGGACTTGCAATATGCAGTGGCTCTTACCTCGAGGACAGCGGCGTCTACCCCCACCACAACTTTATAAACTTTGCTAAAACTAATCATGGATGTTCTTTCACAACAGTGACAGAGGGGCTGCATGAAGTACAAGAACACAATACTGGAAAAAAAAAATCAGGAACAACATAGCTTATTTGTTCTCAAAATAATCCTAAGAAGACTTAAGAACATTTAGAATTTATATGTTGAAAAATAGAAAAAATGTCTATTACCTTGTAAAGGACTGTGCAACTTTCTCCTCCAGGCCCCTGTTATTGCCCAACCTGATTTACCACATGCCATTGAAAAAAATGTATTGGTACTTCTTGCCGCTCTATTTTTGAAACTTGTGGCACTTTCTATGGCTTTCCAATTCTTAAGATATATTACATGCATCAACTCTTAAGTGCATTGAATGTTCTCATGCATTTGTGTTTTTCCACAGTACACAGTCTACTGAGGAGACCCTTAATGTGAGTCATTTTTGTTTGTTACTATTTGAGTGGGCTTTGTTCATTTGCTTCCTTGCTCTGTTTAATACATTCAAAACAGAAACTATACCAAAACAATCACATTCATTTCTTACAGGTCACCAAGTAATATCAAGTTTGGATGCTACCACCACTGCCAAAAATGGTGCAGAGTCCAAGACAGAACAAGCTCTGTATTCTGCTTCCAAGCTCAGAAATCACCCACCCAGTGGTAAACATAAAACACAGTCTGGATGCCACTAGATACTAAAAGAGAAATTTAATTGCTACAACAAAAATAGGTCCTGTGTTGGCAATATAGCCCGAAAAGGTGTCGCTGATTCTACCTTTAATTTGGGCAATGCAAGTGGTAAAACGTCAACAATAACCACTATCACTTGAAACACAAACTAGTATGACAGCACTCTTTCAGCCTTTGATGAAGCAGGCAATTGGTATCAGAAGAGAAAAAGTAATTAAGCTGTTTTGAAACATGTCTCTTCAACAAGGGTACACTCCCCCTGCTCTTTTGGAGGCTCTGTATTGATTCCCAGACTGTCAGCTTGTCACCTTAAGATCGGCTCTGCAGGTGCTTAGTAGAGTGCCGCAAACTGCTTTATACACAGCGCTCTTTGCTCTCTGGTAAGACATCACCTGCATTAAAGACAACTGCTAACAGACTGACAGTGCCGGTGCAAAACTCATTTTGTTCATTTTTAAATGAGCCTTCAGACTTGAAACAAACAGAAGAGTCAGATCTTACCTTATGGTAAAACAACCCGTGGAAATTTTCCTTTACTCAAGACCTGGCTTCCCCATCTTTGTTGCAGATCTTGAAAGCCACAGTTCCAAAACCAGACAGGCTGAATTCTCAGCTTACATCGTTAACACCGCTGCACTAAACTCAGGTCTTGGATAGTTCAGAGTATATCAAACCCCAAAACAACACACAAAAGAGGTATTTATTTATATCTGAAAAACTGTCTGAATTCAAGACAAATTCTACAAAACAAGCAGTCATAGGAAAAGAACCACCACTAACACAGAAAGTGCAATTAGAAGAGCTCTTTAAATTTCAACAAAGAAACTTATGAGACAGTTAGGGGTGAACACCCCGGGACAAATGGAAAAAACTACACACAGAAAAAATTGCTGCCTTTAAAAGACATAAAAATTACCTTGAAAAAATAGGCAAACTTCCAAACTCATTCCGAGGGAGCAGTGATCTCTTCCTTTTTGAGGCCTGACCTACCTTTTGTCTAGGGATCCTTTAAATTACATTCAGTGACATATAATCAAGTTTATAGGGTAAAGGAATGGGCAAAAAACTGCCCAAGGCCAAAAGAAAGGTAACGTTTGGGGAGGGGGAAGGCAGTGGGGCAGGTAGGGAACAGAAGAAGGGACTTTACCTTTCCTCTCATAAAACTGTTACAAAGTCACA
This sequence comes from Anseranas semipalmata, assembly GCA_013399115.1. NCBI lineage: Eukaryota > Metazoa > Chordata > Aves > Anseriformes > Anseranatidae > Anseranas > Anseranas semipalmata. Next base: position 135,638 of record VXAA01001311.1, read on the forward strand.
CACACACACAAACATGTCTCATTTTTGGTAGAATTTCCGCGTCTATTACCACTTTGCAGAACCCAAGAAAAAGTTATCTTGGAATCTATTAAAATCTGAAAGGGCATAAATGAAACCGTACATATAACAAACTGTTGGGGGGGGGGACATAGAAATTAAAGAAAACGACATAGAAATTAAAAGCCCGTTTGTTTCTTTAATTTGTTTGTGCTCCTTCAAACCCCTGAAAACATTTCCTTGGATTTTTTCTCTGAGCCCTCAGACCAAGACTTGACAAAAGAGAAAACAGGTGGCTTGACTGGAGTTGGTTTATTGCTTAGGAGAAACAAAATTTGCCTGCTAAAAGTAGTTGGCCTAGTTTTCTTCTTGTGGAATCTAGGAGTTCACTCCAAAAAACTGTGGAAACACTTGGCATTCATATCTTATAATTAAGTAGAAGATAAATTACCTAGCTAGTCTTAGAGAAAGACTTACGCAGTTTGTTTCCACATTGCCATGAGGTATGATCTAATGCTTCTGTTTATTTTAAATCTAAAGGTTTGTTTCAAAACTAAACAGAATTAGTTTGCTCCACTGTTGTCATGATGTGTGATGCTGATGAGAAATAAAATAAAAAGCATTATTAATTTTAGACAAAGCCCTATTGTGCTAAATATTAGTATCTCTAAAATATTCTTCCTCAGTGCGGAGTGCCTCTAACACTGCAAATTCAGGATATCCCTGCCCATGGAAGAACACCGGGCATCTGGCTCCACTGGCATCGAGCTCCGGGGATACGATCAGTGCATCGGCACAGGCAACGAAAGGCACCCAGGTTTGCCAGACCAAGTCCAGCTCAGTAACGTGTCCATGATACTGGACATCAGAAAAACAGCCACATAAAGAAATGTTGCAATGTCCCCTCCAAAAAAAAAGACACAAAGACACGAGGCCAAGCCTCTCTGCCCTGCTAGTTTTGACAAGGGGTCAGTGATTAGGATAGAAACATCCCTCCCTACAGTCTGTTGTTCTGAAATGAGAAACTAACGCAATAATGTACACAGCAATCATTTGCACAGCTGTTTTTAGATGTTCTCATCATCTCAAACTTTGTATGGCACATAATTTTCACCTATATAATTTACAGAAAATCTGGATTCCTTTTCTGACAGGCCACCACAGAATGCATTTATCCTAAGGTATGTCTACAAACAAATCTCTCTGAGGAGGCCACCAAGTATGTTTTTTGAGAATTCAGACTTATTTAAGATACTAAGCAGCTGCTCTTATCAACACTTAAAGAGTAATTCAGTTTTTTTTCCAGTATTCCATACCACAAAGTATCAAGCCAACCCCTAGAAAAGACTGCTTTGCAGAAAGTTGAAGGTAGTGGTTGGACCGATTCCCTTCACATGGAGCATTAAGAAAGCAGTCTGGAAAAGCCCAAAGATGGCACTCCACTGCAGACCGAGTGGCCCAGAATTGCATCATCCAGCAGTCTACAAAAGCAACAGAGATCTGATGTGTGAATAATGCAACCACCTCACAGGCAAAAACAAATAAGATGCTTACATGTTTTTATAGAGGAACGATCGGCTCTTTATTGCGCAGACATGTAAGCAACTGTTTTGCATATTATGCATTACACGCATCCCAACACAAATGTAAATGTGATGACAGATTTATGCTTTGTAGATATGATACCCTGTATGATCCTAAACTACCCTAAACTACTTCAATAGCCAGAAGAAAAAGTTTCTTGCATTTATCATATATTTCCTGCCAGTCCAGAACAGATAGACACAGCAGATGCCTTCTGAGCAGGCCAACACTGCCTGGATAACGCTGAAGAAGGATTGTCACAGAGAATGAAAAATGGGTATTTTCTTCTTGTGCAAGCACTTGGCCCATTTCCATTACTTTCTGGCTCTTACACTTTAAGCCCACAAAAACACAGCAAGTACTATGTTAAGAGGCAAACTTGAGGGTTTGCTTATGTAAAGTGTTTAATTAGGGTAATATTTCCAGATCATAATACTGGTGCGTCCAAAATGTTAGTTCTGGTTAAAATACCGAAATAGAAAAGAGAGGTAAGAACTAAAGCGTTCCTATTTATTGCAACTGGAAAACAAAACTGCTACCCACAAGTAGGAGAGAGAGTCATTCAGCCAGTTCTGTTGAAAAATCGTAATTTATAAATTCAGTTATTTCAGATAACAAATTAATCTAGAATTAGATTATGACTACAGAAAAGTTGAGTCTATTTTGCAAGACAGCAATTTGAAAGTGATTTTTTACAAGCAAACTAAAGAACATAACAACAAAACCTGCAATTTTTAACTTAATAAACTCTGTATTTTTAAATTCTTGCTCTTTTTTTTTTCTGTTTTAGGCAAGTAGAGATGACTATAGTTTTTAGTTTCATAAAGATTTAGTTTCACTTTCACAAAAAGTCAGATGTCTAGTAAATCACTGGAAAAAACCTTGAACAATTAAAATACAAAGCTGGTTTTAGAAAGAGGCATGAGCTTTTGTTCTCAAATATATGTGTCCTGGATTAATTTCTGAAGTCTTCTATAAATCTTCAACACTATTCAGATATATAATACAAACATGAAATGTGGCAAAAGTCAACAAGTTAATTTATTACAGTATTTAATCAACTATCTATGCTGATCTTCAGAAAAGATAAACTAGAGAACAGATTTCATTCTGTGGAGAAGATAAAAGTAAATGGGAAACTCTGAAAGTGTTCCAGAAATGCAAATGCATACATCATTTGTGCTAAAGGCAACACCAACATTTTCCCTTAAACGAAGCAATATATCAACATGTAAGAACAGGGAAGCATTTTTCTGTCAGCAGAAAACACACAAAACATTGCCTGTGATGAGTAAGCGATCAAACTAAAAAAAAAAAAAGGCAACATATATTACACTGTACTTAAAATTTTATTTTCTATGTGCTTGTGTGCCTCAATATATACAGGCTGTAATCTAAAAGGCATACAATGAGCAACACTGTAACTTGCCCGATTTTCTATAGATTTGTGATCTACGAGTCTTACACTACTATGTCATTGTCCTACTGCCAAACCTCCACATTAGGCTACTTGCGTTTCCCTGAAGTTTCCCAAATACTTTCTACATTGCTTTCAGCACATTCACTTCTTCCTAGCCATGCCCTTTAATTCCCTTTTCCATGCTCTTCTCTGCCACTTCATGCAACTCTCATGTTGGCCAAGCACAAAGCACACTATGGCTGGTCTGTAGCTACAGTTTCTCAGCAATCAGTAAGTATACACTTAAATTTTGATCTCGTAGGCCAAACAGAAAAAAATCCTTGAGCCCAGGTTGCAGCCTTTTATTAAGGAGTCTGGAGGAGGGAACTCTAATTTGGATGTCCTTGGATGTTCACAAAACACACACATTTGGAGCTTTTAAGACCTCTACCTTATCTGCCATTGGAATCGGCCAACAAACTCCAAAAATAAATGTGAGGAAACAGAAAAGCAGATTGTCTCTCTTTAGGTAACCAAAGAAAAATGCTGTCCCCTTTGTCAGCAGTTTTTTTAATTACTTGACTACTGTAAGCGAAAAGGGAAACAACATTGTTCTGAATACAACTGCATCTGTTGTCTACGTGGAAATTACAGCTGCTACTGTGAGCTAAGCATTAACTCTACCTCCAGTTCTTAAGTTGAAGATAGGAAAACTCTCAGCCACACTTCTTGTTAAATATCTAGCGTTGTAACACCCAAGCTCATTCTAATACTTCAACACTGCAGATTAACTGATTCAAATCCTAACCTCAATAGAGACAAAGTTTCCATGACCAACAGAACTAGCATTTGCTCACTCCAGAAAAGTAAATTTTTACAACTTGAAATCTATTTTCAGTACATTCCAAATCTGTTTAGCATTAACTATCAAAATTGCAGTTTGTAAATATTTTTAATAAAACTATACAACATATTCTTTGAAACCACCCATCCTGCAAAAGTCAAAGATCATTGTAGGGTGAGCCACTTACTGCCCCCCTCTCAAAGTACATTATCACATTTCAACTGCCACTGCTTAAAATAAGAATGTAAATCTTACGTTTGCATCTCACTTTTGAAAACTAGAGCACTGATGAATTGGCATTAGGACCCTGAATTCAAACACCCTGTGGTTATAACAGGACTCCACTGCAGAGCAAACGTGCAACTGCGCAATAAATGCCATTCTCCAATTCAGTTTTGAACAATTTAACGTCTTAATAATCAAAAGGAATGTTAGCCAAGCTCTGAGGAAAGATGCACAGATGAGTGATAAGATAAAGTAATGTATTTTCAGAGAAAAAGAATGAAGAATAACTCATTCTTTCCTGAAAGAAAAGGTAAAAATTGCAAGGCACCTCAACCTGGTGACAGCCAAATGGATTTCAGGAATGTTTTCTGCACTTTTTCTAAAATGTAGAAGAAAATGAAAACAAAACCTAATTATTAATACAATGCAGCTGTAATAGGGGTCATGAAAAAATACATTTTGGGGTGTATGGAAATGCCTTTCCCCGGAGAGATAAAGTTCCTTATACCCAATTTCTGGCATATCCAACCACAATCCTGACTTTGCAGGGCAGATCCACTTTTTCATCACTTGCACTTCATACAAAAGCGTGCCCTGGAGCTACAGTTATAAAAGGCAAACAATAACTCATTTCATAGCTCTTCCTCAACTGTGGACAGTGAATTCTCATGTATTACTCAAAATCAGAAAGAAGTGAGATTCGTGAAAACGTGTGTCAAGTAAAACCTGGGCAAGGCCCAAGAGCACTTGAAGGTGTCAACAGGACTTGGAGGGATAAATCCTTTTAACTTTTTATTGGGAAACGGACAATAGTTGTCATGTTGAGAAAACTGCCTCAGTTCTTGCTGAGCTCATTTCTTTCACATTTCCAGGCAGCAACTAGAGTTAAAAACAAAAACAAAAAATAAAAACAACAAAAAAGAGCTTTTTTTTTTTGTACTGATTCATCAAGATAGTTGTATCTTTTTGCAGTACGATGAGTGCCTAATTACAATGATTCAAATCTCTTGTCACCTTCAGGCTAGACTACAGATAGCAATGGTTTTTAGCCAGAGCTGATAGTGAAAATGAACTTGACACAGCACGCAATGGTTTGTTAAGCATGATATAATATTAAAAACATCACTCCCCTTTCTAATCTAGCCAGGAGGAGGAAGAAATCACATGATTTCAAGTTCAAAGTTGCTAAATCCCTTCTCCAGCAGGGGAACATGCTTGTCTGATTACATTTTCTGGTTGAATGCGTTTGTCAGTCCACCACCTTTCCCCACCTTCAGTCCCGTTTCGAGCCCCGTTGGCTTCTGTCAGTTCTTCTGCCTCCTAATTTTGCTGCAATTTCTCAGAAGTTCCTTCAGCTTACTATCTATTTTTTTTCTTGGAAAATGGTTATATGCAGGCTGGGCCCTCTAGTGCATCTTGATGTTAATGCACTAGACATCTGTGATATACATTCCTGGTGCATTATGTCTTCCTCTATCAAGAAAGTTCTGAAAGAGCATCTACTTTGTCCATATGCCTTTTACAAGTGGACTCTATATGTGCTTGTATAAGCTCAAAAGAAACACAAGCTGAGTTATGTCCATGCCAGTCGTACAGTTGCTTGCTATCAAGACCCAAACTCAAGTGCTCAACCCCACAAGTGGCACCTTCTGCCAACCCGCTGCAAAATCTGCGTCAAAAGCCCAGCTGGAAACTTGAGAGATGAGGTCAGAGAAGCAGCTTTCTCAGCAGGGGCAGAAGCTCAGGAATAAAAACTGCTAATACTGCAAACACTGGTCCATTATGAGGACAGAGATCTGCACTGTCCCTTGAGATCAGAAGACTATAATGATATGTATACACATACCCACACATCATGGGAAATGTGGGAAATGGTAAACAACTTCAGATCCTCAACATAAGTTCAGCTTCTGCTTAAGTCAGAGAACAAAGCCCTGAGGCTGGAGTTCTCACTAGTCACAATGCTGCATGTCCTATCTAAGCCAATCTCAAGCTTCAGCATTTAGAAGACAATCTTGATACTCCCGTATCACAAATTTTAGATTCCTCAGGTTCCATTTCATGATAGTTAACAATTATTCATCTAATCTTGAGCCATTTACTTGTCTTTCACTTTTAGTTTCTTAAGATAAAAAAATGACCTTGCTAACAGGCAAAACTGGAGATGGTTGAAATGCTCTAAATTAAAAGCTGCAATTAAATTTAAACAGATATTTTTATGTCATAAAATAATTAGTTTTTTAAAGCAATGAGTGAAATGTTTTAAAACATTATGGTAATATTATGTACAAACCCAAAAATTATACTGACAAAGCTTGAAATAGTCCAGCAGATATAACAAATCAGTAACATAAAGAAACTGGCCATGGTACAATTAGCATGAACAATATCAGTATTATCATTGTTAATTCTCAAGCCAGTGTGTATATAACTACATTATGTATGAGCTCTAAATTGATAAAAGTATCAAAGATCAACAAACATAGATATGAATTTCCTCTATAAGAATGACTGCTATTTACCCTGAAACATCTTTTCAGCCACAATGATTAACGATGAAAAAGGAAACCTAACGGAACAGCAATGTGATGGTTTAGGCAAAGATGCACGTTTTGTTAGAACATCCAAGGTTATTGAAAATTCAGTGCATCTCTTGGCTGCATCACACCCAGTCTCGATTTCAAAAGAAACCGTGGATATATATATATATTTAAATAGACTTTAAAACAGCTTCTGAGACTAAAGACCTTCCCAGTTTTGGAGGTAAGATCTCATTATTGGCAGCCTGTAGATGTCACAGCATACAAATGACCAGGTTTTCTAATAAGCTTCAAGTTACCTGATGAAAGCATGGCAAGGCAGAAGCATTTGGAAGCTTGCTTTTCTTTCAGTGTAAGATTAATTTTAACTCTACTTCTAAACCTTCAAAAAGTTTTCATTATCATTCAAGTTGTGCATATGATTTGCAATCAGCAGATGTGACAAAACAGGAACAAGAATTAAAAGCCACGGGGTGAGAGGAATCAGACCATTACATATGTCTGTCCCTTAATGCCTTCAGTCCGCATGAAATAATAACCTCACTTAAAATAAGGCATATTTATTAGAAAGATCCTCCTATGATTAATACATAGGACCAGTCTGATGTAAGGATGAAACCTGTCCTGGCTGATTTCTAAATAAAACAGAGTTAAATTCTTATCACTGACATAAAGCATAATGGAACAATGACTGTTTATGGTTTCTCTGTGAATTCTAGTAGTAAAACTCTGGATGTGGTCACAGAAATTATAAATCTGCTTTGTTATCTAGAAAACAAAACAATTATAGCAATTTTCTGTTATTACAAGCAATTGATTTTAATTACTCCAATATATTACTTCATTGTCTGAAAAGACAGGATGTCAGTGTGAATAGCATTGGTTTGGCAACCCCAAATTATCAACAACCATCAAAATGGTACGTGCTCTTTCTCTTCCCTTCCCTAAAGACAGTATCCGAGCTTTCAAAGCAGCCTGACTTTTTACCTTAGTATCACACAAAAAGAAAAATTGAAGTGAAAGGAATTGGACAGAATTTGAAAATTGCAAGTGGTGTGTTCATGGCTTTCAAGTTTGTTCTTTGCATTGTGCGTATCCTTTAATTATCAATCATTTCACAGTTCAAACCACTCTCCCTACCAACCCATTTCTCATTTGACTCCAGCTTACAACAAAGTTAAGTGGCACAATAATGGAAACAATGGTACTGTGCAATAAACCTATTGCGTGAAAATAGCTCTGCAGATAGCCGTGCAAGGATGCCTTTACAAGACCGGCCAACCACTTGCAAAGTTCTTGATCTTGCAGGGTTTCAAAAAATAAAATAAAATAAACATATTTTTTTCTTTTACAAAAATGAGAAAAAATCAAAAAAATAAAAACTGCATCAACTACCCACTGCCACTAATTGCTGTGAATATATTAGAGACTGTCTTGTGCCATGAAAATCAAACAAATGTCTTCATTATAGTAAGACTGCAACACCTAAATTACACTTTTTCACTTCTTTATGTAAACTTGGGCACCTATAACTGGCTGGAGTCTTTTTCCTTGTGTTTGTAATTCTGTAAATCCATGTATTCCGAATAATTTTTTATCATTTGCAATTTTTGGTGTATGATTTTCTACCACGAAGATCATAGTTACCATTTTTTAAACAGTTCAAAGATTTATCACTTTTTAAGGACATTGTTAAAAATGCATTAATTCTGAGCAATTTGGAATGATTTTCTCTCAAGTGAGAGCCATAACTGACCTGTCTATTTAGCTGCAACATCTGTTTCTTTCCATTTCTATAGCTGTAAAAGAAATGATTAAATTAGCTCATATACACAAGTTTAATCTTCCACAGTACTGGCAGTGCAAAACCAAATCAGTAAACGGCTTCAGCTGTGGGAAGCAGAGTTAATTGATTCCTGTGTTTTACATAAGTCTTTATTTTACAAAAGTCTTATGACTGATACAGCATTAGGGGCCTTCTCACTTTTATCTGTGGATTTCTTTTCCCAAGATCTTTGTCAGAGGTGGGCTTGCTCAAATTAAAGTTACGGCTGCTGCTACACTTTTGTGGGATGATGCTTGCTTCCTTTTCATCCACCTTCATATGTTAGGACAGGCAGCAGTATTTTCATCATTGTCACTATTCCTTTCCTCAAAAGAAGGCCAACATCATAATCTTCATACTAATCCATGAAACAAATTGTGATTACTATATACATTTTTGTTCTTCTGCTTCCTTGCCCCATTCACCAAATAGTGCATTTCCTTTCAGGATAATTACATTTCTTTGATCCCAGCAAAGAGATTTTTTAAAAAATGAAGTTAGAAATAAAGGGAGAATAACTAACTTACATGGCCTCAATTACAAAATGACATTTACTGCAGTTCATCCGTGACTTGGGAGTTTTAAAATTCACACCATGTCATCTTCTGAAAATCAAGCAGTAGCACCTTCACAGGTATGCCACTCCTGCGCTCTATGTAATGTTGGCACTCTCATCACCTTGAATTCAGAGTGAGTAGTAACCTCAGCACAGCCCGTATTTTAAAAGAAAATTGATGCCAAAGTTGTCATTTATTCACTGACGTTATAGGCAGTGTATTTTCTAGGCTGCTTTGTAAGGAATGTTCAACCACTTGCATATTTTGCATAATTTCAAGATCACCACAATGAATTTCAGCTGTGCATTAGAAACGAGCGTGCTGCAGAGATTTGCCAATGAGATTCAGAAAACAAGCACGACAGCAGCGCAGTTAATTTGCTAAGTCATGCACTGAATAGGGATACACCTTGACATACTGCAAAGCAGACAGTCCGAAAAAGCCACTTTGGGAATTTCTACCACATACCAAAAAAAAAAAAATCTACCCAGGAAAAACAAAAGCAAACAAACAAAAAAACCTTAGCAAAAGAAAGGCGATATAGTCAAACAACATTACTGATGGATGCCAAGGAAGCTTGTCCAGCTAGTTCTTTATGGAATTTAAATATTTAATTTTCCCTTTGATGAAATATCAAGTAATCAAGTTATTCTGAAATCAAATAGTCCCCTGAGGAATAAGTTCCGCTTACTACTTAAGTATTTTTTCCAGTGAAGCTGCCACTGACGCCACTGTTTCATTATCAGTCTGAATTTTGTATTTTACCACATGAATGGCATTGTGTTATGAATTTTCCAGGACTAATCTTACACCGAATTCCACATGAAGAGACCTTTGCAGCCACCTGAAACTGTAATGAAGTTAACAGGACTCCCAACAGGTATGGAACTTTGCCAGCACAGCACTAAGGAACAATCTGAGCTTTCACATAAATTCTGTCTCAAGCTGTACCTCAGTCGCTGCCATTACATCACGAAGAATTTTGTTTCAGTTTGAATGTATTAATTCTGTTTACAAAGCAACACAACTCGTTCAGCACCTAAAAGTTACCAATACTTAAAAAACATGCCAGTTTCTTCACATGTAATGATGTTATGTTACAGACTGTCACAGAAACCCTGTGCATTCCCCATTCTGCTTTGTAGGACAAGTGATAGGACGTTATAAAAGCAGCGAGATGCAGGCAGCCTCCTGCAACTCACTGCCTTACATTGACTACAGCTGGCCAAGTCATCGGAACTAAGACTGGCAGAACAATAAATTGGTAAGCATCCACCGAAACACACAGCTCAGGTACGAAAGTGTTGAAATAGCTTCATGCACACATTAAGTTTCACATTTGCTTCTGTTTTTCTTTATGCTATTATTTAAAGAACAGTCACTCAATATAACCATTAGCAAAGAAATACGATTACACAAAATTTTTATGACAATAAAATTGGAAATAAAGCCACATGATATGACCAATTTTGAAGTCCCCATAGACATACTCTGTCAACATAATTTCTAATGCATTTTACAAGCCTTCCATTTGTCAGTGAAGACAGGCTCAACATTTACAGAACCATCTAGCTTTCCTCCAAAAAAAGTTGAATATTCTCTAATAATACTTTTCTTAACAGTTTGGTCATTTCTGTGAAAAGTCAGACAGCAAGCAGGCTTTATAGCCCAGAGGTGGATGCTCTTGCCTTCTAGGAGGTGAATTCAAATAGATAATTCTCTCTCAGACTTTATACAATGGCAACTGCATCTGCAAGATAGGGTCTCACTCTATTGGCACAGAAGTTTGGGTACAACTGCCTGAGACCAACTACAGTGGAGAAACAGTCAGTCTGTCATCCTCCAGCAGGCCTCAGCTCCCACGAAAAGGCACGTGGTTGTTCAGGGCCCACGAACAGGGCCTCAGCAGGCGCACTGGTGTCCACCAGTATTACCACGGAGCTCCCAGCAGTGACAGCAGCTCTCGCAGCAGGGCTGCAACATTCCAGTAGCTTTCATTACAGAAAAGCGAGATTAATTTCGCAAGAATGGAGTCGACCGTTACAGTTAGCCTAGTGGTAATGTGAATGCAGTTTCACTAATTCACACACATAGCTACGGTGTACAAATAGATCAATGTACACATGATACACATGTATACCCATACTCACAGTCATGGCATCTACATGATGAAAGGCAAAACCATTTATTAAACTGAGTTTATCATGCATCTTAAACCACCTGGAGGACACTGTTCTTTCAAATTCTCTCAGCAGTTCCTAAGTCTTCAAAACATGTTCCTCTCTCCCCCCATCTGGCTTGTTAGACAAGTCACGATGCTACAATTTCACAGGCAACGGGCCCACTACTGTTTAAAAAACCTGCTTATTGTGAAACTCTGAGCAAGTATGAAATATCACAATATTGACATTTTCCTGGACATTGCTTATGTCTACGTCAATCAAAAGCACTAGCAGGAAAAAAGTCACCTACAGGTAAAAAAACAAAACAAAACACAAACCAAACCAAACAAAAACCACTATTGCTCCAAAGAGCATATATCTTAAGTTACCAACAGAAATGAAGCACTTACTTACTCTGCCAAATACTGAGATACTCAAAACATAGGGTAAGAAATATATTTATGCTGGAGATTCTGTAAAGCTTTGGAATTACTCTTCTGTTCTTTCCAAGAATCTTGTAAGCTGGGAACTCACTTCTGAAATAGCTTTGCTATCAAATACGGCATATGTAGACTATAAAAACCTAAAGGTTTAATCAGCACCTTTTTAGTTAAGTTCACAAACAGGTCTGACAAATTAACCCTCCCAGAATTGTGTAGATATATCATTAAACTACCTCTTGTATTTGCATATTACCTGTCTCTTAGGAGCGTGTTCATCCTCTGTTTTGGAATTTTATACATTTACAGCGTTACTGTAAAATACTGAAGTTTTGTCTTAAGAGAAAAAATGCATACAATGAGGAAAAACTTCTGTGGTAACTTTGGGATCTTAGAACTTGTAAATTAACAATGAAAGCACTGGGATAAGTCTTTAGGAGTATATTTGAAGTTTTAATGAAAGAGTTAGATTACAAAAAGCCATAGAGGGAGTCTTATATGAGGAAGCTTTAAAGTTGGTTGCAATGTATTAAAAAACAACATTCAAATAAATTATTTTTCACTGCAGTATGCCAAGCTTTTGGAGATAGAATTAAAATTGGGCTTTCATTTTAGACCAAGCAAAGCATAATATTAGACTATAATACTGCATATACTAGCGAGATCCAAATGCCCACAGTGTTGCAAGAGAACATTTTCCCTCAGGCATTTGAAATTTAATGCTTCTTTAATATTCTCTGTTGGATATTGTTAGAATGGAATTTCAAATATTTCCTGCAATTTGAGTTAAAGATTACTGAATAATGCTGAGCAGCAAAAATTTTTTGAAGCGTACATCTAAAGCTGGCATAGTAGCTTAATGTCCTGTTGTTTCTTGCTTTAGCAAAATTAATTTCTACAGTCCTCAACCATGAATTCAAGCACCACCTGGAGACTCAAACCCATAATTTAACTGTAGTGCATTTCTAGCTCCCTGGACTAATACACTGAGGCTAGACCCTGGATGTCAGACAGCTATAAAAGGAAAAGGCCATTGCATAGCAATACTTGATATTCTTTTAAGTCTGGTAGAATGCAACTTGAAAAACAGTATATTTATTTACAGTATTTTACTGTAAATAAATGGGATTACCTGTCATGAAATAAATGTACATGGTTTTGCCTATATTAGAAGTATACATTGAAAGAGTAACATCTTTCCAATAGGACTCAAAATACTCAAAAGGCTTTTATGCAATTAAGATACAACTTTTTCACCGTACATGTGTTAGTGAACTACGAGTGCTACTGAGGAGCCAAGGGTAGGCTGCAAATTAAAGCAAAGAAAAAAACGTAGCTGTATCATTCTACAAACTATGAAAAAAAAACCCTAACTAGAATCACAGTTCCTTTTGCTTGATTACTTCATGGAGAAGCTTTCTTCACCCAAAGATGCAGTTACTTTCTTTTCCATCGTTTGTGTCCACACTGTGATGTGCAGGATGCTCCTGACTTTGTTCCAGAGCCATGGATCCCTTATCATTTATACTGGGCACACACTGACTCACTCCTTGTCTCTCTCCTATGGCAAACCTTTTAATTCCCCTCAAAATGGCTCAAAACACTGCTTCAGAAAGTATGACTACCATGAGTTCATATGAAACAATTCCTCAACACCAGCCCTGCAAGATAAGGCAATTCTTAATGCCTTCATGATGTACTCAAAAGTTCTAACATTGATCCTCAGCCTTATGCTGGAACAAAACCATTCTCGTGGGTTCCAGCACAGCCCCTTTTAATGCTCTGAACTGAAAAACAACAACAACAACATATACTGCATGTTTCAGAGCCACAGGAAACTTGAAGTTATGTAGCATGGGTATGGCCACTAGGTGCCACACAGCTGGATCCAAGGGCTTTACACTTTTATTAAGAGATGGAGGCAGTTCAGCCTTACACTGTGCAACTGATTGTACGCAAGTATGTGCAGAAATTGAGTACTTGTGTTTACGTGAGGAGAATGAATAAATACAATTTCTCCTTTCTTTCTTCACACATCATTAAAAACACTGAATACGGACACTACTAAAAGCAACACGAAAGCCATCCATAGACTCTGCTACTGTTTAAAAATCAATTTGCAAAAGCAGGCCAGATAGCAAAATGAATCTATGAAGCAGCAGAAAAAAACATCCATACAGGAAACAGTGTTTAATTTGCTCTTAAGCTTATTACTGATAAACTCTTGTTTTAAAAGTTAAGTTTCACATATGAATAATGTAATTAAGATAAAAATATTGACTACGATTATTTCCTTGAACATTTATTGGTGTTTCCCTTCTCTGAAAGGTTGATTTTAAAAAAAAAAACAACTTTAAAAAGTCAACATCATAAGCCTCACTCTCCCTCCCCACATTTCTATTGATATTTTATTTAAAATAAATTCATTCAATTCTTAAAAGAGAGAAATTCAATCTGCATAATGATAGCTATTAACTTAATTCTGTGCAAATGCAGAAACAAATACAAAGGGATATTATAAAACAAGCTGAAATATTTTAAATAAATTCTGTGATCATAATTCATAGAAATAATCTTAATGAGAACAGTTCAACACAGAAGAGCAACCCTCAGTCATTTGGACATGAACAGGCCGGATAAACGAAGCTGATGGATTCACTCACCTGCACTGAGTCTAAAAAATGGAAAGTGACCATTATGGCTGGTAACTTCTCATATGAAAAGTTATTCTTTGATTATCAAGTTATCATGAACAAGTGCAAAAGAAAGTCAATATGAGAAAAAGTAAGCGCTGATTTTTAGTAGAAGCTGTTTTCCTACTTGACTAAATGCTTATGTTGCTTGAAAAAAAAAAATCTTACACGGACATTAGCTTAATGTCTAAGTTTAGTTTGTTTGTTTGTTTGTTTTGCTTTTTAAACTGTTGTAATAAATTAACTTAATATTACCATGTTTGATTTTGCATAACTTTAATTGTCACACAGACAATTTCTTCTATAGAAAACCAACCTACCTCTTCTGATCGGGTTTCAAACACATCAACACTTTTACTAGGTTTTATAAAACAAGAGGAAATGGAATGAAGAAGCTATTGTACAATACCAATAGTTTTCCGATGTTATAAAAAAAAAAAACAGACTTTCAATTACTCATATGCTTTCAGCTAACACATTTACCTGCTAGTTTTACTGAACAGCAATGTATTAAAATAGGCTGGTATAATCTTCATTCAAATTTCTCAAAAATGTCAATGCTATGAATATGCCTTGGAAACCCACTACATAACCACAACTATTTCATAACGCTCCAAAAACCAAATGAACCAAGGAAATGTACCATTTCTTGTGATAAATGCGTAAGTGGCATTCTTTTTCATGTGAATCCCTAATTTGTCATTCCTCTTGTTAGATTTTAATTGGGAAGTCACATTTCCAAATGAAGTTACTTTATTATGTTCATAAATCCGCATGGAAAAACATTTAGATGCTCTTTAATGCAAGCATTTCAAATAGCTAACTAACTGAATCCATGATGTCCAGATTATGGACTTGCTGTTTTAATCACTAATGTACAGTTAGCTTCTATGGTCTGGAAAAGTGCTTAGCAGAGCAGCCAGACAGCAAATACAGAAAAGCACCTTCTGCCACACACATACAATTCTCCTCTTTGCAAAGGATGCTCTTACTCGTGCCCTCCTTCCATTTCCCATCTCCCAACAGTTTGCAAAAACCTCTATCACCTCAGCTCACCTACTTTGAGAAGTACTTAATTCACTCAAGTTACAAAGCGCAGTAAACCTCCTCCACGCATTGACCTTAGTGAGCAGAAAATCTGCACTGTTGTCACATAGTGTCTGCATAACCAAGAAAAATACAGATTTCTGTTAAAGTAAAAGGAACGAAACCAGGAAGACTATTTCTCATACACCAGGGACACAATTCTTCTGTTCTCTTCATAACAATTCAAAAATTCAACTTTACTGAGTATACAGCCAACATATTAAAAAGTCTTTGTGTGTGTGTGTTTTTGTTTGTTTTGTTTCTACATGGTTCTTTACCCTGTACTTGGACAAACAGTGAGAAGAAGATCTTCTAAAAATGGTTCACAGATGGTAGATGGTGATAGCTGTTGCAGGATCTCTCAGCTTTGTCCACAATGGAGTAGCTACCATCAAGCCTCCGTGCTAACGCAGCCCCTAGACAGTGCTGGAGCCCTGCAACAGCAAACACACCTGAACTGCCCTCCGGCTGCAGAGGCCCACGAGCATCAGACCAAGCGCCTCAGCTCTCCCTACACAGAGACAGACAAGGAGGCTCTAACAGTTGAAGTGTACTTTGTCAAACGCATAGCAGGTGTTTGTACTGTTAACATACGTAGGCAAAAAAAAAAAAAAAAACAAACAAACATTCTGGTCCCAATTTTTATTAAGAGTTGACTTATGGATAGTTCATAAAGATTACTAACAGATGTTACAAGTGTGCTATACATCATTTGTCTCTTCATACTAGGCACAGGAGTACAGAATGTTATATGGCATCCTATCCACCTACTAATAACATACTAGAGGATTTATAAATCAGTTAATGAATGAGCAAATACCTCTAATTACATAAAAATACACCTAAACTATTAAAAAGTAAAAGTGAAGCCATAGGATGAAATGAAACCAGTTCCATAGATAGAAAGTAAAACTTCTCTTTTTAAGAAAGTTTTCTGAACCAGTTAAAAAAAAAAAATCAGGGTTATTAGCAGAATGTCTAGCTACACGAGTTTCTTCACACCATTTAATGCATATGCAGTATCACATAACTGAAGTTTAGAAATTAACAGTGAAAAATTAGATTTGTACATTAGAGCTAGGAATACAAAAAAAATCTTATATAAAAACATAAGTTCTTAATGCAAACTTACCTATTGCCATTTTCTAAGCTGAGATTTTTATTGCTCTTGCTTATATCTACTACTTTATCTTTTTTTAAGCTCTTACAGATTTCTCACAATTTTAAGAGGACCAAAAGCCATTTTCAAACTCCTTCCAGTATTTTTTTAATGCTTTAATTTATTTCTGAAAAAATCCCTTACTATTCCCTTGGATCATAATCCAGAAAAGGCTTCCAAAACTGTTCCAATTCTACTATTATTTCTAGGATCGAAAGCAGCAATTATATGGTTAACTTTTTTTTTTTTTTACATAGTCTTAAATATTTCAAGAATTACTTATATCACATAGGCTTAGCTACTTGAGACACATTTTTGTATAGAAATTGTAAGCGAGTGCATTAGATAAAAGAAAAACTGTATTATACATGGAGACAATAAAAAGATAACTTCACAAATTATTGGAAATGAATGCAAAAGCTTACCTAAAATAATTCACCAATTTCCATAGATGGCAATGAAGAAAAAGAAAATACAATTCAAAATATAGTTAAAGAACACAGCCAGCTGTTAACAGAGAATAATTTGTTTTAAAATAAAAAAAATAAAATCAGATAGAATTCTGGCGGAGTATCCTTCAAAACTAGTAGCTATCTTGAAAAATAATAGTTAATCCTCACAAGATGGAGATCAAAACATCTTAAGCATTACTTGCATTGTTTAATTACACCAATTTCCACGTAATTCAATACGATTGAGTGCAAAAACTGTACAATGTATTTAAAGAATTAGCTGAGAGCCCAATCTGCACGCATACTAAAGTTCCATTACTTCTTTTGCACTTAATTTTTTTCCATTACGCAGCTCTTCGTCTTAAAGCACTACACAAAAGGCATACATTAATAAAACATGGAGGACACATTAAAGAATAGTAAAAGAAAATAAATCACATGAACATTTCACCATCTCAAAAAATACTGGCAATAGAAGATGCAAAAGTGGCATGAAAATTATGAGACAATAACAAATCAGAGGAAATCTGAACACTGTAACAAGATTGATTAGAAAAAACAGCGTTAAATTTCAAGTGAAAAAATTTGAAACTTTGAAAAGGTGTTAAGACCAATAAATCAACTAAAATAAATCAAATACACCACACTTCTTGATGATAAAGAGCGCGCACATTTGGAAGAATGGGATGCAGAAATTCAAACACTGTATGTTCATAGATTCCTACAGCGACAACAATCTGAAGATGGTGACGATCTACACGCAAGAGAAATGCAACCAAGAACCAGCATGTCCGGCCAAGAACACCAGAAAGGTTTCTATCCAGAAGCAGAGGATTTATTTTAAAAACTAATAAACACCAGGAAAAGGAGGTGTAAAAACCAGATGGAGAGAAGGATGCATCTCTCATTTCTCTTGTTTAGTTTTGCACAGTTACATTTTGCTTGGAAGACATAAAAGCCTAACAAATAGAAAATGAATTTAAGCCAAGAAAAAAGGAAATTGTAGAATTGTTATGTTTTGCTAACTAGAAAAATTACGCTACATTCACAAAAGGCGAAACTTTAACTTATCTTCAGTTAAATCAGCACGAAAGATAGAGTTAAATTGGCTTAAGACTGTTTGCACTATCTGGGACGAATTATACAGGGAACAGATTTAAAATAAACTGATATACCCGTCTCTGACAAATCAGTCTACACCAGGTATGTTATCTTCATTAACAGGTAATTCAAGGAGCACAAGCTTGGGCAGAAAAGCACAGAGAATGAAAACAGAGCCCTACCTACAGAAGAAACTTCGATTAGCTTAACTGAAAGCCATTAAAACAATATAATCTGCTCCATTGACAAGCAAATCGTTTTACAGCGTGCTTACATTGATTTAGCTGAAAATTGGTAAGGAATCAACTTAAACTGAACTGATTATGCTGAGTGGAAATTACCTCATGTGGGTCCACATCAGCTTCTGTGTATATTTAAATCTTAAACAATCTTAAATAGTGATAATTAAGTCTGTACAATGTCTGGGTGCAAAAAGGTTAGAGCCACTACTATAAAGCATCTTAGGATATCACCTAAAATCTGTCTGGAAAATAAGCTCTCTTCTACTTACCAGGCTTCTATACATTTTACTGCAAGACAGACCCGAGCTTTGCTTGCAGTTATTTGGCTTTGAAATTCATCCCCAGAATGGAACTTAGGTATAAGCTTAATTCATAGTAAAAGTGTATGGTTAATAACTGATATAAATCAGTATAGCATTGAGTAGTCTGACATTTAAAATAAACTAAATATAACTATACCTTTTCAACTCTGACACCGCAGTTTTCTATACTTCAGAAGCTGTCAGAGGTTCAGCTAAAGTCTCGGTCAAGCCACAGGAAGCCTGGAAGTGTGGCATAAGGACAATTAGCAAAGGGACTTGCTATAATGAGAACACATTGCATGATAAGCATAAATATTTACATTTTACACCCACTACCCTAAAGAAGTAACTTATTTCTCTCTGAAGACTGAAGAACTGACTGAAGTCAGTTTACATGCTGTCTAGATTGTTTAAAAAAAAAAAAAATCACCTATAAGGCCTAGAATAGGATTAAAATATAATCCTGCCGAAAAATGTTGGGACAAGTGAGGCTTCACTGAAGATTCAACTAAATTACAAGATTTGTTCTACAAGGAACCTTGTCAAGACCTGAGGGAGAAAATAATCGGCTGTGCCACGCGTAGTTACGCCAACACCGACCTCGCTTCGGGCACAGACCGAAGGAGTTTAGCTCAGCCAACAACCCCAAACACGACTCAGCGAAGAGCTTTATTTCTGCGCCACAGACCGCTCGCGCAGCCACGCAAACGAGCACAGGGCAGCTCCCAGCTCTCCCAACCGCCAGCAAGCGAAAGGAAACGGCCGCAAGAAGGAGTTGGGAACGGCTCAGTACAGCCGGACGCCCTTCTCCTGAGAGAAGCCTGCCAGAAGAAGCGGGGACTGAGGAGGGAAAACCGAAGCCCGGGGCCGCCCCCACCCCGGGCGCTCTGAGGAGACGGGACCGGGGGGGGGGGGGGGGGGGGGGCAATCCCGGGGTCTCGCCCGCGCGCGCGCGCCGTTCCCGCTACCCCCGTCACCTAGCAACCACCGAAGCACCGCCACCTGCGCACGCGCAGCGGCTACGTACTTAACGTCCTCCCTCCCTCCAAGCCGGTGTTTTCCCTCCTCCGCATGCGCATGCGCGCGCCTGCCCGCACCTGAGTGTCACGCGCGCCCCGCCCGCCCTTGGCCTGGCGCATGCGCAAATCTCCACCCGCGCTGCCCTAACCTCTCCGGCCCGCGTCTTTCAGGAGCGCATGCGCAGCGCGGGCAGCCGCCCGTTGCCCCCTAGCGGTTCTCGGCAGCGCTGCTGCCGCGCTGCGTCCCCGCGGACGGGTTCAATGAATGGGCCAGGGGGGCGGGTCGCCGTCGTCACGGCGCCAATAGCGTCCGGGGGCCTGGCATGCGTGCCGCGAGGCACTCTGGGAGTTGTAGTCCCGTCTCTACCATAGGCTGCGCAGGGCAGCGGGACTCGCGACTACAGTCCCCAGGCGGCCGCGCGGGGCGGCGCGCCCCGCCCCACCGCTGTA
>VXAA01001311.1:155951-197484 GCA_013399115.1 Anseranas semipalmata
GAGGGCGGCGCGAAGCTGCTCCGGGCCGGGGTGACCTTCGTGGGGGCCGGCCCGTGCTTCACGCCCGGGCTCTCCCCAGCCTCCGCTGCCGGCCCCGCGAGGTCTGCCTCGGGAGCGGGCGAGCGCTCGCCGGTCGGCTCTGTGAGGCGCTAAAGGTGCTGGGCGCGGTTGTCCTCTCCGTTAGCCCAAGGAGAAATGCCCGCGAAACGCTTTGCTCTCGTGTTCCGTCCCCGCCTGCTGTCAGAAGTCCAGGTGTTCGCGTAGGCTCTGCAAGTCGTCAAGGAGCCCCTCCAGCTCCGTGCTGGGGTTACGCGGGCGAGCTGGAGCGCTGTGGTTTGTATATACGTGCACACACCCGCTTTTGCACAGAGACCTTGCTTTCCTTTATAATCACGAAAGCATCTCCTTTTCGTTTTTTTTCTTCTAGCTTTTATACCCGGTTATTCAAACCTTTATTTTAATTTTGGTACTTTCCTACGAAAAAGATGCTTGCGTGCCCTGAAACTAGTCTTATTTCTTCAGTTGTATCCTAAAAGTAGCTGAGTCTGTGAACTTTGTCTGTTCTACTCTTCCACTTGTTTCTATTCAAAATACGGATTCTCAGGAGCGACCACAAGACCGAAAAATCTATTTTGCACTTGAGCTTTCAAGACACTGGCTGCCATGAGTTTGCCAGTCTCCAAAGGAGCTACTGGTTGAAAATGTTACTTTAGTGCTCAGGCTTCTTGGAATATCACTGTTTTCATCCTTTTTTTTTCAGTATTCTAGTTATACATTTGCTGTTGGACAAAGGCTTCAAACTTCTGAAACAAAATCTTATGTCTGTTGATGCAACTGCCGTTAGCTAAATGAAATGGAAGAAGTTTTTAAGGGCACCTGCCTGAAGGTCACTTCTGAAGGAAAGAATTTCTTTGGAACCACAGCACTGCTGGGTTACTAAAGTGCACGGCTATCTTGCTGATACTTTCTGCCATGTTTCTGGATATATTTATTCTGAGTGCCTCCCTGCTGCCTTGGAGGAGCAAAGGGAGAGTTTGTTAGGCTCTAGAGTTCTGAGGCAATGCAGTTAGTTGAACTCACCAGTATGCTTGAAGCATTCTTGTCAAGCAAGGTGGGATAGCTTAGTTGGCATTGATAGTCAGGAATAATCTTAAGTCGATGACATTTTACAGACAGTTAAGTTTAGCAGCAATAATGCTTACTGAGGTCTTTTGTAACTAATTAGTAATGCAAAGTCCATCACTTGTGTAAACAGGCCTTTGATTTTTCTCATTCCTATAACTGGTATATAGTGGGTTATTTAATATTGCTTTTTAATTAAACTTTGTAACCTGCTGATCTGTTCTGCAGTATAGTGCTATTGTCATGTATGCACTGATATTTTAGATCTGCTAATATCAGCAGTAATCACAAAGGTAATTTAGGCACAGAGCTCTTAAGCCAGAGTTGAGGGTGGAAAGAGGCAGTAAACCCACAGTTTCATTATTTGATAACAGAATCTTTATTTTTATCTGTGATAATTTGAGGGCGTGGGATTCTTACATGTTTGTTGAATTAGAAGGACAAACATCTGGGGTTGCAGCATTCACATTTTTTACCTCCTTTTTATAGTTGTCTTTACTGCTCTCTTTCAGTTTCTTAAAACTTTTAAACTGTGTATCTGATGTATGTGGAGGGGAAAAGACTTTGGAATTAAATAGCTCGGTTAGTTCTCTTATATTTTTTTTTTTCTCTGGTTCATGTATACCTGAGAGTGAATAAAGGTCACCTCTGCAGTTACCAAAGCATGAAAGTATTCTTGTCGAAGCCCAGCACGGGAGCCAAGTCATGGATTAAAGTGCCTGAACATGAATGTGTGGCACCTACAACTCCCACGCTGTAGGGACGCTGTCAGCTTGAGAGCTACAAACTTCTCTAAGCTCCCTACCTCCAAAAGCAGCCTCAGATGCTCAGTGATACCAGATATGTGATGTGACATAAGTTTTCTAGGGAGAGTTAATTACATTTTGCTTTTATAGGAAACACATTTTTGGCTTGCTAATCCAGCTTCTGGAATCAAGAGAGAGCATGAAAATTTCTTCGATGCTTACCGCTCACAGTTGCTGATGGTGGGAGTGCTTCTACGTGAATCCAATGTACTGAGGGCTTGGAGAGAAAACTAAACAGGCTGTACTCCTCACTTTGTTAGCGGTCATGTTTCTTCCAGACCAAAATGGAGGGAGGAGAACAGGAGGGATGGTAATAAGCAAACATTATTTTTTGAGAGGGTGGAGCTGAGTCAGACTGAGGGTTTTTAACAAGGCTAAATGTTTACTGTCTCAGTAAAAAATAGACCTACCTCTGGTGTTTTTATCTTCCAGTCCTTCCCTATCCTGTTTGCTGTGCTAAATACTCACCATAATCATACTGGATTTGCTGAAAATTTTTATTTTTAAATCACATTAACACATAAAGTGGAAAGCATATAGTGGAAAAAATTCTTGTTGAATTTGTTCCCCTTTTGTGACACTAGTGTAGATAGGCTCTTTCTCCTTTGAAAACTGCGAGCCAAACTTCTTAAAATTTTCTACTTCAGCAGAAATTCTGGAGTGTCAAATTCATTGTTGGTTTAAATTACTGTGTTACACAAAGAAAATGTGTTCTGCTGTTATCTCCATGGGTTCTGGTGCAGCACACATAATACAGGATTGCTTTTTATATGCTACCGATACAGGATTTTACCAGGCCAAGTTCATGCAGCACAGTAATTTTCCAGTACTTACTTTCCAAACTAATATGATTAGCTGCCTTAAAACAGTGTTCATTGTTACATTTACTTAAATAAAATGTAGATTCACCTTAAAAACACATGGAAATGTTTGCTGTTAAACCTGATACGCTTCTTAGTCTGTGCTGCCCATTATCATTCAGATGTTGTAGTACATTTGCAGGGTATAGCTTTCCTACTCTAGAACAGTGTACCGAAACTAGTTTTGAGACTTTAAAATGGGAAGAACTGATTTTCAGCTTCCTTCCTCTCTCTTCACTTCATTTCGATGAGGTCTGTGGGATGAGACTCACAGTAGGAGAGGTTCAAAAGAAAATAATGCAGTTCAACACCATAACTGGCAGCTGTTTAACCAAATATTTGAAGAGTTTAATGCATAACAAAGGCAAAGTCATATTGAGTTCTAAATCTGTGTGTTCAGTAGTTTAACTTCATCACTTATGTTCTGGTTTTATCTAGTACAGGGTAGAATGGGATAGCTTCTAGGTGACCTCATTTTTATGGTTATCTAATGCTAGCCTGATGCAGCTGTGCTTGGCTGGTGACTGCTGCAGAGAGTATATACTCAAATCCCAAAATTACCTCCCTATAAATATTCATGGCAGGAATGTTGGTTGGAAAGGATATCTAGAGGTCATCCGGTCTGACCTCTTCCTTGCTCTGAGTGTGGAGGCTGTCCAGTCCAGCCCGATAGCAAGTCTTTTGCTGCTGCTAAATCGGGTCAGACATGTTTTTTTTTCATCTGGATCTTGAAAACCACCAAGGATGAAGCTTGCACAAACTGTCTGGGTACCTTGTTCCAGTGCAGCAGTACCACCCAAGGCAAGAATTTTTCTCTTAATGTCCACGCTGAACCTCCCAAGCTGCGATTTGTGACCTCCTTTTCTGCCATCTGCCGCTACTGAGAAGCGTTGGGCAGTGTTATATTTGTAACCCTCCTCAAAGCAGTAGCAGGCTGCTGTTGGAGCACCCCATGCCCTCTACCTTTCCTGACTATGCACAGCTTCCTCAGCCTCATCTTACAGGACGTGAGCGCTGGGCTCCAATCATCTAAGTCATGTTTGCCTGGACCCTGTCTAGTTTTCAGCATCCCTGTAAAACTCAAGGTCCCGAAACTGGATTTAGTGTTTCAGCTGCAACCTCTCCAGTGCTGAGCGAAACAACTGCCTTTGTACTTTGTAATGTAGCCCAGTATGCAACTAAATCACTTTAGACATAATTGGCTGTGTAAGGTGTTTTGTCTGCAACTGAAATGATCATCTTTTCATTATTTGAAAAAAATGAGCGTGTAATTCCAGCAGACTGGTCAGAGTCTACTTGTTCCCGTCTTAGCGCAGTCTGCCCCAGCCCTATTGCCTCTAGGGAAGAGGGAGATGCAAAAAGCAGGCTTAAAGAATATTGGATTATGAATAGCCTTTGGCATGTTTTGCCTTCTCAGTATTAACTAGCCCCTGGAGTTCCCTTTGTCCTGGTTCTGATTAACAAAATGGACTTTTGCTGCTGAGTAAGCCTTGTGTTTTTTCGTTTATTTTTTTTTTTTTTGGTTGCAATGCAGCAGCATGTTGGCATAACATTCTCCCAGTTTTTGGAGTTTTTGGTTGGTTTGATAATGGACAGTTATATTACGGATTTAGTGTCTTTGTTTGCCCATAATGTAGCTTTTGTCTGCAGATTTGTTAAATTGCTGCATAATAGTTTAGAGAGGTATTAGTTTTAAGTCCAGTAGATTCCCTGGCTTGTGGCATTCAGCAGGTCTTTGGTTGCAAGTAAGCATTCAAAATGCTTAATAGAAGCAACCCTCAGCATTGTAAGAAACTGAAAACTGGCAAAGTGCAACAGCTCGTGAAATTTCTATAGTGAGTTTGAAGTATAAGTGGGTAGGCTAATGAGTGGGTACATGTTGTAAACACCTTATGCTAAAAAAGTAGCATTGTTAAAAGGCGTACAAAGTTTTTCAGATGGATTGTCATTCCCGGTGTTTTGGAAGCTTTTCCAGGAGCATTTCTTCTTGGGGATATTTTTGCAGGTGTGGTCCCTTTCTATAAAGGCAGGTAGAGAAGTTGCTGGTGGTTCCAGTATTATCCCAGGAGCTGGCTTTGATCCACGTTTAGGCACGTGATTTCATCCAGGTTAAACAATCTTAACCTTATTTCTGTAGGAACTGTTAATTTTTACCGCTGTGAGGTGGTGTGAGCCTGCGCTGTGTGGCTGTGGGTAAGTCTCCCTGACTTTCTTCCAGGGTGAACCTGTCAGAGTCCTGGTGACTGGAGCTGCTGGGCAGATTGCTTACTCGCTGCTCTACAGTATTGCCAAGGGAGATGTCTTTGGCAAAGATCAGGTAAGTGTTAACTGAATTATCACTCATCTCTGCTGTGCAGTAACAGATAAGCTAATGTCAGAACTGCAGTCCATGGAGCTTATTTTTTTTACAGGCACTCAATATTTTACCAATATGCAAGCAGTTTATTCTTGGGCAAAATGAGTCCTGCTCTGTTATGCAAGCTTTCAGTAGTTGGTTGTGCTGAAGTTTTTCAGTTTTGTGTAAATCGATCAAGTTAAGTTCATACCCCTTGCACTAGAGAAGTTTCTAGCAGATAACAGGACAAATTAATTTTCAAAACAGATGGCTCTATGACCAATTGGCATTAAACTATTTCTTTCTTTACAGCCTCTTGTGCTTGTGCTGCTGGATATCACCCCCATGATGACTGTTTTGGAAGGTGTAGTGATGGAGCTGCAAGACTGTGCCCTACCACTGCTGAGAGGTGGCCAACAGAAGTTTTTCTTATACCTATAAGATGTTCTAACACAGCTACTGGATTTATAAATTTCTGTAAATGGTGTTAAGCAGAAGAATGTTTTAGATGATCCTTTCTTGATTTTATATTTTGTGGAAGTTAAATTAAATTGACTTAGGCTGCATGCTAGAAAGAATGTCATAAAGTACATAAATTGACTAGGTAGATATCTGGGTTTTGGTTTATATCATCTAAACCTGGGTAGTTAGCATGTACAACAAATAGCCAGATACTTGTATGTATGTATATTGTATTCTGGCTTAAAGGTGAAATAACTTTGAATCTTTGGATATGCCTACATGCTTTTACCAAATGAAAAAGCTATTCTCTAGAAATACCTTCTGCATAAAGACACAAACTGAGAAATTGCTTCTCAAGGCATGGAAACAAGTTCCTCTGTTCTAAACAAGCAGAAGGGAGCCAGTAGATGCTACTGTAATTATTACAGTACTTATTTGAAAAACATGTGGCTTTCAGCTCTTGTACAAATCAAACCTTGTTCATTTTGAGTTGTTGTTAAAGGTAGAGGAAAACTTCACTTTTTGTTGGTACTTGGCACTGTAAGTTAAGTGTTTTTTTGGTAAAACCGAAGAGCAACATGTATACATATATGTATATGCATATGTATACATGTATGTATTTGGAGAGAAACAAAAGGTGCTCAGAATTTATATCTAAAGTTTTAAATAAATATTTGTTTATAGAAACTGTTGACTAGCAAGTATTTAATCTTTGGATTTAAGGCCAAGTGACAATGCTTATATTTTTGGAAAGGAAAGGTGCTGCTGTTTTCAGATTGCATTATATATTATTTATGAACCAAGGAATAATCCCATTAATGCTTTTCTGTAAGTATTTATATTGCTTAGACTTTTTTCCCCCTTTCCTTTTTTTAGAGGTCATTCCAACAGACAAGGAGGAAGTTGCATTCAAAGACCTTGACATAGCAATTCTGGTTGGCTCCATGCCAAGGAGAGAGGGCATGGAGAGGAAGGATTTACTGAAAGCAAATGTGAAAATTTTCAAGTCTCAGGGTGCAGCTTTGGACAAATATGCCAAAAAGACTGTCAAGGTAAATATAGAAACTGAATTTAAAAATTTAACTCTTTATTGATTTTTTTTTTAGAGATCTAAATACGTTGTAGAATGGTACTGTGCGTGTTGGAGCCTATTCAGTGCAGGCATTCCTTTCCTTAAGCTGTGGAGAATATACCACAGCGATGGTTTGATGAGATATAGTATGTTAAATAGGTGTAAATGATTTAGTCCTTAATTCATTCAGTGAAAAAGGTAAGTCTTGCATTGTATTGCTATATTCCACACGTACTTTGAAGTGGTTACCAGCAATTCTTAAATAAATAAATAAAAATCTGTATTTAAAAAAAAGTCTTCTGCTCATTCTCTCTCTTCTCTGGGAAAACTGTGTTATCTGAATGCAGCTGCCTACTTCATACCCATCTGTGGCTTTAACATAATGACCCTTAGCTTCAGTATCAATATGGAATTACAGTTGCACAAAAAATCGGCTTTATTTTAGTTGTTTGCGTCTTGGTCTTTGGAGCATTGGAAGCTTTTAATTGTTCTCTCTGATTGCTTCAGCACAGTTAATGGGATCATGTGGCTGCTCTCCTACTGCTCTTAATCTCAGACCCAGACTCCAACTGTGCTTTGTAACTGACTTTTTAATGTCTACTTCCTCTGCTGATGAACTTCCTACTGCTTCTAAAGACTTGTTTGCTTCATTATACAGTTGGAATAAAAACTATCAATATAACTATTGCAGAGTAATGGAAAATTTACTGAACTAATTTTCAAAAGGGGAAATACAAAGGAAGGTTTGTAGATTAGCTTGTGTGATTGAGATTATATGGAACTAGACGTTAATCATTTGAGGCATATTATTAGATAAAGGATGAATAAAGATCAGTTTTCCCATAGTAATAAATCGATCTAAGTTCAGGCAATATTTCACTTCTGCCTATGAACATTGAGATAAGCAACTGTTCTGACTTTCTTAATTATAAAGCAATTATATAAAGCAGTGACAGCCAGTCTAGTAATACTTTTTAAGGTGATGGTGAATTTACTGTTGGCTGACTAGCATGTGTATATATCATGCTTTCCCTGAATCCAGTAGTATGGAATTTGAAGCCAGGCTGTCAGTCAGTGTGCAGATCTCTCTAGAGGTCTTGTTCTCCTTCACATTTCTCAAATTATTAAAGAAAATACCTAGCTAGAAAAATTTTTCTGTGCATGTACAGGAGACTCAGTGATTGTGAACAACACTTATAAAATAATGTTGTTGGAGACAACCAAGAGATTGTTTTGTCAAAGGCAAAGCCATTCCCTATATACAGTGTTTTTGTACTTCACTTGAACGAGTTGTTTTGCAGAAACAGTATTTTTGACTAAATACATTTTTGCTGCTTCATTATTCAACAATTCCCCTTCCCATTTTTTTTCTTTTTAGGTTGTGGTAGTTGGGAATCCAGCAAATACTAACTGCCTGATTGCATCAAAGTCAGCCCCATCAATACCAAAGGAAAACTTCAGCTGCTTGACTCGTTTGGATCACAACAGAGCTAAATCTCAGGTAAAAAGAACCTATTCAAGGTAGAATGCTTTCTGTTGTCTCTGCTAAATACAGAGCAGTGCTTTCAAAGAAGTGTGTGAATTGAGAAGCTAAAGCTAATACAATGGACATCTTTAATTTCCGATTAGATTGCTCTGAAACTTGGTGTGAGTTCTAATGATGTGAAGAACGTCATCATCTGGGGCAACCACTCCTCCACTCAATATCCAGATGTTAACCACGCAAAGGTAAACGTGAAAGGAAAGGAAGTTGGAGTTTATGAAGCTATAAAAGATGACAGCTGGCTGAAGGGAGACTTTATTGTGGTAAGATATTGCCTTTTTTAAAGAACATTCAGTGCTTCTGCTTTCTCCTAACTTCACACTAAACTGTAAACTGTATAACTAACTGACTTGATGGAGCAGCTCTTCCTATCTCAGAATTTACCCATTTATCTAGAAAAAATCATCTTCAGATAGCTTGTCTTCATCAGTTACGTGCTTTTGAAAATTTAAGGCATTATGAAACGTATGTAAACACTATTAGAAACATCCACTTAGTGCTCAAATGACTCAACAAAAAATTTTGGTCATAGCTTAGATGCAACTCATCTGACGTACAAGCACCATTGACAGATCACTTTAGTGGCTTTGTAGATGAAGCAGGCTGCTTCCCAACCAGCCACCAAAAAAAAGCCTAGCAGCCCTCCCTACTGTGTGTGCGTACCCCATTTTACCACCTCCAAATCTGAATCTATGGCCTTGTTAGCAGCATTTCTCAAAAGCAGTCTGAAAAATCTAGAAAACATGCATGTAGGTTGGTATTACATCTATTTATTACATGTAGGTTAGTAATAAATGAAGGTAGTAAAACAAGATAATGGTAGTAATCAAGTGAGAACATAGTCTACCTAACTGCAATATAATGTGAAAGAGGGTTACTAAAGCTTTCGAACAGGACTCCAAGCAGATGTACGTTGCTTGGCATTGCAATGTTAGTGGTATGCTGACAGTCAAATTCTACTTCTTAGCCAAGACACATTTAGTTTGGGACTGGGGATATGTTTTGTCATATGACTGTGCTCTGTCCTATCTTGATTTGGATACAACTTATTCCACTCCGTGCTTTTTGCTACAGAAAAAAATGATTTTGTGCTGGCAACCAAGCAACCAACGTTCATGAGCCAGAGTGTAAGCAGAAAGCTGTTACAGGAGTTTTCTCATTGCCATGTCCTTGACCCTGCTGTATCTTGCAAGGCCAAGGTGGGATACTGGTTTTGCATTCTAGGTACACTGTAATTCTGATCTATGCTAGAATAGTTTGCATAAGATAAGGAAGGGCTGAAGGAATCTTCAGGGGCTAAATGAATTTTATGCATGAAATACCACAGGATTGAGACCATCAAATAGTTCACGTTGGTATTCAACGAAAAACCTAAATTCCCAATGATGCTCTGAGAAATCTGTTACTATTGACATACTTGAAGTCTCTTGATGGTAAATGCGTGAAAGATCTGGTTATTAAGAGAAGTTAGTGGGCTGCTAACAGTAAAGCAGATACAAAGAATTGAGAAAGCCTTTGAAATATTCCATCATATTCTTGTCGTGGCAAAACTCTAATACATTGTATTTCTGCATTGCATACCATGTTCGCTTTCTGATAGAACAACATCTTGACTGATGAAATTAAACAGTGTTTGTAACGTGGACTTTCTTCATGGCATTCATTAGCAACAGTTAGACCAAACTGATTTTGCGGCTTATAATTTAGTTTTTTCTTAATTGCAGACTGTTCAGCAACGTGGAGCAGCTGTTATTAAGGCTAGGAAGCTGTCCAGTGCGATGTCAGCTGCCAAAGCTATCTGTGATCATGTGAGGGACATCTGGTTTGGCACTCCAGCGGTAAGATGCAACTCTTGAGTAAATGCTTGTTTGCCTGATGCTTTGATTACATGCCAGTGTCTTTGACCTCAAGCATGTATGTGTGTTGAGCGGGGGAAGAATCACTATCTTTTCAGGTATAGTATGTCATAGGACATGCAGTATATTGGAAGTTAAAATTTTGCTTGCTTCTAGCAGTGAAAAATTTATTTGTCCCTGTTCTGTTTTCAGGGGGAATTTGTTTCCATGGGAGTCATTTCTGATGGCAATTCTTATGGTGTTCCTGAAGACTTGCTATACTCATTCCCTGTTGTGATCAAGGTAACTAGCCTGTACTTAAATCTAAGCATTTTCTGCAAGGCCTAGCTAAACTGTCATATGAGCTTCTTAACAGCAGTGC
The DNA here is from genome assembly GCA_013399115.1 of Anseranas semipalmata. Classification (NCBI taxonomy): domain Eukaryota; kingdom Metazoa; phylum Chordata; class Aves; order Anseriformes; family Anseranatidae; genus Anseranas; species Anseranas semipalmata. Next base: position 166,369 of record VXAA01001311.1, read on the forward strand.
TTTCAGTATGGATCTGCAGTGGCTGGGACATGAGGGTTTTAGCAGTCTTTCACAGAGAGGACCATTATTCACTCTTTTGGAAGTAGTTGTTGTCAAATAAGTAAAGTAGTCTGACATGACTAGCTACTCCTAGTAGTATTCTTTATCTGAAAATAAAATTCATTTCTACTTCATGTGGTGTTTAAGGTCATAAACTGTTCCTAACTGCATAGATCATGTTTGAAAAAGCAGTCTTGCTCAATTCTTCTACAAGTTCAGATCTTTATACAACAGCAGGAAAGTAGGATTTTTCATGTAGCTGTGAACAACACTTATCACCTTCACTAAGGTACAAATTCAATGTTGTACTTCATTAAGAGGAAGCTAGTCCTAAATTAGCCAATTTGAAAATTCTCTTCAAAGGTGACATTTATTTCCCTGTAGTGCTTACACTATAAAGTTTCCTTTGTGCAGACTGAATGAAGCTTGTTCTCATATAGAGGTTTCGTTTTTGTCCCCAAACAGGACAAAACCTGGAAGTTTGTTGAGGGTCTTCCTATTAATGATTTTTCTCGTGAGAAGATGGATCTGACTGCTAAGGAGTTAACTGAAGAGAAGGAAACTGCTGTGGAATTCCTGTCCAGTGCATGACTAGGTGATCCAGAAATACAAAATCATTTGAGAGTGGAAGAATCTAAAAGTCGTCTCTAAGTCTGCTACCAAACACTTACTGTATTCAAGTCAACTGTCTGTTGCAATTGTGCATTTTAAAGTTCATATGCTTACTGGTACTGTTGTGCCTGTTGAATAATTAGCAAAAAGATTATTAAATAAGTAAAACTAGTTTGTTGACCAAACTTTGTCTGTTCAATACTAGTTGCTCTCTGTGTATGATACAGTAATCAAGTAATTGTTTGCCTCTGCCTTGGCTACTAACGCACAACTTCAGTTTTGATTAGAATTTGGCACTATTGGAACACGTTCTGGTCTGTCATCACTTCAGCATCCTATGGCTTAACGGAGAAGGAAATTAAAATGCCAATAGTTCTCCTTGAACTAGTAGTTCAGTGACAAGCCTATCACTGGACAGACTCCAAATATATACTGTTCACTCTGGTCATGCTTACAATGTTTGTCAATAGAAATATTAAAAGATGCTTAATACTAAGAGTAGCCTGTTGGACTTTATTTGCATGTTTTAGTTATGTAGGTAGCAGAATTTAATAGTACAACTTAAAAAAAAAAAAAAACTATTTTAGAAAGTAAGGAAACCAGTTATGAGAAGCTTTATTGATAACTATCACTTCCATTTGCCTCTCCCAGGCAAAATCACTGTATGTCAACATTAGACATGAAAGCCTGAAGGCAGATTTATGTTCCAGCACTACAGCTCAAAAGCAGTTTTAGTACTGTAGCTCAGTACTAATTTGGTTGTGGCCTCAAAGGCAATCGGAACCTTTTTTCCCAGGAGACAAGGACCTAACTTTGTTAAGGGCAAATGAGGTTAATACATGTGCTTGAAAATTCTTAGTGCAACCTACAACTGCTTAACTGCAGGAAGCTTTTCAAATACATTGAATTGTAATTATTCCTCTGCAAACACAGGTGAATGTTGCTGTAACTCTTCTCCTAGATTCCTGCTTTGTCTGTATCTAGTGTAGTAACCCACCTTATGTACTCTTAAAAGATTTGGACTAGGTTTGTTCAGGGAATTTCTTAGATGTGCTATGTGTTCTATTTGTTTTCCAAGCACTGTAAGTACATCCCACCATGGTTGCGGGATACAAATTCTCATGGTAATGGGATTTTCTCATACACAATGTTGCTGATAAGTTTTTTGTCTGCCCTGTTCCAATATCTGTCTTTTACTAAAGTAAAGCTTGGGTCTGTCACAGCTGGATTCATTTCATTTCCATCGTTTAAGGACAACAAACTAAAAGAGGATTGAGGAAATAAAACCATTTTGGAGAGGGAAGGAAAAAAAAATACCAGACGTAAAAGCCTTAACTGAACTCTAAGCAAAAGGAATGGCTTATTTGGGGATTTATTAATTGGAATATAAAATAAGTCAGCCAACACCAGTAAGCTAATCCTTAGAATAAATTGCTCTCGTAATGCTACTGTAGCTGTTAAATAAAATGACAGTAATGCTGCAAAGAGCTACTAAACATAAACAGTCGAAAGGGAAAAACAAGCATTTCAGAAGATGGGAATGTCAGTGCTGCAGCACAGGCTAGCTGGAGACAAGGCACAGTAAGTGATGGCTGCTTCATAAACATTCAAAGCGTTCAATGAACTGATGCATTCTTGCAGTCGTGGGAACAGGCGAGAAGTATATACACTGTATTTTTGCTACGATAAGTACACTGTTTTTCTCCTTCCTATACTTCCTTTGGAGTTTAGCCATGGAGCAAAGATGAGAAGCAAATATCATACGTCTGTTTTCATGACAATTTGGGAACTTCTGCAGAAATTGGGGAGGTAAGGAAAGCTGCCAATGTGATGAGTGCCTTCTGGTGCTCTATACAAGGTCAGTGAAATTACATTTCAACATGAGCCCAGGGACCAAAGTTATTCATTCCAGTAATTACCATGATACATCTTGTTTTAAGACAGTGTGTTTTACAGTGAATGTTACAGGGGATAGCTACAGTTCACACTGTAATCTGCTTGAAAAGGCTACAGGCTAATGAAAAGAAAGGGCACACATCTGTGCCTGAAAACAATAAATAAGAGGTGATAAATCTTGCCAGTGTGCAGTATGTTTTGTGCCATACCTACAGAATTATTACAGTGCAGGGAAGACTTAAGAAATCTGGAAGATCTGGCTTTTCAGGTTTTTTTTTTTGTTTGTTTGTTTGTTTTAAAGCAGCCTTCTCCAGGAGAAAACTTAATTCAGGTAAAGTGATGCTTATAACACTTGGTGTGTCAGAATGATTGCATAGTTAACCTCAGTACTTGATAGAGTATCTCATCGTACCTTATCAAGTTAACACTACCTAAAATTGATTCATGTTATGAGTTTTAAGCATCGTTTGTGTTTCTTCCAGGCTTCTGTGAAATAATTCAGGAATTTTTTTTCTTAAGTTCATTGACCATGTACTTAACTACCAGCCTACTACTTAAAAATTCTCAAACTAGTGAGTGGTGGATATTGTTTGCATTTGTCCTCTGTTCTACTTTCTCCGCTTTTTAGATTTTTCAGGAGATTCTTCCCCCTATAGTTATCTATCCCTTGTACAAAGTAACAAAAGCCACAGTAAGTCTGCTGTGTTTCTGCAGGCAGCTTTGCTGTTCTCTTACTAGCAGGCATATGAAAATATGCACATGAAACCAGGAGTAGTAGCCATCCCTTTTCCTTCTGGCTTAGAGACTGTTACAGTTTTGTAGTATGAAAGGAAGCTTGCATATTGCTACCCCAAATTTACAATATAAAATACTTTGCTCTTCATTGAAATGTTTCTATCCTGTGATCATTTATTTATTTTTTTTTGAGTATTCATGTGCTGGAGGACATGATGAATGAGAAGAGGCTGGGTTTGTTCAGCCTGGAGAAGGAAAGGCTCAGGAGATCTTACTGTGAATGACTAACTAAAGGGAAGGTGCAGAGAAAGCAGAGCCAGACCTCTCAGCAGCAGGTATTGGAAAGTTGAGAGGTAATAGACAAAAGTTGGAACACCAGACACTGATATATCAAGTCTGAGGATGATCAAGTACTAGAGCAACCAGGGAGGTTGTGGAAGCTCCATCCTTGGACCTAGCCTTGAGCAGACAGATACAGGTTGGCCTTGTGCTCAGCAGCAGTTTGGACAGGATGACTTCTGACCTATGTGAGTCTATGAAAGCCACTGAGCATTTTCACACCAGCTCCATCTTCTAAACAACTCTAAATGGGTAAGCTTTAAAAGGCATTCTTCAGTTAGCAAGAAGGGTACTTTCAGTATATACAAAGCTCCCGTGTAGCACGGAGTCTCGCTTCCACTTCTTACTGGCTTGATTACTTATCCAAGAGAACAAAAGTTAGGACTCCAAGCAGCAACTCCAAGATGAGGACATGTAAACTTTCCTTGAGAATCGAACCCTGGGGGAAATTAAGATTTGAATTGCGAGATCTACTTCTGGAAGGTTCCTAGATAGAGCACCTAAGAACATCAGGGCTGCCAGTTGAGCTCATGCATCAGCAGAAAGACTCCCAGGGAGGAGAGGAAGCTGTTCTGCATGACTGGCGTGCTTTGTTGTGGAGTCCCTGGATGTTTGGCACAAGAAGAAACTGGAAAACACTGCGGATCCCAAATCCTCCCTTCATGCTTGTGAAAGCTAATCAAGACAGTTCTGCAAAGCTGATCTTTATGTGCTTTCTTGACAGCTTTCCATTCCCAGCAAGAATTCTTACAGAGAAGAAATAAAGCTTTTCCCCAGTGAACAAAAAATTGATTTTAAGTTTTTCTTGCATTGTCGTTCTTCTACTGCAGCTACTCCTCCTGTTATTTTTTACAGTGACTGCAGGTGAAGCTAGAAACTCTAGCTCCTATAAATGAATCTAAATCAACATTATGCTGATGTTGACCATAGAGATTCACACTGGGCTTATTTATAAGGCATCATGTCATAGTCAATCAATAGGATTTGAATCTTGCTTTGCACAAGGGAAGGCAAAAGAACTCTGGCAAGTAAAACAGATGCAGCATGCTCTCAAAGCACCTGATTTTACAAAAATTAGGATAATTCTACTGAAAGAGCTTATTAGCATTATTTTTTTTTTTATTCCCTTGCTGCCCATGTTTTTGGTTTTTTTTTGCTTGGTTGTGTTTTGTTGTTGTTGTTGTTTGTTTGTTTTTGTTTTGTTTTGTTTTTAAGACAAAATCCCAGAGTATAACTACAGCTCAGATGAAATGAAAATTGAACTTACATAAATATAACTATTTGCGGCTGAAAATGCAAATAATTATTTTGTGTTCAAATACTAGGTTTGGTTGAAAAACATTCTGACAACTATGAAGTGGCAGCTTCATAGAGGAGCATGACGAATGGTACATGCAGTATCTAGTCCATGAGCGCATCATGTGCTCCCTTTGCATGATGGACAAACCTTGCCTGTTTGGGTGTTGAGATAGCATAGTACAAAAAGGCAAAGAGTCCAGTAAGATGGGAAAGAATGAATTTTAATCAGCAACAAGGAGGACATAGAAGAGAATTAAACCCTCAAAGGATCCCTGGTTTTATCTAAGTTAAAAAGAAATGTCCAAAAGGTAAAGTTAAATTTATCTATGATATTAAAGGGAAAATTTACTCCAAACTAAATGTAAGCCACGTCCAGGCACAGCCATGTTGTCCGCATATCCCACAGGGACATAGGGATGTCTGCCACTCCCAGCCAGAATAAGGATACAGAAGGGCAGCACATGTTAGATGTGTGAAAATATACAGGTCTGCTGGGGTGAAAACCTGGAAAAATAGCTTAGTAGGAAGTAAAAGGTGAGAGTCTTCAAAGTTTCTGCTTTATAAATCAGCAGGTGCTCCTCTCATGGATATACGCTTGTTCCATTGATTTCCCTGTACTTCAGGTGAGGGTCCCAGAAGGGGAACACATCTTTGGATTGATAGCTACTTACCAGCTTTGTAAAGTGAAAGCTGCAGCAGGACATGAGCGGTCACCAGCCTTGCAGTCAAGCTGGAAGCCCAAGTCCCATGAAGATGTGCAGGAGGTCAGCGGAGGACGGCTTGCAATTCAAATTGTAACAGGGATCAGGGAGCCTCCAGAGAGGTGCTGCTTCTGGTTACACGGTCTCATTGCAACATGACAGGAAAAGATAAGGAGTACAGGGATGGACTATTTCAAGATGTGATTTTGCTGCATCTACCTTTTGCCATTGTGCTTTTCATGCTCTTCATGACTAAAAAAGGGCAAGCTGTTTCCTAAAATAGCCTAAACTAACAGATGTGTCACCACCCAGCTGTTTGCAGACTCAGAGTTCAAGAGCAGCAGCTTGGTCGGACATGAGCTTCCAGCATGGATTTGTTATCAGTTAGAGGAGAAAAAATAAATTTGGCATCTGACTTAGGAGTGCACTGGGTATGTTACCTATCACTCCGGAGCCACTCTGCTGGGTCATTGCATCCGGCTTTTGGGATAACAATCTAACTCAAAATTGTTATTCCTTATTGACAGGAGGGTCCTTCCGTCTCCTCTCTTTATGGTGCTCTCCCCACATCGCCACTGGCCATCGGTCATGATGCACCTTAGCCTTTTGCCTGGTACATCTACAGGTGGAGATGCAGTTGCAGCTTCCCGGGATGGCTGTCTGGGCAGCAGAGAGGCAGCAAAGAGTGAGAAGCACAACTCCAGGCTGCGGGTGTTTGTGCAGGTGGTTCCTAAGCAGGAAAACCTTGGAGAAAGGGAGACCGTGGAGGGGCTTCATGTTCTGCTCCCAGCTGGTCTGGCGTGTCCCCTTCCCTCTACACCTCGTTATTATTAGCCATCCGGAGCAAGACACTGTGGAGAGACTTTTCTCACCTTGGGTATCGAGTAACTGCTCTGGAAGAGGGCAGTGTACGTATCCCTGGTAGGATTTTACTGTAAGTACAACCTGTGATTGAACAATCCGGTGTTTATGCCAGACTAGTGACAAGGAAAGCAATTTTTACATGGATCTTTGAGCTGCATGGGAAATAGTGCTTCTGGCTCTGCTTCGTGGGTCGGACAGCAGCAGAGCCAGCTTTCTGCACCCACAGTTGCTGCTGCCTCCATCTGGAGCTTGTTTGAATGCACGTAGGCTTCTCACCAACATGATTTTTACTCATGAAGATTCAGGAGATCTCACCTGCATCATTCACAGAGCAGAAGTGCCAACACTGTTTCGGTAATGAGAGGAAACCCCTAGCGCAACCTGTTTTCCAGGGATGCTTAAATGGCACATCCCTGGAGTGACACCAGACTTCTGGAGCAAATACTCTTATCCCAGGAGGTTGTTTCAGCTGGTTTTGATGCCTTGTTCCCCAACCCCTCTGGCCAGGGTAGCTCCTCCTGTCTGGCGTGGCTTGGGACTTGGGTCTGCTGAAGACTGGGAGTTAAGCTTTTTGGTGGTAGTGATTTTCAACACCAAGACAGCCTTGAATCCTAAAAACTAAATAAATAAGTTAAAAATGCAGTTTTTTTTGGAGCCTCCAGGTGGAGCTAGTAGAGAGGGAGTTACACCGGGAGGACTTTTCCCCCTCTACCTGTGAGCCTGGAGAATTTAAATACTTGACCAAGAAAAAAGTAAAAAGGCAGATCTTCTTCTTCTGTAGTTACAGGGCTGGGGGGCCAGGAAACACTCAGGCAGGAGAGGGGAGGTATTGCTACCCCTTGTCCCCACTGCGAAGAAGCCCATGCCAAGTCCAGACCGGGTAGACACCTACCTCCAGCCAACAGAGGACAAGTCTGCGCAAGATGCAGATTCCCTTGTGCAAGAAGAATAAACTTCAGGCACACTTTGTGTTAGACACTTGGTGTTACCCCTGCTGGTGACCCTCTCTTCCGTTCCCAAGCCGGAATAGTACTTGAGATTAGGTTGGAAAGTCAGGAAATGAGTTCTGCTCCTGGCTCTGCTGGAAACATCCTCTCCACCAGCAGCCAGATAAGCCGTCTTTGCCCTTCAGCTCCTTTTCCCAAACCAGGATGATAACGAGGGGTGAACGGTATCTAAAAGTTAGCCTATGTTTGCAAAATGAGCTGAAATCCTCAGCTGCAGGATGTTATTAAGGGCGTTGTCAGAGTTTCCTTCCAAAGACTTTGGAGAAGACAGGGTGGCCATGCACCAGGTAACACCGGTGTGAGAGCTACCCAGAGGGAAAGAAATACGGAGGAGGTAAATACAGGTGAAGGTGGGTACGTTACTTGTGCAGGCTTTTAAGGAAAAAAAAAAAAAAGACTACCAGCGCTTCTAGTTGTGAAATACAGCACCACCACCAACCCAAGCACTGCCTGATGACATCTCTTCAGCGTGCTGTTGATGTCGCTGAACTGAAATAGCCAGAGGATCGGGGCAGCCAGCCAGAGCATTCCCAGCCATTCCCATTTCTCTCTGTAAAGCCGCAGGAGATGAGGTTGGCTTTTTTGGAAAGCGATTTGTCTGCGCGTTGCACAAATAGAGAAATAATTAATACAGGCTCCACATAAGCAATGCTCCTGTCTAGCACTATCACTGCAAAACTGGGCATGGGATAAATTAAGTTTCTCTTGAGTGCTCAGTCTGATAACAGTAAAATCAGAGCAAACCTTTCATTTGTAGCAGCTGCTACAAACTAATTCCTGAGTGACCAGTGCTGCCCATAGTTCCTTTGCTGGACTGGTGGCAGTGGGATTCGCCTGCCCAGCTGCTGGAGCATGCCTCTCCACCCGAAAGTTTTGGGGTTTCTAACTCAGCCACTTATTGTTCCCTTAGGAAGACTTCTGTTGCATATGCATTCTGCATTTATTCTGATTTAAATCCCGTATTTGATGCCTACGCAGAATGCATCTGAAACTTATGCAGCCCACCCAAAATCCATGTGAATATTTCAAAATAAAGATTAGGATCGTATTCTGGCAGATCGTCACAAGTTCCCTGAAGCGTAAAGAGCTCTGTAGCAATATTTCTGAATTCATGCATGAGACTTCTATTGCTTTTATAAATTTCAGCTTGCTATTATAAAAATACAATAATTGTATATTGTCATATTGCTTGTCAGCAGCCAATTGTTCACTAAAGTGTGTGATAATGGCACATTTGCTTCTATCTCTGTTTCTTCATCTCAGTCCAGCACAGCATAAGCAGATATTTCCCTGGCACTGCAGGAGTTTGGTGGTGTGCCGTGAAGAGGACTTTGTACTTCTGCACAGCAGAACCAACATTGGCTTCTGCTGTGCTTCAGCGTTGGACACGTACAATGAGAAGTGCACAGTCTGCAAAACACCATCCCTTCCTCTGTCAGCTTTGTATCCTTCTCTGCCATGGTGGAGCAAAGGAAAGAGACCTATGTCCTCGTCTCCCAGGCACACATGACCTTTGCTGGAGCCGAATCAGCCAAAATGCTCCAGCTCACACCTGACATGGGCCGCAGCAGAACTTAGGTAAGTCTATCAACGTGGCTCTGCGGACGAGAAGGTATGGAACGATGGAGATATGAGGTACAGGAAGCCAAATGGGAGATGATGAGGCTGGAGATATCTAAGGGTGCTTCACAGCTCCTGCCCCTGCCCTGCCAAGCTGCCTGCTAAGAGCAGGGGGAAGCAACCAAAGTCCTCACCTTTTATATATGTATATAACATATAAATACAAAATCTAAAATAATAGAAGAGCTTGCTCCTCCTAGCCTGTTTAATGGCTTTTGTTACAAAGCTTGAGATGGGCCAGATGTGTGGGGAAGGTATCTACAAGGGATGCGGCTTTGCCGTCATAGGGCTCTTGCATCTCTGATGAGTGTCTAGGACAGACTGGTGGGCTAAGCTGTGCCAGCTCAGGGCCTTATCCCCCTATTTTTGTCTGTTTTCTGCTTGTGTTGGAGCTCCTAGCGATCTTGAAGCTATACCAACACTCACGTTGTCCTTCTGGAAGAACAGACCTCGGCATCCTTCCTGCAAAACACATTCCTTTTCATCAAGGATTTACTGGAGGCAACAGTCCCTCTCCAGCTGCCTAGGCTTATCTGTCGGAGCTAGGGATGTGCAACCATTGCTGAGGAAACCTGCTTGTTTCTTCTTCCCACTCCGGCTCTGGGACTGTGTGCCAGCCACGCTGCAGAGGTTGTGTGGTGAAAATAAGATGTGGGAGAGGATGAGCAGACATGTATGGTTGTATGTGCATGTACCTGGGTATCGGATTACTTTTGGCAGCATCCAGGCATGATTGCCATCATGAGCCCTGTTTGATGGCGCTGGTTTGTGGTTGTCTGAATGAATGTTTTCACTACAACTGCAGCATGCAACATTTCCCCGATTTTCTAGTCTGTAACATTTTGTTATAAATCAGAAGCACCTATCTACCTGCAACAGTCTTTGTAAATGGTAGGAGTCCACATATTTTGCTCATGTTCAGGATCTCTGCTTGGGAAAACAGAAAATTTTGCATGATGAGTCACTCTCTGGGGTTGCCTTTGCCTCTCATCCTGGAAAGTGATGGCCTTCCTGGAGCGCTGTTATTGTTTTTGCTAGGAGGACCCGACTTTCTGCTCAGCTTGTTCTTCTCAGAAGAAATCCTCTTTGATTTGCTGTACCTTGGGAAAGCAGCACATCAGGGTGGCTTTTTTGAGGCTTTCTTCTCCTCCCTTGCCAGCCTCCCATCTCTTTGCTCTCACTCTCCCAAGTTCCGGCTCTCAGAGCTTTGTTTTCTGTAATAGCAGCGTGCCATGTATCTGTTTGTCTTTCTGTCATCCCACGCATGCACACACGCTGTTTTCATGTTGCTTACCACATGTGTGGGTCTGGCGCTCAGGTTTTCTGTGTTATACACCAGCCAAGAATTTGAGCCAACACAGATGAAGCTTTTCCCCCCAGATGCTTGCTGATTCCCTTGGTCTGGTGGTGTCACTCCTTGCTCTCTGCATTTGGGTAATCTCAGGGGCTTTGCCACACCAACAGGGTGTTGCTTTGGCCACTGTGCCTGGATCTGGGCCCTTCCACGTTTCCTCCACTTTCTCAGGTGCTCCACAAGCCAGGAGCACCATCGGGCACAGGGAGACCGCGTATGGAGGTGGGCTCAGAAGGACCTACACCCCTCCTTCAGTCCCCCCACCCCTCTTCAGCCTCCCCCTCTAGCTGGTGAGCAGCAGACCAGAAGAAACCACGTCCTCTACTAATCCCATGGAGGTTTCCTGGCTTGCTAGCTGGGACCTGGCAGGAGGAGCTAGCGGGGAGGGAAGAGAACCTTTTCAAAGCCATTTGTGCTCCTGCATTTTGGAAATTTGAACCTTGTAATTTTTGAGCCCACTTTGTAACAACAACCGAGGGAGCCTTTGTGCAAAATGCAGTGCAGACTCGTCACGCCCGTGGTGAAAGACAATGGCAAAAAGCAGGAGCTGTGTGGGAGGGTGGTGAGGCAGGCATGCTCCTCGTCTTCACTGCGTATCTGCCAGAGGTTATCTTCAGTGAACAGAAAAGGCACAAGCTGCTTGGCTCAGTCCGTGTTACAGCATGGTGGGGAAGCTAATCCTCACCACACCCTGCTTTTGCCTTTTCTGAGCCCTTCTTATCTTGAGCCACGTGGCCGCCTGGTCACCTTGGTGAGGAGATCATTTCTGGATGTTCCTGTAGAAGCACTCTGTTAAATTATTCATGCATTACAAACATGCGTAAGAAACAAAGTAAACAATGAAAAAACAGTTGCTGTTTTTCTACGTGGATGTCCAGGTGTCCAGGCAGTGTCTAAGATTGTAGGCAGAGCAGTAACTGCAGGGAGGGACAACATCTTTTATTGCACCTGCTGATGCATCTGGGAAAATCACTCTGTTAGGCAAACAGGTCTTCAGAGAAAGAAAAAATCCTCTTTTTTTTTTTTCCCCAAGTAAATCATTTGGTTTAATAATAATAATAATAAAAAAACCACAAATGTATATCTCTGAGGGAAGAATGCTATTTTTATATAGGCAACAACAGGAACAGAAAGATCTCGAGGTCATGCAGAGAGAGGGAGCAGGACTTCCCCAGAACAGGCTGAGTTCACACTTATGTCACTTGGCTCAGCCACCTCCTCAAAGCTGCGTGACGCGCAGGGAGATGGTGGCATTGCAACACAGCACCGGCAGAGCAAACACACGGCTTGTTTGCTGTAGGCTGAGGCGGTGAGCCGCGCTGAGGGATGGAGGTTCCTGCTTGGGACAATGGCCTGGTGACAACGAGGGCTAATGGTGATGTTCTTGATGCGTGCAACAGATCAGCTGCAGATGTGTGAGGACTGCACTTAAGGTCCACCAGACACCTGGGACCTGCCTGGGACCTGTTTGTCACCTGTGAAGCCAGTAAGGCTTCTGTAAGTCACACCGCCCCTGAGCTGATCATGCCCATGAGCAAAATGCCCACGAAGACTTTGTACTTAAAGAAGTTTTGTGCAGGCAGCGGAGACATCTCATAAAAACAACACATGGTCCCAGATGATTAGTCTCTCTCATGCTAATGAAAGCAGCAAGAAGAGATCACACAGATGGGTTTTCCACCAGGAGGCCAGCATGACAAATGCACCAGAAATGAATAGCGTGTCACCTCTCTCCAGTGTAAAAAAATAAACAGATTTTCTCTTCTGTAGGTCATCCCAGACTTCTTTCATACTCAGTGTGACAGCAGTGAGTCTCTCACAGATCTTCACCCGGATTCTGTCATATCCCTGCCCACGGCCAGCCATCATCACAAACCAGAGTCCAGCCTTTATCACAAACACATGCCAGGCACAGCTCCACAAGAGGAAAAATGTCTGTGGACACACACACATCGCTGGTGCCAGAGGGACTATTGCCTCTTGTAAATCCTTGAAGAAAAGGGATGTGTTTTGTAGGAAGAATACTGAGGTTTGTTCTTCCAGAAGGGCTGCACAAGTGTTGGTATAGCTTCAAGTTGGGCAGGAGTTTTAAACACACACAGCAAGGGGAAAAGAAAGCAAAAATAACAATTTCCCCTCAGTGCTTAATAGACATGTGTTAGAATAAATAGCTTAATTAAAGTTTCCATCAGTGAAGTGTCCATGTCCTGGTCTGGTTTTGATTCTCTCTGCCTAATTACTGATTTCTCAAAGATGTACGTCTTAAAACCTCAGGAATTTGAAACTAATGGATTCATGGCTTTATTATCCAGCACTGGGTCCATTTGCCATGTAGCTGTAGATTCACTCAGGTAGGAAGGGGGCTTGAAAGGTCCCTGGTCCAACGCCTGCTCAGAGCAAGGCCGATGGCAAGATCAGAGCAGGTTGATCAGAGCTTTATCTTGTTGGGTCTTGAAACCAAGGACGGACATTGGGCAGCCTCTCTGGGCAACCTCCTCCAGTGCTTAATTAATCTGGTAGTGTTTTCCCCCCTCTAATACTCAGTGAGAATCTCCCCCATTTCAATTCATGTCTGTTGTCTCTTATTCCCTTGCTGTGCATCAATGAGAAGACAGAGCCTGCCTCAAGCCTCCTCTTCTCCAAGCTGAACAAATCTCAGTCCCTCAGCCTCTCCTCATACACCATCTTGGTGGTCTCTCCTGTGCTCTCTCTAGTTTGTCAACACTGCTGTTGTTTCAGGGGCCCCCAGACTGGATGCAGCATCCAGATGCAGGTTAATGAGTGCCAAGGAAAGGAGAATCATCACTTCCCTCAATCGGCTGGCTGTTGGTTTGACCCAAAAGTGTCAAATACTCAGGGAGACAAGATCTCTCATGCAGCATTCTGGGTTTTGTCTGAAATGGGCATTAACTGCTAAAAATGTTTAGAAGAAGAGTAGGCATTTGATGGAAATTATAGATTAGACTTGTCCCCTTTAGATCCCACCTCCAAATCTGACTTCACGTTTCACCTCCCAGATGGCACATCAGCAGTTAAAACATTTTGCCCAAATTGTAGAGCCAAGGAAGAGGTGCCGTTTCCCTGAAGCCAGCAAAGAGCACCCAAACCAGAGGTGCCTCTTGAACCACAAGGTGTCCCCACAGGGCAGCTGCACGGGCGTGGGGAGGGCATAGAGGGAACCCACAGGAGAGGACTCAACCCTGCAGAGTTGGACATGCAGATCTGCCTCTTGATATTTCATAGTTTTTTTTAAAGGAATGATGTTTACTTTTTGGATTATGGTAGAAATGGTGCTCCTCTCTCATTTGGATAGAAAAAGACCCAATCTTTTCCTGTCTCCCTTGGACTCCTAACCAGAGTAGGTGCAACACAGGTGCAGGAGAAAGCAGAAGTGTCATCTACCTTGTCCTTCCCTGTTCCCAGAGCCCTGGTGTCTCCGGGTGGCTGCCAGGTGGAGGCAGAGAAGTGATCTGAAGAAATGATGCTTCTTGGCCAAGCAGTAACTTCACAAAAAAGTGGTCATTTTGGTGCTAAAATTTTCCATCACCCTTCCCATTCTTCTGATCCAGAGAGCAAAAAGGTGGGGTAAGGCTATTTAGCTCCTCATGGTGATTATAGTAAATAGGTCTCAAGTGTTTTTGAGCAGGTTCCTGCTACTGTACGATTATTTCTACAGGGTGAGATTAGGAGAGGTTCCCTTTGTGTCCCAAACTATGCAAGACTCTGGGCATTTTCCTGAGCAGTTCAAACCCTCTCAGGCAGAGAGGACGACAGAAGCAATAGCTCTTTGTTAAGCTCTGAGCTACTTGATAGGTACAACTGAAAGCACTACTGCTATGTGAAACTAGCCCTTCCTTTCTTTTCCTTTTCAGCCAAGCACTGAAACAAAATGCTTCATTTTGGTTCACAGAGAAATCTTTGATGTTGGATGAAAACCCTAGAAATTTCATCTATTTTTGCTGAGTGGGGGAAAAAAGGTGGCCCCACATTTGTGTTTCTACACATCCACACCTTACTAACCAGCCCTTCCTCCACTACTGGTATTAATTTAATGAGGTTGTTATCCTCAAATATAATGCAGGTTTTAGCTGATGTTGATGCTCTTCAGCACTGACTGTTTCCCCTTCCAGACTAAAGAAACTGAAGGAAGGAAGGAAAACTGAGCAAGACCTGTCTTGAAAAATATTTGTCTGCTGAAGCCTCTCCAAACCTACAGCCTAGCTGCTTTAAGACATGGCTCCGAGTAACCCATCCTGAATAAAGTCCTTGGCTTTTTAACCAGGTCTTTGACCGGGATAATGGCCTTGGTCATTCGATGAGGGACTGTGAGTAACCTCTTATCTTGGCATTTGGCATGGAAATCGCTGACGATGTGTTCAGTGAAAGCAGAGCTGGATGGTCTGTGCAAGGTGACTGCCTTCCCATATTTGCTGTGGGAAGGACAGAGGTACCCTAGGCTGAAGAGCTGCTGCAGCTCCTCTTCCAAATCTCTAACGGTCTCATTACAAGGCATCGATGACTGCCAAAAGTCTGGGCACTGACACTTGTCTCTCTTGAAGCACCCGACCTGTATAAAGATGTTCATCAACACAGCGAGCTGTTGCACACATACCTGATGCCTAACTATGCCTGGCACAGAGATAATTTTGGCAAAACTGCTTGAATTCTGTGGAAAAAAGAAATGCCAGAAATATTGTCTATCAAGTTCACCTACTTACATGCTCTACATATACTTATCAAAAATACCAATCAAAAAATCACCAAACACTTCAGCAGTGAGAGAAGGGCTGCCATGTTCTGGACCTTTACTGTCCGTTAAGGACATATGGCTCAGTACATTTTTTCATGTAATGAGCCACCTGATTCTTGATAGGTCCACAAAGGCGGTGACTAGGTCCACACCTACTTAGGCACAAAATTTCTCGCAAGGCAATGGGAGCAATATCTGAGCAAATAAATTGGAGTCTGACTCACAGTGCTCCTACGTAGAGCTCCTCAGCCCATGACGTGGGCAGCACTGCAGAGGCACGAGGGAATGGTTAGCAAGGTGACTGCAAAAGAGCCATCCATCCACGTGTATCTTCAGGCACACGGTTAGACAAACAGAAGAGTGGAAGAAGAAGTCATAAATGATTATTCAGAGTTTACCTTGGCTCTTGTTTTATTGAGCTAGAAAGGTAAACGTTGGGGTAACATGGCACAGACTGGCTTCTGGATATTTTTTAAGAAGATCCAACTGCAAAAAGTCAAGAAACACAGAAAAAGGTCAAGTGACCTCGAAATGAAAATCAACGCCACAAAGATGCAACCTGATCAAAGTTGTTTTGTGGTTTCCCAATGAATTTTGTCATTGATTTTGACTGGGGTTTGGTCGTGGACTTCAATAAAAGCACAGCCAGGCACAAAATCAATGCTTCTTCTCACCCTTATTTTCAGTCCATTATATACTATTGATAGCACCAGGTATTTTTCATCATGACAAGTCTTTATCTTCCCCTGGTTACTTTATGAGCTTCATCTTAAGATGCCTTTTGCCTGTCCAGCAGGTAGACATTGTTCTGTCCAGATAACTTATTCCTTAAGAGAGCTGTAATGAGATCTCTCATTTTCAGTTTTAGCATCCTTCCTCATCCTTCGTTTTCCTTTTGCCTTCTGTGCCATTATCCTCCAATTACTTCAGATGAAAGATATGTTCTTTTTTTTTTTTCTGTTTTAGAATAGGTTGAGAATAATGATTTTTTGTGTGTGTGTGTATTTAATAACAAAAAGAGCTTTTCTATCTTCTTCTCTCAACAGAAGGTGTGTTTTTGACTCTAGCACAGACTAACCTACCTTTTGGAAGTGAAGTGAAGGAAACTAGTCAGAAACCGTGATTAACAGTATGAATTTCAAGAGAGGGGAGACAGGAGAAAATGAGTAGATGAGCCAAAGGAACCAGTAGCCTGAAGCTCACAAAACCAGTGGCTGAACACCAAATAGAGAAGACACAAAAAGGAAATGTGCAACTGTTGTAGAAAAACAACCTGGCTGGGAGGACACAGAGGTCACCTCAACTTAGGAGGAGCTGATGAAGCAGCAATGATAGGAGGAGCCGGAGGAGAGCCAGGTTGGTCTGAGGGAGAATTGCAAAAGCAGCTGAGTGTGGGAGAAGGGGAATATGGGCAGAAATAGGGAGAAATCAGGTCAACGGAGAAGGAAGGATGGATTAGCCCTGCGGTAAGGAAAAAGTAAGCGAGGAGATGGGACAGAAGGTGCCAGTGGGAGGCAGATGAAGGGCAGAGAGGAGCTGGGTGTCTGGAGATGTGGGGTGGATGGTGCCTACCCTGCCACCCGACCCAGCGCCCGGGCAGGCGCGAGATCCAAGGCAGCGCCGTCACGCCTGGTGCCTGAAGGAAGCTGGCAGAGGACCAGGCTTCAGCAAACACCGCGACTGGGCACCCGCGAGCGCACGAGGCATGAAAAGTGCCTTTGCCACCAGGTGCCTCCGCCGTGTTTGCTTTGGTGTTGGCGGGGCGAATGAGCGTAACTGGGAAATGCAGAGTGTGAGCGGCAGCCAGCCAGCCTGCTTGGGGTGTGGGTGCACGGGGGGATTGTCTCGCCCCACTGGAGCCGCGGCACGGAGGCAGAGACAGAGAAAAAATGTTGCTTGGGCAACTCTGATTTTCACTGCTGTGAAGAGTCAGAGCAAAAGCCAGCAGGTGAGGTTGCAGGAAAGGCTCAGGGGGAAATCACGTGGATCAGAAATCAAGGCGGAGGCACTGGCAGCAGGATAGGGGAAGAACCAGTGCTCGGAGATGATCCAGGGTGCAGAGCTGGGGCAGGGCTTACGCAATTCTGTGAAATTCCCATGGAAGAGGCTGTTCCTCGCACCACCACTGAGCCAACACTTCTGGTTAGGGCAGGAGCACACAGGGGCTCTAGGGCCTCTCCGTGTTGGAGAAGACAACGTGTCCATGTCCATGTCACCACTGGGACTTTATCGCAGTGGGACCCCTGTCTGGACACGGTGAGGACCCACCACAGCCAGCTCTGGCTTGTTTGGCAATTCACCTGCAGCAAAAACACATCCTGCTGTGCATTTGCATACCCGAAAGAAAAGGTTTTTCTTTCATTTTCAGGCATCTACCATCTAAAAAGTTTCATGTGAGCCCATGAGCTGACCTCCCAGAAGTTTGGAGAGCAGGTGGTTCCCAGGGTACCGCGTTTCCCGAAAATGTGTGCTCATTACATCAGGTGGATGCAGGGCTTTGGTACTTAGGCTTAAAGGCTTCTCCTCCATTTATGCCACTTGACTGAATCAATATTATAAAGACAAATTGTTTGGCCAAATGACCGTTTCCCTTCCAGACTCCCTTGAGTGCATACATTTGTGTTAGCTTTTGTACACGAGCACAGTTCTTCAGAGATTTCTGACACTTGTGTGAGAGGGGAAAAAAAGCAAATCCTTAATCCCCACCATCCCCACCTCTGTCTAGCTGTGCCCTGACTCCAAAAAAAGTGCAGAAGATACAGGGGGTGAACTTGCACAATCCTATTTATTCCCTCAGAATTACTGTTTTAGCATCCTCGTATAGCTGTCTAATCAACACTAAAGTTGAGCCGTTGAAGCACTCGCCACTTTTCAACAGAACTGCCAAATACAAAGGAGGTAGAAATTAGCTGTGATTGCATCCAGCACCTATTGGAGTATTGTGAGTGCAGCCCTCCTTTTTAGGCATTTCTTTTTCTCCCGTGTTTTATTAGTGACTATCCTAAATTCACCTCTTCAGAGAAGAGGCTGACAATTTCTCTCACTGTTCTGCAGGTGATCCCAAATTTTCTTTGCTATATATAAAGCTGCAAGTGGTGCTTTACTGAAGCGCATTGCAAATACTGAAACTGATATTGTCCCACCAGCAGTGAGAGGAGTGGTTCAGTCTATCTGCCTGGACAGTTTCACTCAAAGGCATGTGACAACCTTTCCCAAGCAGTCACAGAGCAGATAAGGAGCACTGTAATAACCAAGAGCCTATAAATCAATCTGGAGGCGTTAAATGGGAGCTAGAAGGATAGGTGAGGTGTTGTTACGCTATTTATATAATACGCTATTGTTATGCTATTAACGCCATCCCAAACAGAAGCAGGGCACGAACTCAGGGCCTCGCCCACCCCCAGCATCATGTGCTGTGACGTTCAGCCGTCCGTGACCGCTGCATTCCCGGGAGAAGGAGCCTGAGCTGGATCCGGGACAAAGCGGGCGCATTGCGACAAGTGTTAATGTTTAATGGCGTGGGGCCTGCCAGCACGTGGGCACACGCAACGCCGGGTGCCTGAGCCCGGGCGCAGGGCTCCGTGCACGGTGTGTACATGCCGTCCCACCAAGGACGAAGTCCTTGAAAGAAAGTACCAAAGTCCCTGTGATAAGATGAATCGACTCGATGTAACCCAGCCTGCAGCGAGCCCGAGCACCTCTCCTGCTGCCATCCCCAGCCCCAAACGGGGTGGGAGCCACATGCTTTCTGCAGGGACCCGCTGCAGCACAGCACCAGGCCAGCCGCAGAGCTTGCCCCTGCAGGCTGTGCGTCTCTGACCAGTGATGCTGCAAGGCACCTGATCAGCCGTCCCTTGGGATAAAGTCACTTTTCCATGCAAAAGCACGTGGCGCTCGCTTGATTCCTTAAGGAAGAGCTGCTCAAGTAAAAGTAAAATTCAGTAAAAAGGCATATCTGGACAAAAATGGCAAGGATGTCTGTATTTTAAGCTCACTGTCCAGGAACAAGCCACTCCACAGCACAGGACATGAGCACTCTCAGCCTTGGCTGTTGCCCACAGAGCATTTTCAAGAAGCTGCCAAAAAGCCACAAATCAATTTTATTGTCCCGTTTGACCCTGTGAAGCTCCTGCCTTTCTGCTGTGCCCCTACCCGCATGTGAGCATCCTTCATCCTTCCTCCTGCACAGCCCTGCAGCATTCCTGCTGCTGCTCTATTTGCAAGAGCAGCGTCCAAAACCGGGAACAGGTGATGAGCGGACGTTGCATTACTGCTGCCTGAGATTTCTGCATTGCCTTAGGTGCGTGGCTGTCTGGGGTGGATTGCGTTTTGGGAGAGGTGGTGGCCCCAGAGGCTGAGCAGAAGTCACGGCAACAAACAGGGATCTATTATAATTGCAGCCCTGATGACTGCCCCTCCTCTACAGGGGCTTGAAATGTCACCGTAAAGACAGGGGGCTGGGCACTCGCTGTACGTTTCGGTGAGAAAAAGCAACGTGGATCCTTGCGGATGAAAGTTGCTTTTAGAAACGAAGACCCAGAGGCATGTGTCTGAGGATATGCCTTGCAAGTCCTTCTCATGGGAAAGGTGAATCTCTCAGTGGGTCTCATTATGGGCTGGATTTACAAGATGGTCGTTTTATTGCAGGAAAAAATATTGTGCTTAGTGGAAAAAACTCCTGGTAGACTCGCTGGCAGGAACGCACAGAGCAGAGAGGCAACAAAAAGATTTAAAACTACAGCACTGTTAAAACTAGAATTCCTTTTGGTACTCACAATTTTTGTCCTTCCGTTATGCATAACGCCTATATGGCAAATGCTTACGGGCAGGAATAACTCACTTTCCCAGAATTTTACAGCAGGAAACGGGTTCAATCCCAGTAGTTATTAATGTGACTCAGTTGCTTGCTTAATCCCTCATTCACAGGATTAGGAAATGAGCTCTCTATAACTGAATAGCACTGACCATTTAGTTTTCATTTCTCTGGAAATGAAACGTTGTGACTATCAGAAGAACAATATATGGTAAGAATTAATGAGATATATTTAGCATCTGCCCCCAGTAAAGTATTTGAGGAAGGCAGCTGGATAAAACCAGTTCTAATAAAAGCACTTCTTAAGAACTGATGACAACAGACATGCTGTCTCCTGCGCTAGGAAAATGTGCTAGAGTTTTATTCTCATGTTTATTATTTAACCACAGGACAGCAACTCACAGCCACTGGAAATATTCCACTTCAGTGCCAGCATGCTGCTGAGTCCAACGAGGATATATTTTTCAGAAGATGTGGAAAGCGGGGTGTGAGGAATTGCAAGCCATTGACTTATTGTAGGCTTGAAAAAAAGGTACGGAGACATTCAGACAGCCAAAGCTCCCCCCAAAACACGTATGGGAAAGATTTAATGTGAGGGATGCACTGCAGACTCCTCCCTGTCTGGCATCCCTCCTGCCTAGCCCCGCTTGTGCAACAACAGGGCAACTTCCCTTCCCAAGTATTGCTGCCTCATCTGGCGTTTAGCTCTGAAGCATCCCGTGCCCCCATGTAAGAGCCCTGAGATCATTTCTATTTGCTGTTTATGCTGGAACTTCAACGTGCCTAGCAACCCTGGATGTTTTTTCCATGCTGGTTTACTATTATTTATATGCGTTTGTGGGAGCAGACGCAAACATGCAAAAATTCCCCTTGGAGCTGTGCTAGCAATTTACCCATAGAAGGGACTTAGATCTGGTGCTTGGGATTATCCCCGACCACCTCTGCTGTGCATGGCAGTGCTGGTGTAAAACCAGGCTGTTTTGGACCTTTCCCTCCTGGGATTTTGGAGCGGTTCCTCTTGCAAATGCATCTTCTTGGTGAGGGACTTGCTAGCCTGCGTCCCCTGCCTTTGGGAAACATGAAGCTCCAGTTAGGCACGGCTTCAGGATTGTCCTGCCCAGGCTGGGAACGTGCATCTCAGGTGGTTTTTGGCACTGGGGGCTAACTGGCAAAGAGCAGCCTGCAGCTACACTTTTAGGCTCTTCTCTCTGATCGCATCCAAGCTGCCTCAGAGGAAGGTCTCCAGCCAAGCATTTGACTGGGATGCTCTGAAGGGTTGGGATGAAGTCACAGGTGATCCATATCTGGTGCTGATGATGCAAATGCAGCAGAACTGCAGGTTTCACAACAGTGGCAGATATAGCCCTGATATTTTAAATTCTATCTCCATGTTTTCTGCTTACTAACACACTCTTTGTTATATGCCTCCGTTCTTGGTTTGGTGCCGCATCTCTAAACCATCTCAGCCCTCCTGAGCTTCGGAGGAGGTGGCTCAGAAATGAGCTGCTGGACCCGCAATTTAGAAGAAACCCCAGATCAGGATGTGAGCATCCCACGTGTGGGAGAAGAGCGGATTTGAATTTAGATGGCTGCTCTGGCATTTCTCTGACCTTGCAGCTGCGGTGCTGCAGGGGCTGGTATGGCTGCTGTCCTCTGCAGGGTGCAGTCCAGCCAGCACCAGGACTATGGGGGAGGCTTTTCTGCTCTTCCCCAAAATGTTGCATTTCCCTGAGGGCTGCAGCTGAGGAGAACACGGAGACCACAGCCCACACACTGATGCAACAGGGCTGGCATTGAAAGCCAAGCACCCCGCTGCCCGTAAAGCAGAGGAGATCTGAGAGGAGGAAGTGGAGAGGGAGGAGACTTTGTGGATGAAAAGGATGGAGCTGCTGGGGGAAAACAGAAAAGGAAAGCGCAGTGTGCTTTTTGTGTTGGCTGCAGCCAGGACGTGACTGTTCCTGTTGCAGCTACAGCAGCCAAAAGTGTTTCAGGCTTGAGCTGCGAGGCTCCTTCGCCCCGCTCCACCCAATCTGCGTCCTGCCGCAGCATCTCTCCAGGGCCAGACACTTAGGTGAGGGCAGCAGGACATGAAGAAATCCTTGTATCTCCTTATTTGTTTTAATATGAGATTGTAAACCATGCAAACATGTATTTGTCTCTAAACCAGAAAGTGCTGGTGCACAAACACACATGCATAGATGTGTGTATTTATATACAAGCACCTCTTCCCCGTGCAGAAACCTGATGCTTCTCGGTTCTTCATCCTGCTGAACCCACGATTTCTCCTATAAAGGCTGTGGCACCCATCCAGGCTCTAGTTGCTTTGCTGGTGGAGGGATCCACGCTTACCCTGGACCCTCCACTGACTTACTGGGTGTGGGGCTGCCACTTAGTTATCCCGCAGCTTTTATGGGTCCCCCAGCAGAACCCCCATTTCGGGAGGAAGGTCCTTCCTCAGACCTCTCATCTACCAACGCACAAAGGTGACCACAGAGGATTTTGGCACCCCTCCTTGCCTGAAGCGCTGGTTCTGGGGAAGGGCAGCACGTGTGGGCTGAAGGAGATGGAGTCCCGGTTTCTACCAGTCAGGGTCAAGCCATTCTTCCTGATACAGCCAGCTGGGCGTACTGGTTTGGCCAGATTTTCCACGTTCTTACAGCTATCACAGGTTCCCTTGGTGAAGCAGTGCTGCTCTGCCCTGGGAGGCAATGTGGGGAGTTTGGGCTTCTTGTAAAATTCCGTGCCCGCCCAGACGGTGGCACCCAGCGCTTCGTGGTGGCTGAATTTAATGGAGGTGTTGCTCCCGCTCTTCATAGCAGCACAGTCGCTGGTACGGTGCATGGTTTGGGGCAGTGGCCTGGCTGAAAAGCAACCTTGCACCCCCCCCAGATCTTGCATGGTTTTACTGGCATTGAAACATAAACCCTTGGTTGCACCTACTTGCTGACTAAAAGCCGTGACAGATGATGCTGTAATCCAAATGTCACTGCAGCGGTAACCTTATACCAAGCGACTGGGGCGGCAGGTCTCATGACTATTGTCGTATTTTTGGAGCTGCACTTCACCCGGAGATAAGGCTTCCTTTTGCAGCTCCCTTCCTCCGCCGAGATGATCGCTGTGTGTGCGTGGTCTCCACCCCAGGATGCCCTGGGACATGGGATGGAGCAGCTCTCGCACTGCTGGAGCCAGTGGGGTCCTCTCTGTTTTGGGGAGGGTGGCTCAGAGCACGCACCGGTGGGGACCTGGTCCCCAGATGGTCACCTCCAGGCCTCGAGAGCATCACACCTCCCCGGCGCTTTCACCTCAGAAGTTGTTCTGCGGACAGCTTTTGGTGTCCACAATTGTTTAGAGTTATTTTAAAACCACTCGTCGGATCCTTTCCTTTCTCTCTGTCACTGATATAGAAAAGTCGAGCTCTTCTTTGCAGGTTTATAACGAGTTTAAAATATGCCTGAAGTTTAGGGAGAGCCCAGCCTTGGAAAAATCAACCCGGAGGGGAGTTTTGCTGACTCGGTGAGGTCTTCTCTTAAGACACCCCTGGAGGCACCCACAAGTGGACTCCACAGGGTTTTGTTCTGCTTTTATTGGATCGATATCAGTCAGCCCTTCAGGTGGTTGCCTCGTTTTTTTTTTTATTATTTTTATTTTTGGTGGAAGACCTGGCCCTGTGTGATCAGAAAGATGCTTTCAGCTTGCTCGAGGGCAGATGGGGCCTTTGAGAACCACATCTGACGCTAGCGGTCGGTAGCGTGTGCAGACCGGCCCCTTGGGTTCATCCCATTTGCTCCCAGAGCACTTTACATTATCCTGGTGTATTTTAAGGCCAGGTCAGTGTAAAGTGGCTTTTGTATTACTGAGTATCGGACCCAGCGATTTTGTAACTCCACTTATTGCAATCCTTATAATCAGCTTGAGGGCTCTAATTAGCTGCAGCAATGACTCAGCCTTGTCAACAAACCTTGAAGGTGAAGGGCGACATGCTAGAGCTGCTCTCTTGTTAGGGAAAGGCAGAGATATAGTGCGCCTTTCTTTTTAGGGAAGAGCCAAGCAGTTAAGAAATTTATCCAGTCCCATGTTTCACTGGGAGATGAGCTGACAGCATCTTATTTATTTTTTTTAAGCCATCTGATGTGCTCAGAAGCCATACCCGCCTCTATTCTCACCTGATTAGAAGTCTTCCTAAATCAGCTTTGAAAGATCCAATTGCCAAGTGGCACAGATTCCCGGGTGCCACCTGTTTGTCCTCACTAGAAGGTGAACAGCACAAAGGAGGAAGTTCTCGAAAAGAAAAAGGGTTGTGAAGTTTGAAGGGAAGGCTGTCTTGCCAGCTATTGGAGTTTCTTGAGTTCCTATAAATGGCTGTAATGTGCTTTTCAACCGCTTCCGCCGATGCTTTCACAGAGGTGTCTCATAAAAGTTTATGGGAGCTTGGTTGTAGCCACCCAGCAGAGATGGGGACGTTGGGAGAGGCCCGGGGAAAGGACAAGAAGCTGATAAAGTAAAGCAAAGTCCGCGAGGTGTGGGATCCTTGCACATACTTGCAGCTCCTTGCCACCCATGGGTGGGTGATGAGGCAAGGCGTGACCATGACATACACCTGCTGGAGCCGAGCCACCTTTGCATTGCCACCAGGCTGGAAGGCAAGGACGACAAGCTGGCACTGGGCTGGAACGAGGTGCCACCAGCGAGGAACTGGTAGTGGCACGTGGAGGCGAAACCAGCACGTCTCCTGGGGACACAGCATCTGCCAGCCTGACCTGTTGCACGGTCATGCCGCCTTTCTGATCTTGATTTTTTCAGTCTATTTTCCTTTAAAAGATAAATTTTCTTTTATTTTTTTTTTCCTACTTTTTTTCAGCCCCAAGCTTCCCAGAGAAGCAGATCGGCAAGCCCTGCCTTAAAGCCCAGTGTGGCGATGCAAGGACAGGAGATGGCAATGATTGGGCTGGCTTGATAGCCCTCACCGCCCGTACAGAGCACTTCCAGCTGCTACCTGACCTGGCACCGGGTCACATCTGTGCAGCTCACAGTGACAACAGCGTTGTCCCCTCGCTGCTGACGCGGGAACGTGGCCCAGCACGTCCACCGCAGCAGTACATCAACTTGTTGCTTTCCTCCTCGGAGGCTTCCAGCTGGCAAACCCCGCTGTTTGCTGTTCCTAAGGAGTCAGTTTCCAGGGTTTTTACTGAAAGCTGCGGGATTTGGCTCCTGCACGCAGTCTGCATTCAGGGAAAGCTTTCAGCTCCTCCACCAGTAGACCGAAACTTCTGCCAAAACCTCTTCAGTGAAGCACAGAACCTCACATTGCCCTTGATAAGCCTGTAAAACATCTCTGACTGTTTCTGGATTTCTCCAGAAAAGTTATGTTTCACCACATAACGGAAACTATAAAAATAAAAAGAAAGTGCTAAAGAAAATGCTTTCAGACAGATCGGGCGTGGTTGAGGTGGGATGCTTGGCTTTGGTATGATCAGGACCCAACGGCAGAATAACAAACGCTATTGCTGTTGGTGTTGATGGAGCAAAACACAACTCAGAGCACGCCGCATTATACACTCCCACTAATAGGTACAGCCCAAGGCAGCTGCGAGGAGCCTGGAGACGACCCCGGGTGTCCTTTCCTTCAGCAGCTTTGGCTGTCTCGCTGCCAGGTGCTGAGGTGGTGGTTCAGGCTGCCCACTGGCCTCACGTTGTCCTGAAGTCACACGCTCGCAGACCTGGTTTCCAGTCCTGCCCTCTATTTTTGAGGTGCTGAGTGATGATCCTCCACAATCATCCATTGTCCTTCCCCCGATAAGGGGCTTTTTGGGGCGAGGAAGACTTCTCCTGGGCTTGTTGTTCGCCTGCCCCAGTAGCAGCACAACCTGCACTCAGGATTTTAGGAACACCCATAACAATAATGCACCAGGGACGGAAAGGTCTTGCGTCATCTTTGTGATTTTTCATTCCCAAATTTGGGCCATGCGGCTGGCTTTGGAGTGCCTCCGGCAGCCTGCCTGGAGTCTGCTGTGGCAGAGGAGGCAGGGATGGGGCCGCCTGAGAGAGGCTCCCCGCTACGGAGGACGTGGAGCTGAGCACGGACCCAATTTGCGCCTGGCTGGGTTTTAGCATCTCTTCCACACGCGCTACGTTAGGCAGCAAATCACTTGGGAGTGCTGCAGAAAACCAAAACATGTGTGCGCCGGGACCGTCCGCCTCTGCAGAAGAAAGCATTGCTGCGCACGAAATTGTTGAGTAACGGGAAAAATATGCCACCGCTCCCCTCCAAGCCTCCTCCCAGGACATGATGCTGCTCGGCAAACAGGGCACGGATGCAGTCCCTTCCCTTGCTGCCCAGAAAAGTACGGGAGGGACTCACAAGCTTTGGAGTCACTATTTCTGGTCACAAGAAGGAAAATCCTTTCTCTGGGGAGATACTATGATACCTTCTCAAGAAGTTTCAAGGTGCGACCATTGCTTGGTCTCACCCACTTTTGCTGGGAACCTCCTGTATGGCTTTGGTTGGGAGAAAAGACCCCCTCTGTGGTGTAGGGTTGCTTGCTGGTCCCATTGCAGTCCTCTCCTTCCCTCGTGCTGTGTCCTGCAGCCACCACCTGGCTCCAGAGGAGGGACCACCATGGCCCTCAGGAAGGCCTCCAGGACCACGCCAAAGGTGCAGGCAATCCTTCAGTTAAACCTCTCCTTGAAAAACAGCTAGAACGGTAAATGTGATTTGCAATCTACAGACAGATTTAGAATCCAACACTCAAGGAACAGCTCTGGGACAATGTGTGGTGTCACCAGCAAAGCCTGAGCAACGGTAACATGTCATCAAAATGAATCTGAGACTCTGCATTTGGCACCAGAAGGAGATACAAGGGAAGCTGCATGTGTCACTACTGTGGACACTGGAAATAAATTATTTTCTGGCATTTCATTTAGCTTCATTTTGAATATTTAGTACTGTGAAGATAACTAAAAGTGAGGGTTCCAGCTGGAGCCTTTTGTTCCTCTGTAACTAAAAAAGGGAAGAAAAATATGGCATTAATTAAGAGGATTTACTAAGCAGTCTTTCTAGTGAAACAAGCTTGTTTCAGCAGAGATGGAGCATGTGCAAGCAGGGAAGTCTGATGTGGGGCAGAAGAGACCCAAAAGGATGAAACCCGCTGATTGCCCTCAGAACAGGGAAAGGAGCAGTGCAGGCTTTGCAGGGAGTTACTGCGCTGGGAAAGCACATTTCCAACCACAAAAATTGTGAAGACAGAAATGGAAATGACACGTGTTGCGGTGGTTCTGGGGTTCTGGGAGGCTCACCTGGAGATCGCCAACCTGGCTGAAACTCTAAGACACAGAACAGGCAAGAAACATGCTCCTTCGTAGCAATAAATATATGACCTTCTCCTTTCTGTTACAGACTTCAGTGTGCCCCAAACGAGCAGATCTAAAATTAAAACAAAAGCAGTAAGTCAATGATAACAAACCCTTTGCTCAAAACGGCTTAGCAGCTGACACTTGCTGCCTTCCTCCTACATCTCCTTAAATATAAGCACCTAAAGAGACACTGGGGACCCAGAGGGACCAAACATCCCTTGCAGGTTTCTCCTAACCACAAGCGGTGGCAGGACATCGCTGAGCTGGGGCTCCAGGCTTGTCGAGGCCATCCTGGCTTTTGGTTTGAGGATGCCTCATTCCTCCACTGCGAAATTAGTGCAGAATGACCTCACGCAGGCAGCACTCACACCACGTGTTACATCTACTAGAAGCAGCTGTGGGGTGGCACTGGGCTGTTGGGAAGCCCCATGTTGATGATGAAGCTTTGGGAAGCAGCAGCTTTGGTTGTGGCTCTCTGTTGGATCTTGCTCATCCTGTAACACTGATCTGCAGCTCACTATTCAAAAGCAAACAGTGGGTCCAGTGGCATGTCCCAGTTTCTCAGGTGGCTCCCCAAAGGCAGGACCAAGGGCATGGCACAGGGCACATGACGGGGATCGTCAACTGGCATCAAGCTTCCTCCCCTTGTGCTGCAACCCCCTTTTGCCCTCTGCGGTCCCACCTGACCCCTTCCAGCAGCAGAGAGAAGAAATAAATAACAGAAGTGGTTGTTAAGTATACAGCTAGATTGTTTTTTTTTGTGGCAGGTGGGGGATAGGAGATGGATGCTTTTAGCACAGATAAATTAACCATTCCAATTTGTGCTTCAATTTCCCTATAGCTAAGGATTATCCTTCTGTTTCAACTAAAGCCTCTGCTTCTGTCTGCCTCTGTGAAAATACTGCGTATTCCTCTTCTCGTTCAGACTCTAATGTTACAAATCTTTCCCTGAAATTAAACTTACCTTTGAAATAAACACTGAAAGTCTCTGAATGTCCTCGCGTGAAGCCTAAACTACTGTATCTAGGCATGTATTTCTTAACTACCTGAAGGCGTTCCCTGTTGTCATAGCTTGGGATTTTGTATTGAAACGTGCCGGTAGTTTCAGCACCTCCCGCATGAATGAGAATAGCAGCTACCTGGAGAGGAGATGAGACAACGCCAGCTCTAAGAAACGGCCCTCCTGAAGCCCAGTGAAGGCAAACGCCATAGCCGAGGTGGAGATGGAGCCAGGCACCTCCAGAGGTGAGCGGATTTGGATGAGGAATTTCCAGAGGCCCAAGCTCCAGAGGCCCCCACCAGCCTCTGTTCTCCTTCAGATCTGTGACTCATGAAGAAAAACCCACAGTCTACTGGTGGAGAAACCAGACAAGTTATAATCCTTTAATCTTGTTCTTAACCAGCCCGTGTGCTTTTTCACTGCCAGGTTCACCATGCTCTGGTGCATGCCTTGTCTTTCTGCAGGTACATTTAATTACTAATTACTTGCCAGTCAAATGTCTCCTCATGCTCTGCTTGGCCGGGTGGAGCAAGAGAGGCCTGAGCAACCCTCTCCTTCCCCTCACCTCCGGCTGCCCGTCAGCCACCAAAATCCTCCTGAGATGACTAACCAGACCCACAGGAGGAGTCACCATCCGGGCTAGGACTTCAACCACCAAACGGGCCCGTGGCTTAGTCAGGTCGGCGCAGAAACTTCTGCAATGAAGCGATGCCAACATCTCCTGGTGACGTCTTTGTGCCTCTGTAGGATCACTACGAGACTGCCTTGGCTTTGGGGGCCTTTTGTGGCCTCAGCCGGACCAGGAGTGCAGTTGTCTCCCTCCACGGGGCCTCTTTCTGCTGCTGAAAGATCCTTCAAGGGATGGGAAGCTGGAAACTTGGCCACGAGCAGCGTGACCCTAATTCCTCAGTGCTCCACAGCCACTCCATGGCAACTTGAGAGACCATTAACGACTTTGCTCCCCCTCCCAACTAACTTGTTTTTTTTTTTTTATTTCTTTTTTTTTTTTTCTTAGCCACCCTTCAAGGGAGAACAAACCCCTTTTCCATCCTTCCCCTTGAGCCTTGTGTTGCACCGATCCAGCTGGACGTCTTCTCTGCTGCTCAATGGCTGTGAGGCAGTGATGTCCTTGACAGCCATGTCAGGGCTTTAAAAGAACGGCATTGGGTGGTTCATCATTAGAAGGGACAAGCTGTGCGTTGCAGGCAGGACTGCGATGACAAGGCTCATCAGCTTTTTCGGATGCACTTGCATTGCCCCACAGGAGTCATGCCCAGCCTTGAGGGCTGTGAGCCCAACCTGGTGGACACACAGATGTGTAGGTGGGCACACAGATGTGTAGGTGGGCACACAGATGTGTAGGTGGGCACACAGACATGTAGGTGGGCACATAGACATGTAAGTGGGCACACAGATGTGTAGGTGGGCACACAGATGTGTAGGTGGGCACATAGACCTGTAGCTGTGTCCACTCATTGCCTTGCCTGAGCTAGGTCCTGCCTGCCCAGACCAGAAATCACTCCAATGATGGGGGCTGCCCATAATAAGCATATTTCCAGTAAATTGCTGTAATAACCGATATCCACCCTTGGCTCCAGGCTCACCGATGGGCACTGCAGCTCCCACATCCCAGGGCATGGGAGCAGTGGGGATGTGGGTCGGTTTGGGGAAACAGAGCCAGTTTCAAGCAAGCGGCAAAATGGGATATAATCCGGCCCCATGACAAGCTTCTTCCCTCCCATCTTCCACGGCTTGGCTTTAAGCACCGAAAGGAGAAGCTGCATGCCAAGAATTTTTAAGGCCGTGTCCAACGGAGCGAGCTGACACCTGATTTGCCCTTAATTATAGCGGTGGGAACGGGGCAGGGGACAACTGGGAAAGGGCGAGGAGAGGGCCGTGGCGAGGACAGGACTCGTCTGTCGTTTGCCACAGGCCGGGCCTGCAGCCAGCGCAACGTGCGGGCTGTTTGTGTGCCTACGTGCCGCCAGGCAATGGCAAGTGAGCACGGGAGGAGCAGGTTAAAAATAGGCGCCGAATTACGCCGGAGCTTTTGTTGAGCCTGTGAGCGAAACAGCCCCTGTTTGTGCGTGACCCGGGAGCAGCTCGAGGGGTTCCCACCACCGCTGAGAAAACACCCCCGAGCCAGGAGAGGCTGCCGCCGCCACGCCGAGCGAGCAAGCACAGGAAGACGCTCGGCTTTGCACGCCGCTAAGCAGCTCGTTGCAAAACCTCTGCATTTGCAGATGGTGCGGGGAGGGGGAAGTGGGGTGCAGGGCATCAATGTGGGGCCCCACCGCCCCTGCCAACCCCCTCCGGGGCAGCATTACACCGTGGGGTGTACGGCGTTCATTTTTTTTGTTTGTTTTCCTCATTTTTAACTGCAGGGGAAAGTTTTTAGAAGAAAGCTGCAGCCCTCCAGGGTGTTTTTTTCATTTTTTTCTTTTTTATTTTCATGGGAAACAAGCCCCTGTGGCCACGCTGGGGGGTGCTGGGTGGCTGCTGTGCAAACAGGGGCATGGGAGCGCAGCGCCGCGTGTTTGACGTGCACCGATTCACACAGCAAAACCCTAAAATTGTTATTATTATTGATAATAACAATAAAATACATATATTGCGGCTGCTTGGGGGGTGATGGGGAAGGCTCTCCCGCGCTGCATTTCCCTTCATGTGGGGCCCGCAGCGCCGAGTTACGAGGGAGTGGAGCGGCGCGGAGAGGCGGCCGCGTTACAACCCCCCC
>VXAA01001311.1:198015-275256 GCA_013399115.1 Anseranas semipalmata
CCCCCCGCCGGGAGCCAAGCGCTCGCGGTTACCGACGGGCGAAAATGTCGTCCTTCGCGAAAGGTAAGCTGCCGTGGCCCCGGCCCCTCAGCCGCAGGCACCTCTCTGCCCCCCTCCCCCTTTTTTTTTATTTTTTTTTATTTTTTATTATTATTATTCTGTGCCGTTCTCAAATTTTATCTTCCAGCAGCGCGGCGTGCGAGCTTTTCCCCAGCAGGTGACCGCTGGCGGCGGGGGCCTCGCCCGGTGCCCGTCCCGCTCCTCTCGGCGCTCTGACCTCCGTGGACGTCCGGACCTGGACGTCCGTCGTCTCCCCTCCTCGCCTCTCCCCGCTTCGCCAAGCGGGCTGGAGCGAGTTTCGGGAGGACCCCGCGCCTTCTGGCGTGCGCCGAGCCCACCGCCGTTGGGCTCTCGCGCTCTCTGTGAGCGTGTACGTGGTCCGAGTTTCGGATTCCTGTGTTGCGAAACAGGGAACCGGCCCGCAAGAGGTTATTTCAGGAAGAAAAATTACTTTGGTGCATTGCCGTGGCATTCCCCCCCCCAGTATTCCTAATGGTGCGTGTGTGGTTTTCTGTAATGAACTCTGTGCCTGTAGCTTTCTTCAAACAAATCCACGCAGGCCTACCAACACAGGTAACGCTGCCTGTAGAAAGAACAGTGGGCATTAGTAGGTCTTTTGCGGTGTGAACTTGGATCCTGCAGGAAAGCCAGAGCCTGTGCAGGCTTTAGGAAATCGCTGTCGCTCACCCGGTGGCTGCCCAGGACTGTGCAACACTTGCTATGGAAATGCACTGACAGTCTGTAAGTGTCCTGTGACAGCTGGGCGAAACACAGAGCGCCGGACGGGGGAAGCGCTGCAGCCACGCTGCTCGCCTGTGTGCCCTGAAAGTTGCAGAGATAAACCCCTTCTTGCTTTGAAACACGTGACAGAAATAGGTTTTGAAATTGTTTTTTAAGCAGAATTGGCTTATCTCAGCCTATTGCTGAAGGTAGCCATCTTGCAGGCAAGTGGTACTATTCCAACCTATGTAAAGATCAAAAATAGTTTTTAAAATACTAGCAAAGATTTGGCAACGTGAACAGCTTTTTGGAAAAGTGTCCAGCGTTTAAGTACTTTTTATTAGACTGATAGCACTAAAACACGTTGCCAATGTCAGGTGATGTTTTTAGCACAAGGGTCAGCCGCTAGACTCAGAAATCGCGCAGTGTCTCAGCATTAATGTCACAACCCTTGGTGTACGCAGCTGGCAAGAGCGGCGTCCTAGGTTGCAAACTTTTGAGCTAGCTCAGGCTAACGTGCTTCTCCGTGAAGGAGAGCGAGCATATAGGTTTCACTTAATGTATGCTTTGGTGCAGTGTATGTTGACAAACTTTGCCTGTAGTGGTAGGAAGAAAAAAGTTTGCAAAGGCTGAGTGGGTGTATTCAGTTCTCAAAAATCAAGCGAAGTAATATTTATTAGTTTTGTGTTTTACAGTGTGGGTATTTATGAGATTTTTATCCCCGTCAGGGATAAAAATTGCCTTGAACTTTCAAGCGGAGTCAGTGGAAGTTAAGGCATTCACTCTGTACCCTCAGCCCTGAGTTCAAGGATAGAGCATTTAAAGTTCAGCTGCATGTTTTAACTTACGGGCCAACCTTCTTGAGTTTTATGCAAGTAGTCTGGCTGCGCGGAAAGCTAAATAATTTTCACGTGTAGCTCTTTCAGCATGCTCACTTGGATTGCAAAAGTAGTTACAATTCATAACCCTCGGCCCAAAAGATTCCTATATTTTCATGAGAGGACTTCTTGCTTGACTTGTCCTGTGACTCTCTCCTGTGCTGTGACCCTGTATGCCACGTACCAAGGCAGTGAAGTTCTCTTCTCAGTGAGTTAATGAGCGCTTAGGGCAACAAAACTAAACTTCTTGCGTTCCCCCTTTTAATGTAAAATAAAAGGATGAGGGATGGCAGAAAGGAAATACACTGCTGTTCTGTTCATGTGCGATTGAGGAAGTCTGTCCCTTATTTTGTTTCTGATAGTTCATGAAGATCTCCTTTTTAATAACTTGATCCGATTGATCGTATTTTTTTTTCCAAATGTCAGTTATAAAATCATGTATCATAAACCTAAAAATACCCTTCCATTTACCATAGTTCACAGTGTGAGGACAGTGGCAGGTTAACAGGGAGGTAAGAGCACAAAAGCGAAGTGGAAATAAGGGTGGGGAAAGTAGGGTTTGAGTGAAACTCTCCAGCGTGACTTGATTAAAGAGCTTTCTGTACGACTTGACAGAGCATTTTCTGCTGAAGAAATTAAAATAAGGTATCCTGGGTGGTCATTTTTTGAAAGCTCAGTGTTTTCTGGAGTCTCCACTATTTCATTATCTGTTTCTGTTCAGTGCTGATTTCCTGTGTGGGCCCATCCCTTGTGAGTCTTCTACTGCCGTATCCCACCCCTTTCTTCCTACTGATGGGAATACTGATCCCATAAAAGTGAGCTTCAGCTGAAATCTGAGGCACTGGTTGCAATGTGGCTTGGAAGAGGCATTTCTTTTTTAAAAATAATGTGGAAGCTTATGGCAGCATGTACCCGTGGAAATCTCTTCCTGCAGTTATCCAGCACCCGTGCCTCCCATCTGGTTTTACAGAGGTGCAATAACTACTTTTCATTACAGCCTTAGAAAATTAGGCTTGCCTGTAGGAAATAACTGCCTTTAGAAATGCAGTTGCACTGGCCTTTCCACGTCCTCGTTGCAATTACTGTGAAGAGGGAAATAAATGTTAACCTGGGCTGTTAAAGTTAACAGCAGCTCATGCTAAAGGACTGCGGCTGCCCTCCCGCCATCGGTAGGCTGGAGCACACAAATATCAGCTTCTTTCCAAAACCTCTGAGGAGGAGCAGCGCGGGAATGGCTGGTGCTGAGCTCGACGTTTGGAGCAGAGGGACCGATGCTGTTCTTGTGGTATTGCTTTGGAGAGCCTTTAGAGAGAGCCATAAGCCCCCATCCAGCCCAGATCCCCGTGGGCATCTCTTAAGAGAAATGATTAAAATCCTCCGACTTGCGGTGACGCCTTAGAAGCCGAAAAGCTTTGAGATGCTACTTCTCTTGGCTGTTTGGTTACAGTGTTAAAATTCTTACCCACGCGGAATAGATACCTCTCTGCACCTGTAATACTTTGCTCAAAAGCACATTTTTGTAGACTCCCGCCGTGCCAGCTCTGTCCTTCCTCTCTTTCCCCCAAATAATACCAGTATTGGCAGTGCTAACAATGCTCTCCCCAAGCAGCCGTGTCCTGGCACCTTGGTTGGGACCAAGTGGTTGTTCCATGGTCCCCGCAGAGCCCAAATGTTCTTCGTGGCCAGGTAAGGGTGCAGCTGCCCTCGGTGGCGGCTCTGGGCGCAGACAAGGAGCGGGCCATCCCGCAGGCTGACCCGCACGTGGGGTGCTGGGAGAACGCAGGAGGCTCGCTTGACATCTCTGCGAGCAAGTCGGTGATCCAATGTGTGTAGCATTTGCTCATTAAGTCTTGGAGAATGCATTACAAAAAAAAAAAAGTGTTATCACGTTTACTTTTACTATGCTGTATTCTGTTGGTTTGTTTGTGGTGTTACTTAATCTCTAAATGGTTTTTATCTGCGAGAGACAAGTATTTTGGCCAATGTGAACTAACAAGATTTTCCTACTTACATGGCAGCCTGGGACAGTTGCTGGCTGGCTCTTCCTTACCGAATGATGGTCTCTGTTGAATAGTTGATATTTGCAGAGCCTCTGCTAGGACGTGTTGCGTCAGACTGGGAGGTTCACAAGTTTTACAGGCTGATGAGCTGCGAGAAATGGACGCTGCTGTTGCTGTAACCGCGGCCGGGTGTTACAACACCATGTAGGGAGGGTTACAAACAAACATCTGAAATATCTTGTTGCTGTTGTTTCCCTGGAAGTTTAAACAGTGTTTCAATACGCGTCAACTCAAAACGTGTGAATGGAAGAGCAGTACTTGCAGCAGTTCTGCACAGAAGTATTAAGCTGGTATAGATCTCCTTATTTTTCTGTGCAAGTACTTCTCAACGAAGAGCTCTTGTGTTTTTACATATTTCACCTGGAAAGATAAGCCTAACAGCCGTTCAACTATTACCTGGTTTTCCTACCAAAGGAAGCACATGATTAAAAAATGAACCTATTGTTAATTGTACGATTCATCTTGCATTTGCATTTCCCCAGTGTTGCACCACAGTATGTGCACTGCAGCAGCACTTGCCTCTCTCTTTTCTTTTTTTTTCTTTTTTTTCTTTTCCCTACCTGCAAAACAGTGCAGTCAGGAAAATGGCTTCTGTGGGCTTCAAAGCAAGGATTAGACACTGGAGTGTCTAATCTGTGGAATACTTTGCTTAAAAATATAATCAAAACCATAATGAAAATGAACTGCCTCTGGCTTTCCTGGACATTCTTAATAGAATAGCCTTTTAATGCATGCTCCAAATAAGAAAGCTTTAAACACGGGTGCCTCTTCTAACTATTTTCTGGCACTGTCACTCAGTTCATTTGCAAAGTTTCCTCCTGTCCCTTTTGTGCACTAGTATTCAGGGTGTTTCTAAAATTCCAGCTATATTTGGCAATACATCACTCTCTGTGTTACAGAGAAGCGATTACTCGAGGGATTTGGCAGAAATTAAATTAAGTGAGGTCTTTAGAGAGTGTACTCGGAATGTCTTTTGAGAAGGCACTCACTGCAAATGCTTTCTTTTGGAAAATAAAATCAAGCTATCTTCCATTTCTTTCTGTGAGGTGCTTTGACTATGTGGACTTCACGGTATAGACCATGTGTGTATTTACTCTTTTTCACGTTTATGGAGCTTATCACTTTCAAAAGCAAAACAAATGCTGAAGTGATAGACGGACTAATTTTCTAGGTTGCTTAGTAACTGAAGGGCATGCTATAGTGTGAAAATACTCCTAAGATAAAGTAAGGGAATATTTACTGTGACAAATGGAAGATTGTGTGAAAATGCACCGTATAAATAATTAAAACGTGTTTTTATTTACTTCTGTGAACAGAAGAATACCCTTGATCACAATGTTCTATGTAAAAGAATTTTTTTAGTGAATGGCTTTTTCACATTTTTACTTGCTGCGGTAGGACATGAATTCTTTAGCTGCCTAGCAAAAAAAGTGTACTGCTGTGGATTTTTGGACATTTCTTGAGATGGATCGTTGATCTTTTGGGACTTTTTAGAGTTTTGAGAGAAGGGTTGTTGTTTTTTGCCCCCAGTTTAAGGTCTTGTTCTACAAGTTACTAGGAACAAAAACTCTAGATTTCTGGAGTGCTAGCACAGTAATAACACAAGACTGGATTCTTTCTTTTTTTTTTTCTAAGAAATCTGAAAGCTGTCTGTAGTCTAACTAAGCTAGTTTTCTTTTCTTTTTTTTTTATTTATTTCCCTTTAACCCATGTTTTTTATTTTTATTTTTATTTTTATTCAAGATTTCAGCAAAGCCATGTCTCAAGCTGGCCCTTCGCAGTTTCAGGAAGTCATTCGACAAGAGCTGGAGTATTCAATGAAAGTAGAACTTGATAAGATACTTGCAACTGCACCTTCAAATGAGCTAGAGGTAAGAAGTATGATGTGAATGCAACTCAAAGCATGAGAAGTTAGAGGCAGGAAATCAAAGGAAATTTTATACAAGGGGACAAATCACAGAATAGTGCGATCCTTGTTTTTAGGATGTGCTCTAGTCCTGTGTGGAAGAGTAGCCTGGATACAGTGTCAGTAGGAGACTTTCAGTTCCATACAAACTGCGTGACAGAGTTATTACTAAGTGTTTAATCACCTTTAGTTATTAAAGGTTCTATATAATCTGTAATGGATTACAGAAAGGGAGGGTAAGGCTGTTATCATAAAGATTTGGCCAAATTCTTATGGTTATAGTTTTGACTAAGGACTTGCCTTTTAGGTATCCAAGGTGTTTTTTTTTTTTCCCCTTATCTTGAGTTTTAGTGGAAATGGGCTTTTGGCACCTTTTTGAATTTTAAGTGAAATGTTAGCATGTCTATACTTAAAGTGCTGATAAAATTATTCTTGTGAATGTGTTGTATATCAAGTTTGTAAAAATGCTTCCATGGTTGAAGAAGTATGCAATAAATACCAGTATTAATTAATGTATTTCTTCTTTGTAGCATGCTAAAAAGGACATGGAAGGATTTAAGAAGCTATTTCATAGATTCCTACAAGAAAAGGGACCATCTGTGGACTGGGGGAAGATTCAGAGACCACCAGAAGATTCTGTAAGTTGCAATGAAGTGACAGTCTGTAGGGAACAGAAAACTGATAATTGCTACTTGCAGCAAATGATATAGCTACCCATAGAATAGATATAACTGCCATGGTTCTGTAAAATCACGTAGGACAACACTTTGGGTTCTAGCTGAGAAATAATAATTTATAGACATACGTTGTGTGTGTTCCTGAACATCAGGTCCTGCTTAACATATGCGTCAAGTTCTGCAGTGTTATTTTGTTAGCTGTTCTCTGAGCAGGGGAGCAAAGTGGGACAGATGCCATCTTACCATTTGGTACCTTCACAGGAGTGAATGGTAACTTTTGTTGGAGGGGAAGTAGGTAGGACTCTTGTTGTTCCCCTTTCCTTCCTGCCCATTAAAGAAGGTTGCGCATCTCAGTTGAGACGGTTTCCAACAATCCGTTCTGCTAAATAATTTGAAAGGGACATATGGCAAGTGGGCTGGGTTACACAGCTCACTTAGCAACTTCTGTAATCTACAGCAGCTCAGTAAAAGTGAGGAATCTGAAACCAGTAGCTGACTGAGTTTTTCTGAGCATCATTTTCTAATGTCGTCTCTGTTGTTGTAACTTACAACCTGCTACTTGAGATGTTGCTGAAAAAGCACTAAACATTTTTTTCGGCAGTGTTTAGTACTGAAATAAACACTTCTATTAAACCTAACCTCATTTTATTGATTCATCTGTGGCCCGAGGCTGTCTTTTGACTCTTGCGTAACTAACGGTGTAGCTGTGCTATGAATTCTTGCTTTTCCCAATGTAGTAGTCTTGGCGTATCGTGAGACTTCTGTGTCCTTACACATTCGTGGTCTTTCTTAGCTGCTGTGGTGATTCAATCAAGGCTCTGTCTGCAACTGAAAGACAGGCTGTCCAGTTACTTCCAGAACAGATGCAGTGCTGCTTTCTAAAGTGTTGATGAATGATGCTGTTTTAGAGCAAGTATGGCGCTTTTTCCAAGGTTGAGTGTTTTCCTTTAACTTCAAAAACATGTGATGTCTGTCTCTTCTGTGCTGTAACACTGAATGAACTGGTGCTTTGGGGAGAAAAATCCACCTTGAATAAAGAGGCCAAGGTGAGAAGTTGGAGTTCCAGATAACGTTTTTTAAGGAAGCCTGCAGAAAAGGGGGTTGCTTTTAGTCTAGAGACTCTAGGGGAGCGATAACTTTTAAATATGTAAAAAGGTAGCTGCAAGAATAAAAGGAATAAACTGTTCTCTCTGTCAAGATAAGGCCTGGGATTAAATTACAGCAATTTGATGCAAGTGAATAGGCTGCTTTGTGGAGAGGGAGAGCTATTGTCTGTCCATTTTTAAAGTTTTGCACACTTTCAGTGGAAAAAAATTCAAGTTCTGTAAAGGACTGAAAATTACTGGGTAGGACATCGGGAGCAAATGTCAAACAGGAGGAATGAGAAAACACTGAAATAGGTTGTTGGAAATTCCCAGGCAAGGCAAGCTGTTTAAAAAAGAAAGTCTAACTTAAGGTCACAGAGGGCTGAAAGGAGGGCAAGATTAGAGATGGTATCTCTCTTCTTCCTTATGGCCTGTGCTGGCTCATTCTCATCTGTGTCCCTTAGCTAGGAAGCAACTTCTGACCAAAAATGGAAAGAAAAAATGTAGTAAGACTCTTGCACCATCCTGTTGCTTTGGCTCAGGTGAGGTGCGTGCATGTTCTTGGATGAAATTCTGCTTCCTAGCATGAACTCCAAATCACATGGAGTCACAGAAGAAAGCTGGGGAAAAATACCCTCAAACAAGCTTCCTTCCCATGCTGCCTTCACTTTGAAATAAAGATCTCGTGCTTTAGGATTCCTTGGGTAAGGTGATAGACTTCCTGATCTGACAGGAGGTGGGTTGAGTACTGAAAAACTGAGAGTATTCTTAATTTTCTTGATATATATATTTTTAAAATTCTTTTCCCCCCTGACTGTAAGGGTTCCATTTCCCTGTCCTCCTCAAAACCTCCTTGTATTTATCCCACATCTGCCACCTCTATAATATATGTCATACAGGGACTGTGGAGAGTGAAAGGTATCCTACATGAAAGAGTTTTCAAGTTACCTGCAGAGTAACATCTCCCAGGTTATTCCTTGCTGAGGGGTATGACTTGTGGAATTGTTAGATAAATATTGATTTAGATAAAAATTGAATAAATATTTATTGATAAATGTATTGATTTAGATAAATATTGATAGGTAAATATTGATTTCTTCAAGACCAGAATTATCAGGCTTACTGGTAGGTAAGAACAGTAGGAGCTTTTAACAGGGATGAAGAATGATAATTTTTAGAAGGGCTTCGGAATAAAGACTGCAATACTAACTTCTTTGGATCAGGTATCTGTCTGTGAATATATGCAGATTTGGAGTGCTTTTGTTCAGCTGTCGTGGAGTTTTCTTTCCCTAGCTATAAAAACTCACAGTGTGCTCTCCTCCTGGTCCTGTGAGAACAGCACAGAGAATGTTACATGCAAGACTCTTTTGGAAAGTTGGTTGGTAATCTTGCAAGTGATTTATAATTGCCCATTTGCACAATCTCATTTGATGAGGTGGGGGTGTGGGGGCCAGTGGGGTTCTCAGTTGCTTTTGAGAATCTTGCATTACAAGTAGCATGGCCTAGAAAGCAAAGACCTTCTCTCCCCAGTGTGAACTGATTTGCCTGTGATTGTTTTGGGGAATTGGCTTGCTGCTTGATCTGTCCCAAGTATCAAGAATTCTGGCAGATGCAAACTTCAACTGATAACTAGTGAAGCTCAAAGTATGTGTTTAGGTATATAGGTGCATGCGTGTATGTATACACACATACACTTATATATAACGTATATATACATACAGATGTACATGCACATGTGTCTGTATTAGCACCCCAAAAAAGTGCCAAAGATTTTAACAGCTTAGAGTTAATGAATAGTTTACTGCATTTTTTAGGCTTTGTCTTTTAATTTTCTATTTTGCAGAAGGTACTTCTGAGTTTCAGGTTCAGTGCGAAAGGAGTTCCAGGCTTTTGCCCAATACTGTGCTGTGCAGGAGAAGAGTTTCTGATCAGACTTCCATGGGTCATTTAATGTTCTATCCATGGTACTTGTTCTTTGAATGCAGTTTCCTGTTCTTTTCCGAAGCATCTACTGACAAGTAAAGACTCCTTTCAGTAAACTGAAATGTAATTGTGTTGTAATATTTTCTCTGCAATGGGAGATTTCATCCCTGACCTCCATGTTTTTAGCGTAACAACTAATACTGATGGGCAAGCAAGTTGTAGGCTCCAGACGATGATAACATAAGATTGAACCCATTTCACGCTATATTGGTAAACTTCTGACTTGTTTTTTCCTTCCAGATGCTTTCCTTCTATATGTCCAAAGGCTTACAGTGATAGCTGGCATAGTTAGGACCCATTACTGTTACAGTCTTCAGAGAAGAAAGTGCACTTAGAGTGCTGGTTAACAAGGAGACGAGGTAAAGAATGTGGACACGGCAAGTGTAATTTAATCTTGTTGATGTAGATTGCAGTGATCTGTTTGTTTGACTTGGAAGCAGTAACAAAGTCCTGCTGGGAGGCCTCTGAGGGAACTGCAGTGATCAAGTTAACCTCAGAACAGCAATGCAAAACCTCATCAGTGATCTAAAGAGAGCATCCAAAGCAATTTGAGTGTGAAAGGAGCATGTTTATTCTTGTTTTGTTTTGTTTTGTTTTCTTTCCCAGTAGTTGGATTCTTGTCTGCAGCTTGAATTGTCGTCTCAAAGAACTATATCATGAAGGAAAAGAAAAAATTACATGCTTTTAATCAAAAGTAAAATGTCTTTCTTATCCTCAAATCTGGAAGCAGGTTTTAAGGGTTCATTTAGTGCTATTTCTAAAACTGTCCTTTGGTGCTGAGTAAATATTACCTTGTTTTTCTGTAGCTACATATTGAGTAATATGGGTGCATTCTTCTCCAGTCTACCCATGATGATGGCCCTGAGGTTCATTTTGTCCCTCCGGCAAACTCTTGCAAACATCCTTGCAGTAGGAGTATACTTCCAAAATCTGTTAGTCACAGTCCCAATGTTGCTTCATACAAACTGTTCCAAAAATTGTTTCTGCGACATTGTCTGCAAAACCAAGTGAAGCTAGATGTCATCTTAGAAGAATCCCTGACCACATTTTGAGACATGTCTCAAATGACTAACACTGTAGTCATGCATATGTAAGCCCTGTCATTCCTGCCCATTTTTGTTCCTAAAGTATTTCCCCATCAGCACTTGCTTGTCAAGTCCAGTGTTCCAAA
This sequence comes from Anseranas semipalmata, assembly GCA_013399115.1. Lineage (NCBI taxonomy): Eukaryota > Metazoa > Chordata > Aves > Anseriformes > Anseranatidae > Anseranas > Anseranas semipalmata. The sequence goes on from VXAA01001311.1 coordinate 208,556, forward strand.
CCCTTAGAGCGAGATCTGATTTTTATTACTGTGGAGCACTTTCTACTCTTGTGTATATGCTTATAGGTGATGAGGCAGTTCTTCTGCTTGTTAGAGCCTACACGTGACTGGAACAGCTAGGTGATAGCACCGACACCTAGCCGTCCTGATGCTGCAAGAATCCGGCTTGAATTTGAATTCTTGACATTTGTTGTTCTCTGAATTAAAGACCCTTCAAAATCCAGGGCTTCATTGCCAAGTTGTCATTTCCAATACCTGTGCCAAAAGAAACTGAAATATTTAGCAAGGCTGAGTTACAAATTTTGTGTTGGAGCTGATGCAACAGCAAATGAAGTAAATCCTCGACAGAGGGCCTGGGTGGAACTGTTAACTTCATCAGGATCAGGTTTTTACTCTGGGCTTTCTGCATAAGCTCATTTCAGACATGACAGTGAAGACATAAAAGGGGTAGTTGGCACTTTAGCAAAAGCAAATGATTTTGAGTCAGCCTGGCCCTGAACTGAGCGGCAGACTTTCTTCTTTTTTGGAGAGCTGCATTGTGCATGATGCAAGAAGAACATAGTGAGACTTTAAAGGTGAAATCATATTTTTGGCTTTTCAGGCAGCATCTGAACACTGTGGGTGTGACTCGCATCCCACCCAGCTAAATGTTTTAAATCCACTGGCAGTCCAATATGGGGTGGCATTGGCCTTGGAGTAGACAGGAGGTAGTGACAGGAAGTGAGGATCTAGCTGCATTTCTCTTCTGAATGGTGCCTAGCACCAAATGGAAATCACTCTAGATCCTGTTTGTAGTGAATCATTATTTAAGCTTTCTGTTGCACCTTCAGTATGTTAAATTTGGTGTTTATAATCTATTTGTTAATGAGAAAACCAGTTGTTTTTGATGATGTCTACTCTGCCTGAACACAATCTCTGTAGTTGACAAAACACAGCAAGATTCTAGTTTTTGTATGCTTCTGTTCCTGAGAAATTCTAGAAACTTGGGAATGAAGTTCCCACCTATGTTCTCCATGAAGTGGCAATATGGTGTGTTTTTTTGGGGAGCAATCTTACAGTCACAGCATGTAGCTTTCCTGACCCTTAAGCAACTAATCTCAATATTGACCTTTGGGAGGCAGGGGTCTGCAGGTACAGAATTGTAAGGATCAGTGTAGTTACAGAGAAAAAAAACGTGCTTCATAGTTTGGGCAACAGTCTTTTTAGATAACAACTGAGAGATTGTGTGCGTATTTGTTAATTCTTCTTAGCGCTTGGAATTGGATATCTGGTGTCAATTCCTGCATTTGTGACCTCTTGTGCTGTATCAGCTGTCCCTGCCTTTCTGACAAATCCATGCTTGTAACCTTCAGGATGTTTTACCTTCTATAGTTTGTTCAGATGCATCCTGCACCACTGAAATGCTATATCCATGTCCTGCCTTTTCCATTTGTTCTATGTGTTCCCTTTTGTAAATATAGCAGAATAAATGGACTGTGGATGGAATAAACTGACTATGAACAGATGGTATTCCTGAACGGATGTGCATTTGGAATAAGAGAGGGATTGCACTAGATCAAAAAGCTTCAGTTATGTCTGATTTTTGCATATTGACATTCTGCAAAACTGCTTCTCTCAAAGATCCTTGCATAATATCAGGAAGATCACTAAAGGATTTTCTTATACATAGTCTCCCTGGTAGTGGAAAGGCAGGGGGAAGGGAAGGAAAGGGTTGTGTGAGATGGAAACGACTTTGTGTTCTCCTGCATGAAAATCCTTTTACCTCAAGTTCATAGAATGTATCTCTGTGTTATTCTTGTCTAGCATGGCCATAGCTGTTTTAAGTTAGTGCTTAAGGTCTAAATTACTTTTAGGAGAGCATGGCACAACTGGTGAAAATGGTGATGTTTCTATTTGGAACTGGAATAGTGCACATTATTTGTACCCTTCCTTTCTCCATCCTCCCCCAGCCTCCAGTTGGCAATAATTTTCCTGTGAAAAAGGTCCCATTTTGATAAGGTTCCTTTGAATTGTTCTATCCTCCGGATCTGCAATGAGCAGATGACCAGATCCGACATGCAAACTCATTGCTACAGCTCATCTTGAAGCTGTGGTTTTGCTCCAGGCGTTACTGGCCTTAGTGACCTTCAGATTCTCTTCCTCCTACCTGCTTAGTTCCTAATAGCCTCAGAATACATTCATCCAGCAAGCGTGCATGGCCGTGTAATGTCAGTGCAGCAAGCATCCTGCTCTGAAATGGCCGAGGCATCTGTGGGAACAGGTGAGGTCTTCTCATTTGCCACGCAGTCCTGCTAGGGAATGCCGAACTCGTCACACAGAAAGTGCGGTGGGTGCAGTTTTAATAGATCGCTTGCTGATAGATACAGCCAGGGCTGCTGCCGTAGCTTCGGTGCGTGTTATTTCAGTTGTGCTGATGTGCTCTGTTGCATGAACAGAGACATCTGGAGATGCTGAGGCATTGCTGAAGTAAGACCACTCTAGCGCGTGCTTCTTCTGGTTGTGGAACTGTTTGCTGATAACCAATTGCTAGAGCTGGTCTTGCCGCTGTCTTTGTGCAGTGTTTTGCTTAGGTCAGTTACCCAGCTGTATGCAGGGCATGCCATGCAAGATCTGTGGCTTTGCTGATGACAAGCTCCATAAACCTGTAGTGCTCAGTGATTATTTTCAGGTCAGCTCTAGCTGATTGGCAGTCCCTTGAGGCATGATTACATGAGTGATAAAGTTTTTACTTTTGTCATGAAGATGGCCGTACAAGCTTCCCGTTCAGTAGATGTCATAATCCAGCCTTTTTGCCCAACAATCAAAGGTACAGTATGTATAATCTCTTTTCCCACTTCCTCATACCCTAAGTAGCTGACTTTTCTATTCCTTATTTACTGTCATCTTTTAGAATTTTCAAGAGATTCTTCTCTATTTCAGAGTGTGCCTGCGTGTGTATGCGCATCACGTGTATATGATAAGCTGTGTATGTGTACGTTCTGTTTATTTTCTTTTTTTAAATATTAGTCTCCTGGTTCTCTGCATCTCACTTCCTGGAAGAAATGAGCCTCTCAGCTAAGTTATAAATAAAACAACTCTGCAGACTTGAAAGCTTTCTCTGTCTTAATGTAGCTGAATAACTCTATTGCCAGTCATAAGTTTCCCAATGAAGGGCCGTAGTGTTCCTCTGAAACATAAAGTGCTTGTGTGGGCAATCTGAAATGGTCCTATTTGAGTCTGGTAGATGTGGGTATTTAGGAAGTGGCTTTGACATGGTGTTTGTCTAGGTTGCTACGGCTGCCCCAACTTTGTAACCTTCTCATCCTGGTATTCTTTGGGCAGTCGTGGTTTATGCATGTGGCAGAATTATGACGGAGGCCAGGACAGATGCAAGTGACAAGTATCAGTAGCTTAGTAACCCTTGGATTGTGTAAAAACAGCTCAGGGCTATGGAGAACAAATTCCCTTGCAGAGGAGGAAGAACAGTATTTGAGAGTGCCCAGAGAGATGTAGGCTCCTGCCACAGATGGGTAGGTCCAGTTTCCCACTTCACAGCTTGTCTCCCTTATTAACCTGCTGTGGTTGATCTGACTTCTTCCATTGTCCCCCACCACATTTGGTGTGATGGAAGAAAGAGTAAAAGCCCTTTTGAAACAATGCAACCATTGCTGTTTTGGGCCTGCTTCCATTCCTTCTTTACCTGTTTAGCAAGCAGGAGCCATCAGGGCTTGTGTGTTCTGTGTCTTTGATGCAGAGAACATGCTACTGCAAAAACAGGCAATTTGACAGCTACCAGTTTGTTTCCAGACGTTTTCTCTGTGTTATATTACAAGTTCATGTAAGTGCAGATGTTGTTGTATATTTACCAGGAGTCCAAAGTACAGGTAGCCTATTTTTTGAAATAGTTTTTCTTTTTTCCTAGACTTTGAGCTCCCGCATAAAAAGGAAAACCAAAAAAAGCATAATTATATTCAGATCATTTACCTGTTGGACTTTTTTGTCAAATTAAACCCACTTTAAGCAAGGAAATGGTAAGACAAAGATCAACTTCTGTGCTGAGGGAGAACTGAGACTACATTTGCCTGTGGAGGTTACAGTATGTTGAAGTCTTATTTCCAGTTTCCTCAAAAAACACAGACAGCTTCCTAAACATCCAGACAAACAAACTCATTCTGTAGACCTCACAGAATGGCTGAGCTCCCGACTTGACAAGCCCAAACCCCCCCCCCAAAAAAAAAATCTTTTAACAGCCTTGCCTAGAGAAACCTAAAGGCAGAGTAGCTCATGGTTAGCAACTGGTGCCTGCTCCCCAGGGCGCGGTATCGTGGCGCAGGCTTGGCGTGGGCAGGCTGGGGTGTGGGGCTGGATCCCCACCTCCTTACCGCAGCCCTCCTGGGAACCTCTGCCAGGCTGCTCCCTTCCGGGAGGCCACGCATTCGGGCTGCACCGTGATGGGGCTTTTATCCCGGGGCTCTGAGTCACAGCTGAATTGTTCTCGAGCCAGGTTTTGCTGCTCCCAATTTTGCTTATCCTGGGTTAACCATCTTTTAAGCCTTTGCTGAAGTAGGGCTGTTGAGATGCTTCCAAAATCCTGCTGTTTAAATTTAAAATGTGAAGAGGAATGTTTTGATAAGGCTTAGTGGTCTTACATTGGTGTACTGGTGTTTTATTTCCTGTTATTTCAGGTCTTTTGCCCCTCTGCCCTGGGACTCCATTCATTTCTAGCTGTCACCTTATCTTCCACCTTCCTCCCTCTTATCAACCTCAGCTGTCTCTTTCCTGACTTATTTCAACCTTCTGTCATCTTGAGATGATGCAACTGAGCAGAATTTATAACCTGGAGGCAGAAAGCTGTGCCACGCTTTGGGGTGGGAACAGGCTGCAGCTAGCTAGCTAGAGATCATAACCAGCAAATGTAGGGGAGGGCATGGGCAGTGTTGTTGGCTGGGGAGAGAAAAAAGCAAGCCAAAATGGATGAATATTTCCCTCCTGGTAACATTCTTTTTTACCCTGCCTGTGTTTCTTGGAATAATACATGACACATAAACTCTGGACACTGTGTGACTAACTGTGAAGATGTGTTTGTGATTAGAACAGTTGTTTAATTTCTTGATGTTGCCAGATACCAAATCTTTTTTTTTTTCCCCCTCAAATGAGCTCTGTCACACTCTCACACGAGAAAGCTGGAATGGAAAAACTTACCTTATTGCTTCCCCAGCAAAGTGGTCAGACTAAAATATCCTTCAGTTGCATTTTTGATTTATAATAGGAGCTTGCATAAATTATTCATAACAAATTGTGAAGTTATCGCTTTAAGCCACATATTTAAAACTGTCAGACTTTTTAAGTAAGGGATCTTGGAGAGCTGTTTTAAACCAGCTAGTTAGCAAGGAAGGAGCTTGTTTTTAATTCTTAGTTCAAGGTAGCAGAAATCCAGAGCAATCATTTTGATTTAGTGTACTTTTTTATGTGGGTCACATTAGACATGCATTATTGTTTAAGTGTTGTGTTTGATTTCATGATCTTATGATACAGAGTCAAAATGAGAAACTGCCTGTCAAACTGCTGGGACCCCCTGAAATCTTGTTTGAAAACTGTCTCTCTTAGATGTGTGAATCAAATTATGGTGACAGAGGTAAATTTCTAGGGATCAGAGCTCTGGTTATCCTAAGGTTAGTGTTTGACTTAGTGCCTTGTCTGACAAATTTCCCCTCCCTTCTGTTTTATTGATGCATATAGATTTTACTGACAAATCTGTGTGCTTATTAATGACTAAAATGGTGTGTTGTTTCTACTGCTATCATTCTCTTCAGATTAAATGGAAAATAGCATGCCAACATCACCTGCTTTGTTTAATCAGTTAATTTCTTCCGCTAAGGAGAACTTGGATATTAGCAGATGACTGCAGCAGTGATTGTGTTACTGCTCACTGCCTGAGCCATGATAACTCTGTGTTTACCGTCTAGCTAGCCTGCTGAAAGAGTGAAATAAAAACTGTTTAAATACCATGTCTGCTACTGTGACTTAGCTGGAAAATGGTGGCTTAAATGCATATGATTTTCCTTTTCATTCTTAATTTTACAAGCAAAATCACATTTATCTTGAATGCAGTGGTAATTGTAACACTCGGGATAGTTTGTGCATTACTCATTAGGTTCCTTACCTTACTCATACGGCTATCTCAAGGTTTTTTGGCATAGGGAACCTCTATTGCTTTGAAACATGGAGAAGTACAATTGAGTCTGAACTTACTTGGTAGGTAGGAATGCAAGAACTTGGTAACGAGCATGTAGATGGAAACATTTCTGTCTTTAATGTGTTGGTTAAATCTTAGTATAAGGTCATGAGCGAGTCTGGATGTTTCCTCTTCTCCTGGGAAGAGTGTAGTCTGGGGGTAGTGTATTCCCAGTTTCTTCTCCATGTTAGGAAGCATCAAGAAGGATTGCACCTGCCAGAAACAAGCAGCAAAGTTCCTGGTAGTTGTGCAGAATGTAGCTTTTAAAAATTGCATCGAAGGAAAATAATTAGTAAGCTTAATTGACAAACCTCATAATTTTAGTTGCAGATCTTTGTTTTGATGAGTATATATCACGAAACTATTGAAATTTGTTCTCCAGTAACACTGCCCAGTGAACCAGAAAATAAGTCACAACGTTGACATATGTTTTTCTATTCAACAGCTAGAGTTTTTCAGCAAGGAATCTAGTGCTATTTTTACATATATTTAATATGTTTTCATATTAGTTGTTAAACTATTTTAATGAGGTAGTAGGGCTTTCAAGTCCAGTTAATCGCTTGTTTTTTGGAGCACATATCTTCAGCACTGGGAAACATTTCTAGATGGAATGAATGTAAGCAGTTGCATCAAGATGTTCCTCCCAGGCCAGTTACCACTGTTTGGGTAATGAGAGTTTAGTTAGTCATTATGCTGCAGTTTGTGGAGTGATCTTATCTTTAAATATATATCATAAGCTTTCCAGATCATGCATACGGCAGAATTTCCCTAATGTGAGGGATCCACTCTAATCTGCCATCTGTGGCCTGCTGGAATTGCACAAGCTCTCCTCTCTACCCCCACACATCCGAGTAAGAAATATGACTCTTGTTCCAGTGCAATGCAAATTTCCAATGAAATTCAGGCTTGACTTGCCTGAAGCAGACACAGCCCTCTGAAAACTACTTGGTATGTGTTTGTTTTCGGAAATCAGCTGTGGAGTTTACACATCCCTTATCAGAACTAAAATCATTTTCTTGCTTCTAGAATACATACAGCACTAAAACACAAAGGCTTTTCTTCAAAAGGAAATCTCTAGAAGGGTAGGCTAAAAGATAATTGTATTGATTTTGCTGTAACAGTTCTGGCACGATATTTATCGTTGCATTATTACCTTTGTTTTCTTGACTTAGGTGCTTTGGATTAGGAGGGAAGCAATGCCTAATGGAAGGCATGCTGACTTTCAATACAAGCCTGATTTTGCTTTCCATCCCTAGCCCCAAATGTAGCCCACACTCTGTTCTTAAACCTCTAGGATATAGCTATCAGGAAAGTAGAAGACTTTCTGCAAGGTTTGATGAACACATCCTGAAAATATCAGGATAAGAACTAGGAACTTTCTGTATTTCTTCGTGTCTTCTGTTTGGAGACATGAATTATTATATTAGGCTAGTAATTGGAATAAATATTTGTTTAGACTGGGTCAAAGAACCAACCTTTTGCCAAGAATGTTGCCTCTGAAAAATCTTAGTGCAACATATCAAGAAAACCTGCTGTGACTTTAGGCTGCTCAAGGAAGAAGAGTTATGTCCAGTGTGCAGAGCCTACGTTCTTAGATTGCATGCTGGCTGAAGGGGGACATCTTACTGGGGAAGGGAGTTAGGTGAGTCACGAGGAGACCCCCTCTCCTCCTGCAGGACAAGAGGAGGGTTGTGTTAAGCAGCATAACTGGGCTGACTTCTTCCGTATCCCTCTTCACCATCGAGTCAGTTCCCTGTATCCGAACGAGTAGGCTGAGACATCTCATCTGGATGAAGCTGGTGGTGACTGGTCTCGCAAAGTCTATAGAGCTTCTCAAGAGAAGAGATTGTCATGGGAACAAATCAGGTTATTTGCATTGTAACAAATCAGGTTGTTATAGACTTATTTTGCAAATGTTCTGTAGTGTCTTAAATCATATAAGTGAATTTGGGTATTGTTACCAAATTTGAAGTTTTGAAAGGTTTTAGGAGAAAGCAATTTCCTTACAAATACCTGACTTTTTGAAAAATTTACTTCTTACAGATCCAGCCCTATGAGAAGATAAAGGCCAGAGGACTGCCCGATAACATTGCTTCCGTCTTGAACAAGCTGGTGGTTGTGAAACTAAATGGTGGCTTGGGCACAAGCATGGGTTGCAAAGGCCCAAAAAGTCTCATCGGGGTGCGGAACGAGAACACCTTCTTGGATCTGACAGTTCAGCAGATTGAGGTAATTTTTGATGTACTTTGAATATTGTTGTGAATGTTTCAAGGGATCTGTGCACTTGAGACCTACTCTGAAATCCACCTAGAGCTGAAGTTCTTGCCAATACAGAAACACTTTCCATGACGAATCTGATTTGTTAAACACGTGGCCTAATAAGGGGTCATGCTTCCCCTTTTTGGGTAAGGAGGAGTTTGGATCCAATTCTTGTTTCACATTATGAGCCGTGGTCCCTGAGTATGCTGGGTATCTGAGTTGTACTTTGGAGTAAAGCCTTCCCTTTCTACACCGGATGAAGTGAGACACACTGAACGGCTGTATGAGCCTTAAGAGATCACAGTGGAGGCTTGCCAAAAGCAAGAGAGGGAAAGGGGGCCTGGTCAGAGTGCTAGTGGTGAAGCAGAGAATTGCTTTGGAAAGAATGGGCAATAGTGATGTGCAGCACATGTGGATGAAAGGGACAGAGCAATTGGCGATTGAACTCTGTCCTCTCTGCACATGTTATCACAAGTGTAATTCAGCCTGTGCGCACCAACCAGCACAGTGCTGGTTGTGTCCAGCAACACAAGGGACCAAATTGTGGAGCCGGCCTGGCGTGGCTAACTCCTGGGCTCGTTTCCGACTCCTCCAGGTGCAAGTCTGAGTGTAGCTTCTTCATGTGCCTGGGAACAAAGCTCTTCACAGCAGCTCAGAGTTCCTTCTCAAATTAAAACCCTCATCATGGAAGTGATGGGTAGGATTTTCCTCAGAAGAAAGAAAAGAAAGTAACAGCTGCTGGTGTTGAGAGAGGACATTTCAGCTTATGTTTTTAATGCAGAATATTCTTCCTGCAGCAGATAATTAAGATGGTCATCAGAGTAAGAAATTGGGTGTGCCTGTTCCATAGCTTTTAGAACTCCAACCATTTTTCCCTCAGTGTGGTTTTTGTTTGGAGTGATTCTCCCATGTATGTGAGAGAGTCCTATACACAACTGACATTTATATCCAACTAATGCAGGCCTAATCCTTCACAGTTGCGCGTGCTTTCTCAAAAGGGTCATTGCGGTCTGATTCCACCAGAAGTTAGTGATCCCAAACATTCCCAAGCAGACAAGGGTGATCTGAGGCACCAAGTTTTCAGCTCACTGAAGTATCTTTTTTTTTTCCTGCACACTCTTTTGGCGGAACACTGTCTTGTTTTCTGATTTTTTTTTTTTTCCTTTGCTGTGCTGTCTACATGAAAGTGCTCCTGTGTATTTCAGCTCTGTTTTATGGATGCCCAAATAATTAATGTTGTAACATTTCATCCATTATGTACTCTTGATACTATTTTCTGTCTCATAGCCTGCCAAAAAGGCTTGAAACTGCTTACTGTGCAGAGAAGTTCTTGCAACCTTACCCCTACAGACTTTAATAATTTGGGGGGGGAAGCATGCGTTTTGTAATCAACAGTAGCCTAAAATTTAATACAATAGTTTTGCAGTGTCATGCTCTTTAAATTTTGAATCTTGATGCAGATTTAAAAACAAAGATTAATTATACATTAATTAATGCGGGCCTTATCTTAAATACTTTACTACATACAAGGATTTGTTTTCCTTTACTTGATTTATTGTATATTCCCTTGGTGTAAGAATCTTTCTCTTTAATCTAATGGTTAGATAAAGTAGACTGGAAATAATAAGTGTATTTCCTTTTTCCCCAAAATCTTAGGTGTCAGGAGTTAAAGCTAAAAATACATGCTGAATTTACCATTTCTTTCCCATCTCAGCACTTAAACAAAACCTACAACACCGACGTTCCTCTTGTTCTTATGAATTCCTTCAACACTGATGAAGACACAAAGAAAATCTTGCAGAAATACAGTCACAGCCGTGTGAAAATATATACGTTTAATCAAAGCAGGTATCAAAAAACTTTTCTACTTGAGATGAAAGGAAACACTAGCTTGCATTTCCTCATATTCCAAGTGAGATGTTTTTTAGTTTGAGGTCGTAATAGTGTCTTCTATACTAACGTTCAATCTCATTTTTCCAAAGACTGAAACGTCAGGGTGTTAGGTAGAGTCAAAGGCAATGTATTAAAATCAGAGAGAGGGATGTGGGTGGGACAGGACACAGTTTCAAGAAATGTGTGTAATGGAGTACTGGATGCTGGCCACTTGGTTCCTGAGTTTGCTTTTAGGATGCCTGGGCTCTGGGGGGAGACAGAACATGGCTTCCTTATAAAGAGCAAACTAATCTAAAGTGGCTGATGATGTTGCAGGTGTACTTGGCATGCTCTGAACTCGTGTGTCAGAGGAATGCTGTTTTACTGCATGGTCTGAGAACTGTGGTTTTAAATCATTGAATGAGAGATTTCGTTCTGCAACTTCTCAGTGATAGCTCAGTATTTGGATGGGTACTTACACTAACCTAGAAAGCACAGCATCAAAAGCTGTATGAAAAAGCCTGTGTAGCTGCACCTTAACTATTGTATTTTTGTTTTACTTTGTGCTAGTCTGACATTGGCGAGAACTTAACAAAAATGTTGTCTTCCCAGGTATCCTAGAATTAACAAGGAAACTCTGCTGCCAATAGCCAAGGATGTATCTTACTCAGGAGAGAATACAGAGTGCTGGTATCCCCCAGGCCACGGAGACATCTATGCCAGTTTCTATAACTCTGGTCTGCTGGATAACCTTATTGGAGAGGGGAAGGAATATATTTTTGTATCCAATATAGATAACTTGGGTGCCACTGTGGACCTTTACATTCTGAATCATCTTATGAACCCACCCAATGGAAAACGTTGTGAATTCGTCATGGAAGTCACGAACAAAACCAGGGCAGATGTGAAGGTAAATGCACGTAGTTGTGCAATGTCTCTGAATGCCTGCATGTTGGTGCAAATCTAAGCCTCTTGTCTCTTCTGTATGCATGAATTCAGACATACATTAAATCTTCTTATAGCTATTTCAGGCGCCATTTAACACATCAGCTGTGATCTAATTTGAGATGCACAAAATCAGCAAGTTTATGAAGTTTTAATTCATGGAACAAATTGGATCTAGGTTCTGGGCAACAGCAGACAAGGACAGCCTGGAGCTGACTGATTTCTGAAAACAAGCAATTTCTGCAAGGTGTAGGTCATAACCTCCTTACCTTCTCCAAACTGTCACTTACATGTGGGAGAAGTTTGGGGATGGTAAAAGCAATGCACTGCTGGGATATAGCAGTTGTATCGCTACTGACTGAAAACTGTGTAAGCTCCTTACACAGCTGTAAATGTACGCATTATGCAACTCAGCTCGTCGGGGCTGCAAATCCGCTCCTGCCCCAGCCGCTTCACTTTGCACTAAGTCCGGGTTTGACAACTTATCAGATGTTTACGGCACATATCAAATATTCCTAGCACACAGTTATTTGTCGTGTAACAGAACTTTGCCTCTGTTGTTTAAATATGAGGATGGAGGGAACATGATTTTCTCCCTATTCATTAGATACCAAGAAAGGTCTGACAGTCCTATAAAAACCACAGAAATGCACTGTAAAAATACAGGGCTTTATCCACGGAGAGTCCAGGTTACTGAAGTACCACTTGTTTCTCTAGGAAATGCCACAGGTGCAGGACTGATAGACTTGATTTAAAGTTTGCTCTGTAACCTAGCAAAGTGCTGCTGAAGGTGATTTTTGACAAAAGCAGTGCTTGCAAAAGATTCTCAACAACTTTCATTAACAGAAGTAACTGTTCTGGGGCACTGAAACATGATCATTTGACAGTTCTGACTGTAATTTAAACATGCTCTATAATTAGTAACCCAGTAGCTGAATACAAGTAACGTTTTCACTGAAGCTCAACTTTAAATGGCACCAAAGCAGTGCATGCGTTTGGGGTGGGGGGATGGTTTCTCTGTTGGCATCTCATGAACGGGACTTAAAACTTCTTCTTTAACCCCTGCAGGGTGGGACACTTACGCAATACGAAAACAAGCTGAGACTGGTGGAGATAGCTCAGGTCCCAAAAGCACACGTTGATGAATTCAAGTCCGTGTCAAAATTCAAAATATTCAATACGAACAATTTGTGGATTGCTCTGTCTGCAATTAAAAGGCTGCAAGAGAAAAACGCTATTGACATGGAGATCATTGTTAACCCAAAGGTAATGAGCTAGGAAGATTTTAGAGGAAACAGAGTCAAAAGAACTATTTGTTACTAACTAAACAGGGACTGCTGCCTTCAAAAAGGAGCCAGTCTGTTGGTAAATGCAGAACTCTGACTTAAGCTAGACTCTAGAGCTGAGTGCTCTTACCTCCTGGTTGTGCTTACATGAGTTTTCTCTTCCAGACTCTGGATGGAGGTTTGAATGTTATCCAGTTGGAGACTGCAGTTGGTGCTGCTATTAAGAGTTTTGAGAACTCTCTGGGGATAAACGTACCTCGTAGTCGTTTTCTGCCTGTTAAGACCACGTCCGATCTCTTGCTTGTGATGTCTAATTTGTATAGCCTTAATGCTGGATCTTTAACAATGAGCGAGAAGCGTGAATTTCCGACAGTGCCTCTTGTCAAACTGGGAAGCTCTTTCACGAAGGTAAACTCCCATAATTATACTTGGTTTTTATCTGTTTGTTTAAAAATACAGTCCATAGCAATAAATAAATTAAAAGCGAGGTTTACTTTATCTACCTCTACCCATCTGAACATTTGCTTTTTTTCTTTGTAAAGAATTGTAAGGCTGTTAGAATAACAACTGCTTAACATGTATACATAATGTCATACTGTTGTTCTGTGCTCCTGTGCCCTGTCCAGGGGGAGCTGGGTTGTGTGTGGTCTCTAGAGCTCACCCAACTTTGACGGGATATTGCCCTTACTGTCCCTCAGTTGTAGTCATCTCAGACAGAAATGACAATACCATACTGCTTTGTCAGATGTAGGTTCCAGAAAGATCTTTAAAATGACCTTTCAAGAAGCTCCAATGGTTGTCTTAGTCCACAAATGGATTTGAAACGGTCTGTATTCTTTCTTCTCTCCAAAAGGTTCAAGATTACCTGCGGAGGTTTGAAAGTATTCCAGATATGCTGGAACTGGATCATCTCACAGTTTCAGGTGATGTTACGTTTGGGAAGAATGTTTCATTAAAGGTGAGTTTTGCAAGTGGGATGTTCCTGCATATACCTGACTAATCTCTGCTACTCTGCAAGAAAACTGATCCCAAATCAGTGACTTCTATGTGTAGTCCACTGGAAGCGTTCCTAGGAATTAATTAAACAACAACAACAACAACAACAAAACTGGAACAACGATTGCAGAGGTCAAAACTGAGCCAATATTGACAGTTATGAATGAGCACAAGGTGTTACCAGTATAGGTGCTTTTCTGAATGGTCCCAGTGAGAGTTGAGGTTTGTCTACAAGTGCAGAAAATTGAAAATACCAGATCTCATGACTCTATGTTCAAAACAATGTTTGCATCTCTGTGCTTTACCAGGCATGTACCACCTTGCTTCCCAGCTGGCGGCCCATTCTCATCAGTTTGGGGTTCTTGATTTATTAGTAAATGCTGGAGCTGAGCAATTTAGTTTCTTTTCCAAATGCTTCCTTAGGATCTGTTGCACAGCACTTATGTATATGTGCCTTTTAGCCTAATGGTGAGCTGCGTTACCAGCTAATGGGATAACATTTTTGTACCTAAAAGCAAGCAGGCATGATAGGAGCACATACAGCAAGCATCTATCTTCAAATAAATTATCAACCCTGCTTGTAATCTAATGGTATCAAGTATGCTGATGTAATTACAACAGCTCCAATATTATTGCTTATTTTAAACCTTTGTGCAAAAAAATTCACCACAGAAACAGTAACTGAGTGCAAGCACATACAGGATCTGGCTGTTACAGCTGATACCTAAACTGAGCCTCCAAACAACTCTGTTGACTTAGAATGAGCTAATCTATAGTAAAGTTTCTGATCACTTGCTTTCTTCTCTGTGACTCCAGGGAACAGTTATCATCATTGCAAATCATGGCGACAGAATTGACATCCCAGCAGGAGCTGTACTAGAGAACAAAATTGTATCAGGCAATCTTCGGATCTTGGACCACTGAGTCAGTGGAAGCGCATGGCCGGTTCTGTAGACTGCTGTGCTAAACCAGCCTTGTAACGGAAGAACCTTTTAAGCATTAGAAATAAGTACAGAGAGGGCCTATGCTTTGTCATCTTCACAGTACCCTGCAGTATTAATTTAAAATTAATTTCTCTTGCTTATCTTTTTAAGCAGACACATAGCGCAATGGATGTGCGTAAGTAATGGTTCAGTCCTTAAAGAGATTCTGTAACTCAGTTAATATAACCTTGAAGTGCAATACTGTTTGTCTTGAGGTAAGATGGACAGATCTTCTTTGATAAGAAGTTAAGAGGCTTGCCTCTAACATTTAGTAGTTTTGAATTGCTTGTAACTGCAGAAATAAAGCTGTGAAGCAATACATGTGGGACATGGTTAGCTACTCATGCAACTTTTTTTTAATGAAGTGTAAATGGCAGGCACAGTTGAAAAACCAAAAGTTTCACTACTGCTAAACGGGCTGTTAAACCCTGTATTTCATGTGTTCACAAATATCCTGCTCTATAACCCTCCTTAACCCCCACAACTGACAATACTGTATGTCACAATACTGGGGTAAGGCTGTCGATACCTCCATTTCTGTATTGTGAGAGAGTGGGCATCGCTGATGTTCCAAACTCGCCCAAAGAATCTAATACTTGAGAAAAATGCCTCAGTAGCCACGTGTGGTGTTTGCTTTTCACATCCCATTTAAGACTGGATCTCCCAATAATATCTTTATCCTTGATCTGCCCTCTTTTTCAATAAATGGATTACATCACATTGACTGTATCCATGTTCATGTTGTCACAGCCACATATGTTAATTTATCTGCTCTTGACTAATTTCTAAATTTGTACAGGAATTGAAATCCCTGTCCTGATCACTATTGATTTCTTAATGTTTCTCTTGTATTTACATGCAGACAATTTATTTTATAAGCTTAGTATAACACTGGTATGTATCATTAAAGAAGTTGGTCTTTAAAAACAACTGTGATTTTATAGCTTTATTTTGACTGACAATTAATGACATGTTATGCTAACAGATAAGCATGCCTGTCTGAAGAAACCATAGGCGCATACACACTGTAGACCATTCCATCATACATAATCATCACAGGGTTAGGCACTCAGACTATGTTTAGGTAAAGAGGTGTGAGGTGAAATACACAGGCACTTTTACTTAGTACTGGCAGCGTCCAGTCTTAAAAGGTAGTTATTAAAAAAAACAACTCTTAAATTAATTTCAGTTGCACCTTCCTTAATGGTACAACCTTTTATAAGCAGCCTAAAAACTTTAAAATGCCTCCTGCCCCATTTTCTGTGTCCTCCTCAGTCTCCGTACACCTGTTTTGTCTTTAAAATGGTGGAACAATTGGCAAAGTACTGAAAAACTGACTGTACTTACCCTAGCGTAAGTGGCAATGCCGAGTCGGTGGTTGGGTAGCTGCGGGAAGCCAGCCGCACACCAGCCTTTTTCTACCTTCAAGTTCCACAAGAAGCCCCCTGTTATTTTCTCCTTGCTGATGATCATCAATTCACAAATCTATCCTGTAGTAATGGCTTCAGTGAAGAGGCAATTTATTAGAAAATCGTATCTTCAGGTGGCAGTTTTGAGCCCAGCTGTGAGAAATACCCTGAAACAGGACTGCTTCCTAACAAATCTGAATCCTATATGCAAGCAATCAAAAGACATTTATTTATATAAAGTTCTGTAAAAAAATAAATTTTAGAACAGCATAGTTTCATAGAGAAAAACATTTTCTACAGAGTTCCAACTGCAAGATTTTTATATTGTACCATCATTAAATAAGGTGGGACACCATGTGAATTTCATTGCACTAGAAGAAATGCAAAGCATCTTTTTAATATAAAGATATACAGAGCATTCTAGACAACTACAGCTGTGTTACAGCTATGTGTTCTTTTGGATTTGGTCCAAAGAAACCTGAGTCTGTTTCCAGAGAGAATGAAAAACATTGCACAGACAGCTGATCACTTGTTTCTTGCTGAAGGACACTGAAAAGATCACTCCCTGCAGCTCACTCTGAGTCTAGTTTCCCCGACTATCAATAGTGTCCTTTCTTGGACTCCGTTCTTAAGTATTCACCTCACAGTCGTCATGCTTCTTAGAAGAAAGTCGGTCTGTAGTCAGAGCCAAGTGACTGCTCCCAGTGGATTATCACCTCTTCTGCTCCCAAATTTCAGCCATGTTTAGGTCTAAGTTGTTAAGGCCTTTCAGAGCTTGAAGGTTTCCAGTGTAAAAAGCTACATCTGACGTAACCAGTCTGCATTGAAACATACAATAAGATTAGCATCTGAATTTATCAAATCTAGCTCAAATATTTAGAAAAACCACCAGAGGTTATTTATGAATCAGGCAAACAATTACAGTGATGCATGTTCAAATACTATGACCAGATTAGGTATGCTAAATATCAGTTCAAAACTCAATGCGAGGGAGAAAGTTTTTCTTACAAGAGTGATAGTATGCAACCTGCGATTACTGCTAGATGTAAAACTAGTTATTAGGGAAGGGAGATAAAATTCACCAGGAATTAGGCACCCACAACTTCTATCCTCTTGCTGTAATCCCAGGCTTATCTTGACTTAAAATTCTGATTCCATTGCCATTTAGAATACTAATTATTGTAACAGTAACATCTTGTCTTCTGGAAGGTTAATATAAAAGTAACCAAACAGTTATAGTGAGCGTTTACAACAGTATATCCAGAGTTAAAATCCATTACACCGTTGAAACATATCATGGGATGACACAAACATGACCACGGTGTTTCTAGTTAGAAAGCAGCAAGATGTAGGAGTAAAAGTTGTATTTTCATAGTAAAAAAATAACCAAGAGTCACAGACCTGGATTGTTACTATTATTACAGAAACAAGCAGTTCAAAATAGGATGAGAATCAGAAAACCATGTTAAAAACTAGGTCAGTGAAAACTGCTGGAACAGCAGCAAGTGAAATTCAGTGTTCGACATTTTCCTTCTCAAAAGGCCCCAACTACATATCTGGAGAGACGCGTGTTCTAAAGGAATTAACTGCTGCCACAAAAGAAACAGACCTGGGGCATCGCTGCTTCTGGCCGGAGATGAGGGACCCTTCTGACAGCAAGGACAACTGTGCTGGGAAACACAGCACTGGTGTATCCGAGGTACACCCGCCCGCACCCTGTTCTCAGAAAGGGATCCATTTAGGCCCTCAAACTACAAGCATCAAACAAAACCAAAAGCAGCAGCATGAAGACAGCGCAGCACACTGCTTAGGACTGTGCAAGAAGCCCAAAATGAAACACTCCATGAAGCACCCCGGGTGCTCTCTTTTCAGCTTGGGCTGCCGTGACCTCACTGTATTCACTAAGCTTGTTGGCTTACAAATCTCTTACTAAGTAGTACAAGCAACTTGGTGTTATCTGTAAATACACCACAAGTACAGAAAATCATTTCAGATAAACTCACATAGAGGACAAGGATGAATAAGCTTAAGCAGGACAAGAAAGAATAAATTGGGACATGAAAAAAAACCTCTTCTCCATTCCAGCAACATTTGAGAACATTTATAAAACTTCCTTCTCTGGCTTCTTTGACCTAAGACAATGCTTTCTTGCATGTGGGGTAGGCTGACTGAATCCCACCCCTGCTACGCTGCAAATAAACATCCCCAGGTCATGAAGAAGCCCCTTGTTTCAGGGCACAATCCAAGTTAAAACAGGGATTCAGCCACAAGAGGCTGCACGCTTTCTTCTGAGGTGACCAGGCACAGTCAGCCACCCCTCCGAGAAGCACTGCTGACCAGTTGTGGTGATGAAGGGTTGGACAGGACAGGAAAGGCGAAAAGCTCAGTGAGCACAATCTCTATTTCAAATCTCTACTTCCGCTGTAAAAACAATTTCTGTGTAGAAGCTACCCAATGAACAGATGAAATACCAGTTTTTCCTATTTTTACTTTGCTAGCACCATGAGTCATCATCCACATTTTAAAACCGCTTCATGAATCACGCAATTCTTGCAAATTAAAATGTGGCTACTGCTGTCACACTGAAGGAGAAAAGCAATTCACAAACTGAGGAGACCTACTCCAGTCTCACAGCAGGCTTGCAGCAGGACAATGCCCAACTCCCCAACCTATTAGCGAGCTGACTGCGTTCCGATAGTTACTACGGAAAGGCACAAGCCACATTCCTAAGAGTAAGAATGCTCCAAACAAACACTTAAACACGGAGTGTGGCTGCACTCTGCTCTCCTAACTCCTTACAGAAGACAACGCCTGCCCATTTAAATTAAGCAGTAAAAAAGTGCTCAAACTTACCCATTCTGAGGTCCTCCGTCATTGACTACATTTAGGTGGGCCAGCTGCCTCTTCAGATGAAGTTTGTAGCTTGCATTAATTCTTAAAAACAACATCTAGAAGAAACCAAAGAACCAGAATAAGGATACCATCCCCATGCTTGCATCATTGCCTACAGAGATGAAATATGTCGCAAATAGCTGAAATCACACTAACCTTCTGTTTTGTTCATGCAATTCATGTGATTTTTCCCTTCTGCCTCCTAGTCTTGCTGGCCACATACAATATATAACATACAGGACAGTATACACCCTTGCTTATTTGTTACATGTTGCACTTAGAGGACACATTCTTTTGAACATAATCTTTTTCCTCCCTGTTGTCTGCAGCATCTAGCAACGTGTATTCAGGCTAGAAGAGCATGAATCTTTTTCCTGAACTATAACCACTTAAAGTCTTTTTTCCAAGAGGAAGTGCAAAAAAACAGTTTGAAGGGAACATTTAATTTAGTGTAAAAGAGAAACTACAACTCAGCACATTCAGTGACTCTATCAGCCCTTCCTATCCTTAGATTTACAGCTCTGCAGTAGCATTAAATGCAGCAAAATACCAAAAAAGCACATCCGGTACAATTTGGCCACAAACCACATTTAGGGACCTTCAGAACCCACTGTGTTTGAGCAGTGTTACAGAAGAATTCCCCAAAAGGGCTGTATTTGAACCCTGCAGTGTTGTCATTTGCATAAAATTTCAGCACTAATGCCTGAATTGAAGATCCACCTCTCTAGATGTGAAACCGCAGCTCCAAATGCTGGAATCGCTCAGTTAATTTTGTGTCTCATTGTTCTCGCTGCACATCCAAACATTTACTTCAGCTCAGACCAAGTTGTCTACGTGACTGTTGCCAACCCCTCTAATGTGTGGGTTTTGCAAAAACTCAGTGATTTCCCCCTTTGCAGATAAAGCAGAAGTCTCTTGTTACAGCGTGAATGTGCATTTGCAAGGGAGGTGTTACATGAATCTCAAAAATAACATTCACCTGAGTTTGCTCTTCAGGAAGGAGATCATAAATAGCTTCGTGCATCTTTGCCATTTGCTTGCAGATATTCCTGAAGCATGCTGAAGGAACAGGAGCTTTCACTTCATACTGGAAATAAAAACAAAACCACTTACTCCTTTCTGCCACTATAAAATGGTTCACATAGGAGAATTTCCATCCGCCATTTGAAGCCCCGCATTGTTGCTAATGGTGTCATGAATCAAGGTTCATTTAGCATGCCACAAATGAAAACAGTCACTGGGCACGATCTGTTGCTATTCACCCAAGGACTAACATCATACAATCTTTTAGCACTTCCTGCTTTATAAACAGTCACATTCAAACCAGTATGAAATCCGAGAATTTCCCAACTTCATCTGTTCATCTTTGTTAGTTTTAATTGCTTCTCCTTGCTCATTATTTTTGTTGGTTTCCATTACCCTATGAATTACAGATGCAGAGAGAATAATCACTGCAACAGCTAAACAGATGCATGCAATGTGCCCTGCTAGCTGGCTCACTCTCCTCTGGATTTATATTCTCACCAGAATCCCTGACAGAAACAATTCTACCTCTGATGAATATGCCCCCCAGTACTTCACCAGAGGAAACTACTTCTCTAAGATTACATGCATCCAAATTTCTGAAGGAACAAGGGAAGACAAACATAAAGAAATGGAAGCTGCTGAAAACTCAGTATGGGCCAAGAAGCTAATAAAAACTGCTGCAGAAATATCTGGGAAAACAAAGTAGGAAACGTCCTTTCTGTCACAGTGACTGAGATTTCAGAAGCAAGGCATGGAAACCACCAGAAGGCAAGCAATTTGCTACAGAGGGAACAAAACTCTTACATCCCCACCCTGGAAAGGGAAGATCTGAATGGGATTTTAGAAGTACCTGGAGAAACCATCCCAGCAACAGCAGCGAAGCCAGCTCTTCATTTCCTGGCGGAGAGGCTGTGCCTGGGTTAAACACCCGTGGGTCACCTTTGGTATCTGCCTGTCTAAGGAGAGCGATACTTCCCCGCAGAGGTTTGCACAATTCAGTGCAAGAGCTGACTCGTTATAACTAATTATTTACCAACACATAGGAGGAGATGCTCGCTCACATGCTAGTCTGAATTGTGAAAGAGAACAAAGCTTGCCCGGGTGGGAGAGAAAAAAAGAAATGGGGAGTTTTGAGAAAGTCTTTAAGGAAAAGCCAAACCAATGACTAACAGGAGAAGTGGCAGAAAAATAGTGCCTGTTGCTCCAGGAGCCCTGCTCACTGCGTGGGACAACCGCACAGCGCACAGGATTGTGCCTCAAGACATTAGAGTTAGGCAACAAATGATTTACAATTTACCAGTGTGGTAGAAAGCCAAAGGGAACTGGCAAGCTGCAGCTGTGGCTCTTGCATGACTACAGACAAACTCTTCATAGTGACAGGGAAAAAGCAACAGCACCAGAAAGAAACACGAGCTCCAGCCCTGCACGTAGCTGGCCATTTTTATCTCCAGCTAAGGTCAACAGCGTGTAATACCATGAGGGATCAGACAAAAATTTACTGCTCTTCTTTCCAAACAGTCATAAGACAGCAAGCTGCAAGAGAAGTTAAGAACTCCACCTGTTTTGTTTTTTTTTTCCATGAACATTTACCCCTTTTTAAAAACCTATGCCTTTTAAAATTGTTAATTATAGCTGCTACACACCCCTATTCTTGTTTCACCGCCACGCCAAGGCTAACAGAGGGATGCCGGGAGCCGTCTGTGCCCTGGTGAGAACTCCCTGCAAAGTGCATGGTCTCAGCACGGTGGGATGGTGCAAGCACAGCTCCTGCTCCGTAGAGCTTGGAAAAGCAAAAGTAACTTGCCCACGTTGCCCAAGTACCTGGCCAGTGTCCTACCTACCAGACTAAACCATTTCTCTTGCACAAAGCAGCATGGTTTCTAGGCTGTGCAACTTGTTTGCAGCACCGCTAAGAAACTCACTTGCTTACTCATTCAGACTTACACACTTCAAAGCAGCTGACCACTTTATCCACAAGCCACTGAAGTATCTGGACCCTCACAAAAACCTGCACAACAAAGATACTGACACGGCTGCACTGACATGCCCATTTGCAAATTTCCCATGTTTTTATGTTCTTCACTGCACTCCTTCAGTGCCAAGATTTCATTATTGCAGGAACAAGATGAGCCAAATTATGGGCTATGTTAGGAAGGGAGGCAAATCAACACATGGTCTCCTCTTCTGTACTCTGTGGGTTGCATTCATATGAGCCAGGCACTCTCACTCAAGCCTTTAAGACCTTTAAAAGACAGGAATATTCTCAGTTTATATCTCCTGCCAGCTCACAAGAGGTGAACAGGCTGGAAAGATGGGAGGACAGTAGGGGATAGATACTTACTAACTACCAACTTGAACAATAACAGTGTTACTGATCTGTTGTGGGCTAACTTGTTTAGTATCAATAACCAAAATTCTTGCATTTGTCTTTTACTTTCAAGAGGAAGAAGACAAAAAGTGGCCAAAAAGCCATGTTACTATATAGAACTGCTATTTTTGTGTAGGGAACCGAGTGCTATTTGAATCTTTAGAAAAGGGCATAAACATGTTTCTAAAATGTAAACACAACAAAGCAAAAAAAAAAAAAAAGTTCTCATTTAAATGTTTTGGATTTTTTCCCTACATTTAGGTAACACTATTTGTTAGCCCAAAGAAACACATGAAAAGAAAAAGCACAGCATAAAATAAACAACAAACAATAAAATAATAGAAACAGCAAGGAAGACAGAAATTCTGTTACAGCTGTCCCGCTGCAGTGAAGCCCCCACCAACCTGTCGCCAGCCTGTGCTCCATCATGGAGATGCTGTGATTCTTGTAAGCTGCTACAAGGAAGAGGGTGGCCCAGGTCAATCAATCAAATCTGTCACTGAGGGGTTAATCTTGAAGATTTTTTATTTTTATTTTTTTAAAGAGCATAAGACCCAAAGGAAAACGCTAAGCTTTAAAAGCTTACATACTTTATCCATCAGATTTGTGGGCCCAACAGGCCCCATCCTGGGGCAGAGTCTCTTCCACAACTCCAAGGAGTGCAGTGTTTTCTGCCTCTAGTTGAGTCAGTGACTGGATCCTGCCCAGGACCAACCTGTTCAGCTGACAGGCATTCATAAAGTACTAAGAGCAATTAATGGCACAGCTATCAGCTCTGCTACACAGCAGGAACTACTAAGCACAGACTTCTAGTCCCCAGGCTTGCAGCCCTTCCAATGGGCCGATCCTTCCCTCAGAAGCTTGGTGTATACACAGCTTGAAGGAGTTCAAACAACTGATTAGGAAAGTTTAAGACTTCATTTGAAACATCTAGGCTGTATACAGTGAGACCTCCAACTGCAATTTAGAGTGTATAATTATTTCCGTAAATCGTTACCTTAGATAACAGTTTGTCAAATAAGCTATCCATTATGGCAACGAGCTTTGCTGAAATTTCAGCTATGTGGTCGTGATAATCCTGTAATAAAAGAAAGCAGGTTTTATTTATTATCTAATGACATTCATATTTTTCAGAGCACAACTGAAAAGCAGAACTTTCCATTTAATTAGGAAATTCCAAAAGAATTACCTTCATAATGTGGTCAAAATGCCTGAGCATGCTAAACTGCTTCGGCTGCAATCGAGCTTCAAAATGAGCCCTGATAATAGGAATGTAGTGTACGATTAGCTGTAGGCAACGTGAAGAAAGGGCTGTAAATCCAGAAGTGAGAGAGGAAAAGAAAAATAACAATTATTACACAAGAAGAGTCATTTTGTATAGACTGCATCTCCTTTAACATGAATGAGACAGATCTAACACAATTTAACATGCTTTAAAACAAACAAACAAAAAGGTAGGAGGGAAGCGTTTGTTTCCACGGGAAGACCCCACCCAGTGAAGACACCAGACTAGTACCTGGCTATTCACACCCAGATTCTGTAAGATATGGGATAAGGGACTAATTTTATAAGAGGCTTTAAGTGTCTACTTGACATTTTGAGCCCTGAGCACATGCAGACATCAGAGAGATCTCAGAAGACCTGACTCATCAGCTACCTAACCTCGGCAGCCACATTCTCAAGGCACCAATACTTCTCCGACAGACGTACACAAACACGCTGCCCTGCCAGTGCTGAGCTGCCCAGAGCCAGCTCCTGCCTGTGGTGCCGGCAGGATTCCCAAAACCGAGCTTCTCCTGTGCCCAGGGCCTGAGCCAGCAGCCGGATGTGGTGGTGCCAGCGTGGTCACCGTGCTGGCCAAGCCTTGTGGAGCAAAGACCTGAACCCAGCTTTTCTCTGCTCACTTGAGTCTGCTGCAAGCAGGAGACCTCTCAATCCACCCTCCTCAAGCTAATCTCTTTTTAAGAGTGAAATGCAGTCTGGAAATCAGTACACCCTGAAACATGGGAACCGGAGGTTCAAACACCTGCTTCAACCCATCACCAAAGGCTCTTAATTTCTGGAGATAGTTTAAAACCGGGGGGTCCCGAGTATCATGTCAGGCTGTTCTGCAGCATGGAACTGTGTGCCCAGTTCTCCCCAGCTTTTTGCAGCAGCTAAAGCAGTCCAGGCAGGTAACTTTGCACTGTCAATTCAGCTAAATAGCTGCACACTTAAAATGAGAAACTCCAAAGCCCAAGTCAGAGTTTGGGTTCAGCACACAGACACAGAGCCCTAATTTACCTGACTGCACTGAGACATTCCACCACATAAAAACTAACTATTTGATTCAGAGCCACCCACAGAAACAATTTTGCACATTACTGACATGTGGTTATAACCCACAGGAGCTGCGTTTGGACACGGTGTTACAAAACACAACACCATGGGGCAGATGGGACAGCACAGCTCAGCAAAACGCATGGGGAGACTGGAGTTCGGCTGGATTCCCCTACCTACATACCTCCAATCTCCAGATCTAAACCCTAAGCAGCTCCCAAGCATGCCAAAGTCACCACTGAAAAAGTAACTACACCTTCCCCCAGTCAAAACATTTTCATGGAAAACATACTAGCTTGTTTATTTCCTTCACATAACACAGTGAAGCTTTATATTTGAAGTAATCTAGTAGACAGCAAAGGAATTTGATGGAGTTTAGTGCACCCCTTGAACAGACAATTTATTAGCTTTTATATGTGTTTCACCCTCTAACAAGCAAGGTTTTATCACCATCTGTGCTCCACGCACAGCACCACAACACAAACATAGCTTATCCTAAATGTTTAGTGTTTTTTTTTTCTTTTTTTAAACAGACAGGAGTACAAGATTTGACATTTTAAATACAGAAATCCATACCTAGATTTTTTGTAGTGATTGTTTTCAGACCAACAACTTGTAATGCACCAGCTCCAAGCACCAGTTGGCAACTTCTAGAGTTGAAATACTATGAGGCAAAAAAAAAAAAAAGAAAAGTATGTTAACTCTGTAAGAACTACACATAACCACAGTTTAGAAATACTATCGAAATAATTCTACAAGGTTAAACAGATTGTTACAAAATAAATAAGGCCATTAGCAGGGTTTCACATACTCGTGCTACTGGAGTCCATGACTGTTAACTAGAAAGACAAAAGGAACTTTTTTTTTTCTTTAAACCTATTTCAGTAGTCACTGGCCTGTTTTTTGACTCAGCTTAGGCTAAAGCACTCAAGGCAGTATTTCATGAAAGGGAAGCAGAAATACTGTTATTAAAAACACAGTTAGCTACTCAGTGATTTCAATTCAGGGACTAATTTCTGCTTTTCTGAGACCTTTGGGTGAGGTTTCTCTGAGTCTAGAAATAAAGTCAGACGTGCTGCAGACTAGCTATGTTCAGCCTTACTTTGAAAGCACTACACAAGAGCCGCTTTCTACTAGAAATCTAAACAATGTTCTTCTCAAACCAGGCCTTGGACAAAGTGAAGGGTAAAGATCTCTCTAGTTTTGCTAAGCAGAGTGGACAGAGTATAATTGTAATACCAGAATGGAAAATATCAAAAGAACTAGTTTCTAACTCTGGCTCCAGACTTTTCACACTGCTCGTGTTACAGAAAACTTGAAAACACCAAACTCACTGCTGCTGAGGTAGCTGAATTTGTGTTTATAACACTACAGATTGCTGAGATCTAAGAAGTGATGCACAGAAGTCTTTAAGCAACATCAAAAACCAATGCTATAAGAATTCCAGGTATACTGGATGACTCATGACTTGGTCTTCCTAACTTAGTTCCAGGAGAAAAAAGCAATGAAATGCACACAGGCCAACAAGGTCTCTGGGAGAGCAAGACAGTTCCTCTTAGCATATTTTGTCTTATTTTGGAATTCTGCTCCGACACCCAGCTTGAGACCCAAAATAATCTAGACTGGGCTGGGTGATGCAGCAGAGATGGAGGAACTGTTGCTGTTGTCCCTGACCCCCTGCTATGAGTGGACAGCAGGAATTCCAGTGCTCATGTTTGAACAGAACTGTCCTGTTGACCCTGGGGTGGAAATCAGGAGGCTAAACCTACAGAGAGATGACCCCTTCTCTTGTACTATTTTCAGGCTATTGCCTGAAACCAGTCACAAAACTCAGGAAAAGAGGATGTGCACCTGCTCTGGGCTGCCAGAGTAGTGAGTCGAGGGCAAGAAAAGCAACCCAGACCTAGTGCTCACAACTGAACCTGAACCACGTGTGGTCCCTGACCTGACAGGGGCATAATCTACTCTGCTCTCAGACAGAAATCAGGATCTGAAACTGTCTGACATTCACTTCATCTCCTCCTCCTGAAAAGCAAGGCCTTTTCTTATGCCTCCTGGTGGACTTCAGAAGTAGATCCACTGAGCCGAAGACAGACATACGACACAGCCTAAGCTCCTCTGAGGTATTTAGCTTAGGTTAGCGCCAGCTCATCGACTGTGTGGCAGACCATTAAAAACATGTTCTATAAAGGATGACAGACACTTGCACTCTCCCCCTGTCTTTCGTGGATATTACTAACTTACCGGATGGCCTGTTGCAAACAAAGCAGCAAGGAAGTAGCATGTCTGAAACATCAAAAGAGCAATACCCCCTCCTTGTGACTACTTGGAGGAAAGCATTTCTGCGTTCTGGCACCATGGCTGCAAACCCTCTCTTGTCTGCACCAGCTAAACTCCAGTAACAATTATTGTGTTTTTGTTCATACACAGGTGTCATTTCACTCTGGTTACAGCCACAGCCCGAATTTCATCATCTGGGAACTATTTTACAGCTGCCAATCACAACATAGACTATCTCTTGCAACATTCAAAACTTGCTAGCTCTGGCAGTTGTCACGCAGAAAGTGTAATGACTTGCAAAGACACCTTTGAGGAACTCTTATTTTGTCTGAAGCATAAAAAATGCACTTTTGGTTTTGGTTCTTGTCATCTCTCTGATGGTCACCTCATTGCCACAGAGACAGGAACTACGATAATTAAACTGCCCATGATGTCTGGGTACCAAGGAATAAAACATGACTAATTTACCTACAGCTATAACAAGATATGGTAGGGAGAAAGAAGTAACACAGAGATGCAAATCTGGCCAAGTCTGAGGCAGCTGCTGCTGTTCTGCCTGCCAGCAAAAAGATGCTGCAAGTCCTATGTGAAGCAGCAGCTTGAGAACAAGGTGAAAAAGAGAGGCATCCCCAGTCCCAGACTGGCTCGATTCGCCTTGGATGGTACTTAAAAAGAGGAGGGTTTGTGGATGAACCTGAATGATGTTTGCAGGAAGGAGTGTTCCTGTATCTGGTTATTCAGAAAAGAACTACCTGCCAAAAGGAGGATTATTCAAAGGTCCATCTCCCCAGGTATGTTTCACTCCCTCCTCAGCCCTTTTATGTAAAATATGATTTTGCAGAGTAGAATCTGTTGGTCTTTTATCAATTATGCTTATGTTCAGAACTCCAATACCTGGTATAACCTTTGCGAGCAAAGACACAAGTGAAAACCTTGAAATAAATTAATTGGTAAGCTTTGGATATGTAAGAAAGTTTTTAGGTGCATTCATGTGCTCCTTTTATTCTTGTTGACTTGTATCACCTTGCGGTATCTGTACAGTACCAGCTTTCCTCTTCTCTAGAGAGAAACAAATAAAAAACAGGCCCGATCTTTTGTCATCTTTGCATTTTACAACAGCAGCTTCACCCTATTTCTCATGCTTCTGCTGACCATACTTCTACTAACTTGTAGAAATCAAGGGAACAGGTTCCTTCCTGAATATAGATACATCTCCATGACATCTGGAATCAAACTTCTTCTTTGTCAGTAGCATTAATCCTACATCCACCCTGAAGGACAGGCAGCTATGACAAACACTACTTGATGGGATTTCGAATATACCAGGTGAGCGAGAGGAAGGGCAGCCTTCCCGACACAAGAAACTGCATCTTCAATGTCCTTAGTTTAAAAGCCTACCTTATGGCATCGTAACAAATGCAATCATTTCTAGATAACTTGTATCATCTATATCAAGTCATAAAAGCGTGTGAAGCATTAGAGTAAGACACATTCGCTGCCCTGAATACCCCTGACTAGTACAGACAGTACATTTGGAGTCATACCTTCAGTAAATCAGACAGGCGGGTAAGCATGTCAGTGGTGACGGAAGGAATGTTATCCACACACTGGCAGTACTCAAGGATTATTCTTATTAACAGCAATACTGTCCTACAAGAGAGGAAACAGCCAAATATGTTATCTCAGTGCACACAAGATGTTGAAAAATTACAAACAGGCCAGTCGTGCCGAGAGAAAGTTACCTAATGCTGGAGATCATAGCATTAAATAAACCCAGTGACTGATCTAAGGTAAAAGTGCAACATAAAAAAGATATATAAGGAATACCCATTTCAGAGGGTGGTGTGTGGAAAAAGTACTTAACGTCTATGAGAGAAAACCTCTAATGCTTATCAGCATAACTTTTTAATCTCCAAAAATAACTATTGTGGAACTAGAAGTCTCCGTGCAGATGTCAGCTGGGGAAAAAAAACTAAAGTTCCTTTCTTGTAATACTGTATAATTCTGGCCAACTTTGAGCAAGTATAATCCATAGCCTGTAGACAACAACCACTGAAAAAGATGCAATGGATGCTGAGGAGTCAAAAAGAGAGAAGGTAGCTATCAAGAAACAGCACCAAATATGTAAAGATGCTGAATGCCTGCATTTTCCCATGAATTCAGTGGGAACCAGAGAATTTGGGAGCTACTGCATGGAAATAGGAAAGTTCCACAAAGAGCAGGTACACTCCTTTGAATTCAAATACACAGAAGGCAAGAAAACTGAGGCCAGACCAAATTTTAGAGTAGATACTCTAACATTTCAAAAAATAAAATGTCTTTCTTCCTTTAGGCAGTAGAGTACAGAAAGAAGCTGAACAATCACTGAAAATAAACACCTGGAGAATTCTGGGGGAACATCTAGGCTTTTTTTGGTGAATGTATTTTATTTGATTAAATACAATGAAAATGTCTGTAATAGTGTGTAGAACAGTGTTTCTATAAATGTGAAGCTGACAATTGGTTCATGGAACTAAAAATAAAGTTTCAGATGAGCAGAGATGAATTATCAAATATAGTCTATTAAGTAAATTTTATCCTTTAGAGTGTGTTCAAATATTCCTACTTGAACTGAAATGCTCTTTTGCAGTGATATCAGTAGGCTGGCACTGAAGTTCTGAGCCATCAGCTTCTGTTTCTAATTGAACAATGGCGCATCATCATGAAACAACTCATAAAATGACAGCTGGTCAAAGACATTATGTAAATCAGCACTTTCCTGTTTAAGTTTGGGGTAAATTGATGTTAGGACTCTGGGGAGTGAGATCTTCCTGGTTTTACTCCCTCTCCAAAAACACTCTCATGCATATTTAATGCTTAAGCCTCTCAGTCTTTGGAAACACAGAACGCTTTTGAATGAAAGAAATATGCGAGCATTATATATTTTAAAATATCTTTGATATAGCCAGTTTTAAGAAACTACTTTCAAACCCAAAGCAATCAGGATACCAAGAAATAAGGATTGCAGCTTCTGAGATAGCCAACATCTTATTTCTTATTCTGAATAAGATAAGCAATCATTCAGTAGTGGACTCTTTTTTGCCAGAAAATATATACTCTCTGGTATTTTGCCAGAGATAACCTATATTGTAAGTAATAAAAACAATATGCTATGAAGATAAATCTGTATTTTCATGAATAAGTGTTTTCATGAAATAATTGCTAAAATCAAATGAAACTGTAAGTTCCATCTAGTCATTCAGAGAAGAAACAGCATTTTAATATACAGAAGAGCTTGCAATGCTTTATAACTGTTCAGGGACTAAAAAGAAACTAATCTGTGCAAGGAGAGGTTTTCTTTTTATTTAAATAAGATTGCTAAAGCTATTAGTATTTATCACAGTTCTACTCAAAAACACTTGCCAACTAACCCACTGCTAAGAGAAAAAGAGTGCATCTTACCCAACTGTTGCGTATTTTTGTCCTTCAACAATAAGAAATTCAGTTGGCTTTCTTTCTTCAGTAGCTAAACGTTTTAGCAGAAAGGAAAAAGATGAGTTAAACTAAAAACAAGTATAAAAAAACGCTAATTTCTAGAAATCAAATGTTCCCTTGCCTAGGTTTGAAGACAACGAATCAATCTTTGGAACACTGCTCTATTTTAAAAGAATTGTCACCCATCACAATTAATATAAGTAACTTTACTGGTCATATCTGCTGGAATACAGACGAGATTTTAAATCAAGAATCCCCCAAAGTCCCACAGTCATTACAAATTTAGAAACTTCAAATACAGCAGGTTAGAAATACAAGAAGAAAAGCAGAAGTCACTAGGTTTTCTACTGTACATTCTCTAAGGATTTGCTGTGTATATTAATATTTTAGCTTCAAACCACTACTTCCCTCAGGCTTCACAGTAGAAGCTCTTACTGATGCAGTTTTTCATGCTAAATTTGATGCCTCCTATTTCCTATCTTCCCTATCTTCTTGAAGGAAGCAGCAAGAGCTTTTTTTAGGAGGAATGGCTGATGAGCCATGATGACTAGCCATGCCTAGTACACCTTCCATCTCTACTGTGGTCCTTTTGAGGGGGTCGGGGTTTCCGCACCACGATATTACTGTAGTTTCCTCCTTCTCATCTCTTGCCATTTTCCTTCCCCTCCGTGTATGTTTTCTTCCTGTTCTAGCTGTTCACACACATTTATCACTGCAATATTGGATGAGAATCCCCACAAGGTAAGAATGCATTACGCATTCCCATTTTGCACAAGGGGAAATGAGGCACAAGGAGAAAAAAAGTGACTTGTCTGAGGTCAAATGAGGTTTCTGTGGCAAGGTAAATAATTGAACATATGAATTTTCACTTCCATGAGCAGCCACATAGCATGCTGCCTTTCATTCGAACAACTGGCAGATGAAGAAGTGGAAAAAGAGCAAGCACTGTTTTACACAAGGGGGGCTGAGCACAGGCACATGCTCCTCGGTCCCTTGCAGCACTCCAGTGGTATGTGCTGGAGGAAAGATTAAATTTCTGCATGCACTGAAAGCTTCTACAATGGGAATACTACTACAAAAAAGTTGCTCCCTTCCTGTGCTAACATTTAAATGGATTTTCAAAACAACAACAACAACTTTTAAGGTCAGCCCAGGTTTCAACACTGCTAACAGGAAAGAAAAAGTGTCGATTTCCTTCCTTCTGAGCCCACCCCCAGAACACAGCAAGCAAACACACATCAAGAGTGTCGTAGTGACATCAGAATATGTCCATCAACATTCACCTGCATCATTTGCTGGTAACACATTTAAATTCAGCTAATGGTAGAACTGCAAGATACACACCTGTTGTTTTTTTTTCAGGGAGAGAAATTCTGCCATCTGACAGAGAATCAACAAGATCCTGAAACTCGGCAGGAACTTCAGCTTGTTTCCAGCGTTCATTGTCCAAGAGTAGGCTAGTTATAAAGACAAAAGAAAGGAGGCTGAGAAAATGAAATACCTCTCTTGCCTGTACTGCCGTGGAACCAAAAATACAGTAATTCAAAAAGAGCCAGTGACCTAAAATGTTACATTATTAATCCTTATTAGAAAGAGGTGCACAATGATTGGCAGTAGCACACCAGAAAAACACCCTCTTGGCCTAGAGATCTCACAATTCGTTCATTTAAACTATCAGAGAGGACAAAGGACCCCTCTGGGGAATAAAGATTCTTATGAGATCAGTGCCACTGAAATAATGTAGAAATACTAGAACTTTAAGAACTTATGATGGATGAGAGCAAAAGGACTTGACATGTGTTACTGGGAAGGCTGTTTCCTAAGCGTGGTTTTGTGTGTGTGTTGTTTGTTTTTGATTTTTTTTAATGTTTTTAAAAACAGTTGGGAGTGAACTATCCTCTAGTTACTAACCCCTGAGATGGGGCAATCCAGTCCTCCAATGTCACTTTTGAGTTCTTTCTGTAGCTATTAACTGTCCTTACTTAGATAACCATAGAACAATCCAGTTTGAAGAAATTGTTATGAAAACTATAAAAATCTAAAACAATTGAAAAGAATTGTGTTTTAAAACAGCCCCCCTCCCCTCCCCTAAGTACAACTGGATTACGAGTGTTCCAGGCAACAGAAGATTTGTGTTTGTCTGGCAAGGGAGTGATAAAATTATTCATGTAAGAACATGAAGGTCTTCCATCCAGAGATACCTTAGCTTTGTCTTCCTCTCCTCATGGAATCTATTCACAAATTTATTGGCTTGACTCTGAAGTGCTCCTCGCAAGGACATACTTTTTCTGCCGCAGATCTGCTCAGTATCTAAGATAAAGCCTTCCATCAACCGAGAAAGAGCAACAAACTCATTGGAATTCAGCTTCTCTAGGAAGCCACCCTATAGGAAAAGAAAATCCTTGTAAAGAGACAAAACACCACAAAAATTCAGAGGAGCCAAGAAACAACCAGTCAGCATGTCTGAGGCTACTAGTATTTTAAGAGGCACATTATTTAACCCTAAATGGAACAGAGTAGGCAGATTGCCCTGCAAGCAGCTATCTTGTCATAGATATGCATTCTCTGCATGGAAGTTCAAAGACAGCAAGTCAGAATATTAAAAAGAAAAAAAAAAGGTAGCAGAAACCCACATTGCCTTACAATGACATAATATGTTAATGCTTGTGTGCTCTGGGCATTAATTAACATCAAGCGCCTGTGACAGTGGAAACAGTTACTTAATTTCAATTGAGAAAGCCATTTCAGAAGTCTTGCTCATTAAGCCAGTAACTTGGAGTAACTTCTCATTAAGGATGAGACACCAACAGCAGTCTGATCCAAGCTCCTTACCTTTGCTCTTGCCATGAGGAACTTGACTGAACGATCATGGCAGATATCAGAAGCATTATAAAGCAACTCTTGAATATTGTTTGCCAGCCTGCCCAGTTCCAGTTCAGTCAGCTTCATGTCATCGCTGATCCTACAAATGACAGAACCATTTGCTTGAGCATCAATTTATAAAAAACGGTATTTCTGCTCACAGTTCGAAGGAGGAAAGAGCCTTGCAGCAGCTGTCAAATACAGACAGTCAGTTAATCACCAAAGTCACTTTGCACAGATGGGACCTTCCAAGCTGCTGTCAATGTCATGTCAGTCCCTGTGACAAGCAAATGCACAACTGCACTGTCCTTGTATTTTGTTTTAATTCCATATCCTAACTGCTGTTAGTTAAGAAAAAACATGCAGCCATTACTAATACAATAAATATTAACGTTTACTGAGCTAAACTTCACACAGCTCCTGTAACATTTGAGCATCACATGTGCATGACACACAGCATTTTTCTTCCAATGCAGGTATAATGTCTACCATAGATACTCTGCACTCCCACAGCCTTAGTCTATAGGCTAGCATTCTGCTAGCTCTTTAGCCTTCAGGCTCCTAAGTCTGTGCTTTTTTAAAATAATTTTGTGGCTTGTCTACCATTTTGAAGCTAGGTGAATGGCAGAGCTGTGCCATGTGCTAACTAGTTAAGATAACAATCTTTTGGTCTAGTTTGGCTGCTCAAGTGCTGACACTGTGAGAGGAGGGAGAAAACCTGGGACGCTAGAGCACAGCAGCTGGGCTAACATCGCCATAATTGCGTAACTTTATTATCCTTCTCCATATGTGGAGCAGAGGTACAAAGAAAACCAGAGAAGGGATGAAGCAAGTTCATTTTAGAACAGTTTCACAACCACCCTCGGAAACTCTTTTATTGCTCGAGAGCTCTATCTGGATGGTCTATTTTTAGCTAACTTGCCTAACTGCTCCAGGCCAGTTGGGATGCAACTCCCTCCTGCTTCCTTGCTCCTCACTGTAACCCCCTGGACTCCTCTTCACATTGCATTTTTTTCCCCAGCATAGGACAGGCGTTTGGACATACAGTGGCCTGAATCTGTTTTAAGCACAACATATTTATTTTAAATTCTCATTCAGCCAGCATTGTGATTTAGAGGGAGAAGGTCCCTATCAAAACTGACACACAAGTATGACACTTGAGTGCCAGTCAGCAACAGTGAGCAGGCCACTTGCTACCTTCCATCTTTCAGCAGGGTAAGAAGTGGTATTTCAATTTTGCTTCATAAAACTCTGTATCCAGACATGCTGGCTTTTGATGTGGCTCATAGCTGAATCCCACACGTTACGCCTGGTTCTTTTACAAAGGTAGCTGACTTGCAGCCATAAACAAGGAACGCATAAAAGGTTGTTCAAGAAGGTTACAGCTCTGGAGTCAGGAGATGTATTTGTTTAACCACACAAGTCACAGAGTTGACAACGAACAGTATACTTTTCTCTAGAATTCATCTAGGCGTATTCCATGAAGACAGCTTAAAAAAAGAACAGAAAAACTAGCCATAGTGAACACGTGCAGGGAACAGAGATGCCTTTGCCAGCTAAGGCTATGACAAGTGATCTGTGTCTTTCATGTAGAGTAGACTTGCATCTCCCCTGCTTTCTACAGAAGCAGGCTCCCTGGCAGAACAGACAGGAGACAAGGTCCTTTTCTGTAAGAAGTGACAAAATCAGTACCTGTACCACTACACACAGAGATGAAAACAAAGCTAACAAACAAAGGTGACCTAGGGACAGTGCAGTCCAATGGCAGTCCACAAGGGCGATGGCAGAGAGCCACTCCACTTCATTTACCTGGAAAAGCACGTTCCTCCAAAGTAAGTTTTGTACCACACAAACAACCCCCAGCACCCAACACCTTGTTTTTGACAAGGTGTACAGTCAAGTCAACCAGTGCATTAACTTACATCATCTCCACTCCTCCTGGAGTAACAGAAGATGACGTTTGCTCTTTGCTGGATGAAGAATCGGTAGTGCATTCTGGTTCAGAGACTGAATCACTGCTACAGGGCTCGCTGTTTGGGGAAGTGTTTCTTTGAGAGGTAGTGTCAGCTGCTACATGCGGGAGGTCCCCTTCGCTGAATGCATCGCTTATAAACAGGCCTTCATGAGTCAGGTAAGCCACTTCTGTGTCCACTGTACTGTCTTTAACAGAGTTTTTTTGTAAGGTGTCCTCCAGGTCTCTGGTTCTTTGGTTCTTGTCTAGAACCAAGAGAACCACGCTACGGATAGTATTTAACGTTGCCTAGAATCAAACATAACTTTTATTACAAAACAAAACCCTGTACCACAAGCTTGCACTGGAAAGATTTTCTTTTACCCACAAAATTAAACTAAATCCTGGCTTTATTTTCTATTGTGTAATTAGCATTCATAGGCAGACCCTTCCGTCTTTGATGGTAACCAATATCAGATGTTTCTGAGAATGGTGAAAGAAACCTCATTTGGAGCAATCTGACACATACAAAAGATCTGTCCTAATCCCCAGCAGCCTGAAATGGATGTAATCACGCTACAAGAGGTATTATCTCCTTCCCAGTGCTCTCTTTGTTACCACTAATCATTTTTGCCTTGGATGCCGATATTCACATATCCCTCTTTCAATCAAAAGTTTGAACTCTATAATCAAAACGAACACCTTAGAACTTCAAATGGAAAGTAACTTCATCCCATTTCATGTCTGAACCAGCTATGTGAAAATCTTGGTAAATGAATGTCTTACCTTTATTCTCTTGAGGAAGATGGTAAACTTAGAAAAAATATTCTTCAGTAAATCAAACCACTGAGGAAAATTCATCATCCTTATCTGGTCTGCAAGCCTAGAAAAAGAGCAGTATTCAGTAAACAGCAAATATTTACTAACCATGCTGACTGCCTGCACATAAAGAACAAAAATATGCTTTAAATGGAATTGTAAATATAAGGAAAACTGTGTATACTTTTATCTGGCAAGACAACAGACATCACCTGAACAACAGTCATGATTAACACAGTGTATGCAAGTGAAATGGGGAAGGAGGTGCATAAAAATAGATCATGCTAGAAAAACAAAAGCCTCACATTTACCATTTAGCTTTTCCAGGACATAATGCTCTTTTCCCCAAGACAGGTATGTGTTACCATCAAGGGAGGGGGGTTAATAACATTTTCACAAATCGTGAAAAAATGAGACTACACAAAAAATTAAGTAAAAATATTTTGCAAGTATTACAAAAGTTGTGTTATTAAGCCCATTTTGCTGCATTGCAATGAGACTGCTTCTGCTATTAAAGTGCAAGTCAGCTATTTGCAGCAGAAGGCAGAAAAGTCATTGACCAAACAAAAGCTGAACCCTGTAATACAGAGTTAGGACCCAATTGCAGAATACTAAACACTGGAGAATGGTGAACAAATATCCAAATGTTCAAAAATGATGCTGTGCCCAGTCTTTTCTCAGTTTCAGCATGAACGCCATGCAAATTCTGCTGCTCACTTTGCTTTATCAACTGGTCTGGTTGGTTTTACTATCTTGGGGTAACCCTTTGCTGAGCCAAAAGAATCACAGAGCCACAAAAACAGAGGCTGATGGGGTCCTCTGGAGCTGGGACCTCTGAAGATCCCGTGTCCAATCCCTGCTCAATGCAGGTCCAACTAGATCAGGTTGATCAGGGCCATGCTCAGCCAAGGCTTGAATATGTCCCAGGACAGAGATCCCACAGCCAGTCTGGGCCCCCATCCCAGGGTCTTACCACCCTCATGGTAAACACATATTTCCTATGATTCAATTTGCATTTCTCAGCTTCCATCTTGTGCCTGCTTGCCCCTCGTCCTTCCCATGCACACCTCTGAGAGGAGCTTGGCTCTGTCTCCATCTCTGCTATAACTCTCCCATGGGACAGCAGCAGGCAGCTCACCCTGAGCTTTCCACTCCTCAGGCTGCACAAGCCCAGCTCCTTTGGCCACTGCCCTCCGCTGGACCTCCATGCCTTTCTTGTACTGG
Organism: Anseranas semipalmata; assembly: GCA_013399115.1. Lineage (NCBI taxonomy): Eukaryota > Metazoa > Chordata > Aves > Anseriformes > Anseranatidae > Anseranas > Anseranas semipalmata. The sequence goes on from VXAA01001311.1 coordinate 245,735, forward strand.
GGAGTCCAAAACTGAGCACAGCAACCAGATGTAGCCTCACAAGTGGCAACAGAGGGGAAGAATCATTTTCCTCGACCTGCTGGCGATGCTAACGCAGCCCAGGCTGCGGCTGCAAGGACACGCTGCTGGTCCATGGCCAACCTTTTCTCCACCAGGACCCCTAGGTCCTGCCCTGCAAAGCTGCTCTGAAGCCAGCCAGCCCCTGCCTCTCATCTTGCAAGGGGTTGCTCCCTCCTAGACGCAGGATGTGGCATTTGCCTCTGCTGGGCTTTGTGATGGTCCTGCTGGCCCATTTCTGAGCTGGCATTGTCTGATCTCCTCTCTGGGTAGCTCCTATTCTCATTTGTGTGCAACATACTGAAACTACCAACACATTTTAATACAAAATCCCAGGTTATAACAACAAGGAATGCCTTGAAGTAGTTAAGAAATATATGCTTAGATACAGTAGTTTAGGCCTCATGGAATGAGATTCAGAGAATTTTAGTATTTATTTCGAAAGTAAGTTTAATTTAAAGGAAAGATTTGTAACATTAGAGTCTAAACGAGATGAGAAATACATAATATTCTCGCAGAGGCGGACAGGAGCAGAGGCTTTAGTTGAAACAGAAGGATAATCCTTAATTATAGGGAAATTGAAGCAAAAATTAGAACGGTTAATTTATCTGTGCTAAAAGCATCCATCTCCTATCCCCCACCCACCACAAAAAAATAATCTAGCTGTATACTTACTTAACAACCACTTCTGTATCTATTTCTTCTATCTGCGATACCGTATTAACCACACACTGTCAAATTTAAAGGGGAAAAACAAAACAAAAAAAAGATCTTAGCTTCTAACTACTGCTGAGTTTCATAGCATGCACAATAATCCTCAAGTTAAATAAGGAAAAGGAAAAACAAAAGGAAAGACGTATTTGTATCATTTAACAACTCGTTTCTCTAAGGAAAAAAAAAATCAACAAGAAAACAAAACAAGATTACCCCCCCCCAACATCTAGTTGCAAAATACAGAGGACCTCTGTTGCTAGATTCCTCCACACTTATTGCTGCCCTGCGGCCTTTCCTTAAAGGACACTTTGAGGTGCCCCTTTCAGCTCGTACATGTGAAACTGGCCAGCTTCTTCACGTCTCCAGAAGAATTGATTTTCATTCCAAACACATCCATTGTTTTATAATGATTTGTTTACTGATCTCTTTTCACATTACTGTCCTGTAAACCCATGGTACAAATCAACTTCCTTTAGATTGAAGTAGGGGTTTTCTTCCAAATGTCAATCAATAACATGATCAAATGAGTAAGCAGCATATGGCCTCATCTTGCCTTTAAGTGAGTATGTCCAACCCAAGCGGTGACTGACGGCAGCCATCTCAAGCTACACAGATTTTACCTGCGTTTTGAATAATGGTGGTCAGTACAGAAGCTTCTTAAAAACACACCTTGTTCTTGAACTATGCAGAGTGTTAAGTGCTTACAAAATCCTCTGCGCTTTCACCTGCCTGGCAATAGTGTTACTGAAATACTGACCAAAACAGCCCAGTAATTTGCTTTAACAGGAAACACATGTGAGACATGGGAGGGAAACAGTTTCCTCTATTAAGGAAAAATATCTTCCAGGCCACAATGCAAACATATTCCACAAGCCACACAGAAATAGTCTGATCCTGTCAGTTTTCCCTATTTAATAAAAACTTACATTGGAAGTTGATTAAACTTCATCTATTACTGAGCAGAGGTGGCACCTGAAAAATCACAACATAAAGACAAATATTCCCAGCAGAATGGGGAAAACACTTTATGACTGAAAATGTGCAGGAAAACAGAGTGCTACCTGCCTATTATCTGACTAAGCAGAATTTAAAGGAAAAAAAGTTCTCCTCATGACCGCCAAGATAGGCAAGTGAAAAAACAATGGAGACTGATGGGCAGATGAACAGTTTTATCCTGGTGTTACTCATTCATGCACTTTGGTTTTGTTTTGTTAAGTCCAGGCCCTTACGTGAGGGCTCAGAGCAGCTGTACACAGAAGGTGTATGCCCTTGTTTTTCCAGGCTTACAGTAATACAGCATGACTAGAAAGTAGTGCTCGCTCCCACCCACTGCTGAGCTTCCAGGGAGCTGGGCAGTGACCCAGCCCAGCATCCCGCTGCTTTCAGGTGGAAAAAACCACCCCGATACAATACTCCCACATAAGCATACAAACAAACAAACAAGATGAGTAAAAAATGAAAATTCCAAACATGTTCAAAATTCAGCCTAAGTCTTTGTTTATATACAAAAGCCATCAAGTCACCATTCAAAGCAATCCATGCTTTTTTCCCCAACGAAGACATCTGAAGTCATTTGTTCATTTTTTGTTCTTAGCTGTTTTTACCTACAAAGACTTGGTTTGAAAAGACAGGTGTACTGCCCTAAATGGCATGCAACCACACCAATGCAGACAAAGATTCATTTTTTTAGTAATTCTTACAGGCGAGCACTACTTCTACCTTCTTCTTTAACTCACCTTGCTCTGTTCAGAAAAGGCAGGGATGTTTTCCAGCTTTTTACCATGTGCCTATACTAGGTCTGTGCTAGTACTGAGGCAAGTAATGTTTTCTGTATCGTTTGCTGGTAACTTGTTTTTTTCAATTGGGATGGTTTTTTGATTCTCTTTTATGTGCTTATGCTAAGAACCTGGTGCTTTGTTGTTTTGTTTGTTTTTTGAAACAGCACTATGACACAACTATACTATTTGAGAAAGCTGTATGCTAAAAGAAACTAGAAAAATTAAGCTAAAATCAGTGGATTCAGAGTAACGGCAATCTCATAGAGAAAGCTGTGATCTTGGGCCATACTTGTGCTACCTACTCCCTGCAGAAGGTCTTCTCTGCAAACAGACCTCTGTGCTTCAGGAAGCCCTTAGTGTTTGCAAGCTCAGCTGCTCTAAACATGAGACCATCTGCCACCAAAAAAATTTATCACAGTTGTTCTTAACTACTTAAACAACAACAACAACAAAATTTTAAGAGGTTGAGGCAACCTTGTCAGATAAGTTAGAAATATTTGGCTTACCTGTTTGATTATGTTCTTTGCAGTAATAATCATTTCATCTCCATATATTTCATAAAAATTTAGATTTCTTTGCTTTAAAAGTCCAAATACTAGTGATACAAGTCTCTCCTATCAAGAAAAAGAAACACACTAGAAATATCAAGATGAAGAGAAGGAACAACATTAAGAAACTTCACAACAATAAGAAAGAGTTCATGTATCAAACACATGGTGGACACAATTTAGATCAGTCCAGTGCCTTGAGACTAAGGCCACGATTTAACTGTACAAAGTTTCCTGTGGCAATACCAGCTAAAGGAGTCCCTTCCTCCCAGTTTCTTTCATTCCTGTTCCTCAGTTGTGCTCATCCAATTATGCTCGAAAACATACGTATTTCCTAAGATTAATAAGTTTCCTTACCCCGAGCAAGAATGACACTAAGCACAATTGCACCAGCACAAGTGAGAGGCTATCACATTGCAGCATGGAGGTGGGAAGAAGCTGCAGGGCAGAAATGGGAATATTTAAATGCTATTGCCATTCACCACATCTCACGAAACTCATGGACTATACAAGACTAAACAGTTAATAGGATCTAGCAATTATGGCAGAATAGTACAGGTAAAATCCAGAAAAATCTTTTCCTGGCTCGAAAGCAATCACAATAGCTTAATCTTCAGAAGTTCACGATCTTCAAGGGAAGATACCCTGCAAATGAAGTATGTATTTCGGGCAACCATATGCTTGATATGAGCACCCATAAGTGCATAGTGAGACAGAATAAGAACAACATGCACAACTTTCACTGCAAAATTGAATTTTTACAGTCAAGCAGATACGAGGGTCCATGTTCTTTTCCACTTACATGCTGAGGTTCATGAAGTGTCCAAACTAAAACTCACTATACATTTAAAAGACAACTGATTATTTTTAAAAAAATAAAGAAGGACTGGATTGCAGTTCCATATGGTTAGTTACAATTATTTAATTAGAGCAAATACAAAAAGGTGCGGGGGGAATTTGGATGAGAAATTCTATAAAATGATAATGTTGCTACTAAGAACCTGAATGAATTAGTTGGTGCTAATTAAGTATGTTACAGATGCAAACATATTCATCAGACAGTTTATTTCAATAACAGACATACCTCTTCTAGAATTTGGCAATCATCTTCTAGGGGTCTATTTAAATCATTGCGAGCATAAGTTGAAAACTCTGCAATCATCATTTTATCTATCAGCTTTTCCAATTCACAAAGCTGTGAGCCAAGATGCCTAAGAAAAACAGCCATTGAGATATGAGCTAAATAATCAACCTGAAAATGAATCATTAGTTCACAGTTGAAGAAAATAACCACCCAGCAGGTAATTTCCATGCAATCAATGCTGGTTTAATGGGAGGCGCAAATCTTTGAGTTCTCAGAGCAGCTGAAACCACACATTTTTCAGAGGCACCATCACCTTGTAGCGAAAACATATGGACTTGAATATTAATGGAAGGTTAAAATTGGATGCAAGACTTTTTTGGAAGATGCTGAGTACCCTCTCTTCCCAATGAAGTGAACCAGAACCAAGAACGCTCAGTGCTTGTCAGTATCTAGCTGTTAAAAAGAAGAAATGCTTCTTTTGCTGATCCAGTTCCTCAGCTCATCAGTCTGAAAGTTCTTCCATTTCAAACATTCCAGCTTTTGATATGGTCACAGAGATTTACTTCACATGACTGAGATACAGGAATAGTTTTACATGGCAGAATGGCTGTCAGAGAACACAGAAGAGTTTTCAAATTCACCATTTTTATACCACTCTAGATTAAAAATATTTTTTCATATGTTGCAGATTTTAAACCATATTTTGCAGACTGTTTTCATACAAAGCCACAAGGGAATTTCTCACATCAGAAACGTCGACCAGTCTTTAGAGGTTGTGCAGCTAGAGAGACTTTTAGCAGAGTAAAATTGGTTGGACTTGATCTTAAAGGTCTTTTCCAACCTAAATGATTCTATGATTCTAATTAAAAGTGGGAACTTCAGAGATGCCAAACACTCCTGGCTTTCCAGCTTCCACTGACAGCTGAGAGCAGCACGCATCTGTAAAATTCAGGCTGCTTTAAAAGATATTTTGCCAATGAGAATTAACATAAGCTGCAGTATTTTAGATAAACCCAGCTACAAAACAGGGAATTCCTGACTTCAAAAAGGCAGGATGAAGCTGCTTGGCTCACCAGCTTTAATTGCTGGTGTGGCTGGACCGTTAGCTTGCACAGAGGGACAAAAATGTATTAGCAGTCCCTGGTAGGGAGCACTGCTGTATCAGTGCAAAGCCCACAGGATCTGGCCTCACAGCCCATAGGGCACAGTCGGTGCCAGGCTGTGAGGAAGCATAATGCCAGGGTAGCTCCTCTGTGCAGAAGCCCTCATGGCCAGCACTGAGCTGAACCGAGTGAATCTTGCTGTATCTGAGTTGAACGGATTAATTTTTTTAATTTTAAGATGACCAGGGACGTGTCTGCTTTTGAAATTGTTGGTCAGAAATCGGCTGGAATGAACAAAGTGGACACATTTCAAATGTTTATCTAATTTAAGAAAAATTGGCCTCTAGAAAAAACAAATCCAATCCACTTGCATCATGGACATTTCAAAACAAACCCAACAGACAAAATTAAAGTTATAATTTGTGATGTAACAACTAGACTTGCACAACTTACTGCAGGACTAACACAAAACAAAGGCTCTTAGGTAAATTATTTGTGCAACCGTGCTTAACTGCATTTAAACCCAATGTAACCTACCCTCTCACCCCTCAGAGGTATGAAAACATCCAACAAGAGTTGGACAACCGTAGTTGGACTACAATTCTCTTAAGTAAAATTGTAAGTACAGGGTAAAAATCCATTAAAAATACACAGGTGAGAACAGTGTTTCCAGGCATCTGTATTTTACTGTATAAAGTCTGGTTTGCCAACATTACCATGTAAAAATGTACTGGATCTCCAACACCCCAAACAAGCATTGTGAAAACAATGTAAAAACTGGCAGTGTGGATTTGTAATTTAGTTAACACATTGGTTTTGTTGTTGTTGTTAAATTAAAAAAACGAACTTGCAAAAGTTAAAGAGCTCTAAAACTGTAACTCTATCCTACAATAGCAGCTAGCAATAATCATACAGCTACAACTGATACATATAACCACTGGGGATATTAACCTAGATTAAAGACACCAATTTATTATTCACAGCACCATTAAGGTGCTTTCATTTTTTTATTTTTATTTTTTACTAAACAGAATAAAATTACTTTTGTTCTGCATTTAACATGGCATGAAAATAATTTTTGTATATGGATGATCTGAGTAGTTTTCTTACTGCCTTATACTGAATAATTCTGCAACATGACTTGATTTAAAGCTAAAGATGTCTGTTCAAAAGCAAACTCCACAAGCTGTCACACACAATATACTAAAGCAACAAGTTTGCTTTGTTTGGTTTTGAGAAAAAAAAAAAAGGCATTGATTATTTAAGAAAAAAAAAAAAGAGAGAGAGATAGTAATTATTTAAAAACTAATCCCTCCTTGAAATAAAACAGGTATTTATCTCACTTGACAATTGCAGCATTCTTACAAGAACAACTATTCAGTATTTTGTGGAAAAAAAACTGAAGTATTTGTGTATAGCATTAATTTATTATTATTATTGTTTTAAAAACCAACATTCTACTGAGCAGCTTTCATCAAGATCTTCATCTTTTCATTGCACATTATTTCTCCAGACATGCAATACACAGAGGCTATTCTAAGACTTGGGAACAATTGTGCTGGGTTTGTCAAAGATATAATAGCGCTGCATTTGCATCTCTGGTGGGGGTGAGGAGTAAGGCTGCATTTAACTCAGCTTTCTGAACCTTTATTATCCAAGGCAGAGGGGACATTTCTCACTCACTTCACTTTTACTTACTTATTTATTTTTAATTCTACCATACCAACCAACTAGGCATTATTCACATAAATCACTTTTTATAGACAAGCTATTTACCTGCAAGTAAGTACCACATCTGACTGTAATTTTAAAATAATGACACATTCTTGGACCATCAAGTATACTACAACGATAACATAACTGCACTCTCTGCTGACATTGCACATAACTTAGGTTACTTGGTTGTAAAACAAAGCTAATTATGATTGATGTCACAAGTTTGTAGAATTACAGTCTATCAGTAATGTAAATGCAGATATAACTCAGCCAAGCTTATTAGCTCTTTAAAAAAAAGTTTGTTTTTTTTAAAAGACTTTTTCTGAGTTTTCTTCTACATAAAATTCAATTCTTTTTCTGAGCCAGACAAAAGACATGTTAGAAAAGGAGCTCGTCAGCACAGATGGACCACAGTAGTAACTGTATAAAGCTCTGAATATTCATGTTGCAGTTATTTAGCAACAACCATGTTTTTATTATAAAAACTGGAAACCATTGGGTTGCAGGAACCATGTAACCTCAAAAACAAACAAAAAAAACAGCATCAACTTACAAAGCTAAGTAGACAGCTCCTCAAGTGGCCGATACAAGTCTCAGAGCTGATTTAACACACGCTACTTCTGCCAGCATCGTATCACAGTGGCAGCTTTGCATACGACACTTTTGTAGTATATACAGTAGTTATGATAGCTTATTTTGCATCAGCTAAAAGGATTCTGATGTACTGATACTCCTGCAAATCACAGAGGACCCTGCCCAGTGCAGCACTATCTCCCAAGCAGAGCTCTGAGTATCCACCATTAACAGAGGCAACCAGCATGGGACCCTGGACTCACTAACTCCCACGACTGTAGCAACAGGTGAAAAAACAGCAGCAGGAGCTCAGGCAGCACCTTCCCGCTGTTTCTTCCCAACTCCAGCAGCTCACAGAACTGGATTTCTCAGCAGGATGAAGCAAGAGGATGCACACCCTGGCCACTGTGAATACAGCTCTCCTCAAGAATAGATGCTGTTGAGCACATCCCATCTGACCAGTTGTCAACCTCAGACCACATTTTGAGTCACAGTTTGATAGCTTTGCCAGGCTTTTGCTTGCAAAGCTTCTTCCAGCACAAGGACAGGCTGGAAACAGACCTACTCAGCACATGGTCCACGCATACTCCTAACAGCAGATGCTTATATCAGTCAGTCAAGATGGGCATGAAGTGGAGCTGTGCAGTAAGAACTGGGGTGCTGCATGCATGAGGATTGCAGACCACCACTTGGAAAACATCTCTCAGCTCTGGGCTACAAACCCTGCACAACGAAGATCCAGTCACTGCTCGGGTGCACATCCCTGCACCCCTAAACCACCTGTAGACAAGAATGGAGTACAAAGCATCTTGATATTAAAAGTTCACCAAAATAAAATTTATCTGGCACATGCATCAGTCACACTACATATGCTATACTTACTTTTTGTACTTCTTGTACTACGTCCTCTAAGAATGAGCAAACACAGGTAGAACAACCCCCTTCAGCCAGCAGAACGTGCTCAACACATTCTAGCTCTGCTTGCATTTTATTCCTTTCCTAGATGGTTACCTACCGGAAACTGTGAATGCCTTGAAGTTCTTGCTGCAACACCTCCTGTGTCGTTGCTATTAAGTCCAAAGCTCCAACAAACTCAGAAGTGGACAACAGCAACTGTACTGTGGGCTGTGTTTGGTGTACAGTAGCCATTAACTTCAGTTTATTGTATGCTTTTATACAGTTATTTCTGGTGAGTGACAGTCTTAAAACTCGAAGCGATCCTTCACACATTACTTTATCAATTTTGGAGATTTTCTCTCTAAGTAATTTTACAGCCTGGGAGGTTTTCCTGAGGTAGTCCTGCAACTCATGCTGAGAGGTCATTGCATGAAAAAATGCTTCAGAGCGCAGAGAAATCTGATGAGCAATATTGACTTCCACAATGTCCAGATAATGGCTCAGCTAGAAAGAGGAAAGGGGAAATTGAATAGCATTGTTATGGCTTGGCATGTTTATCACCATGCAAACATACATGGAGAGTACAACTGAAATGTCTTATTGTATCACAAGGAAATTTTGCTAATAACCAAAAATGCGATAATATTATATTTAAACCCTTTCTCAGAGAAACAAGCAAATAACCACCCATTGTGGTTTGTTCATTTGTTTCTAAATGAGCTCAAAATCACTTTGGGAAGGCTGACCTGATGCCTCTCCTGCTTGAAAATTACAAGATAGAAAGCCAAATAGTTTTAAAATACCCAAGCTTTTGTACCACAGGGGCTGCACACTGGCACTGTTACAATACAGCCATTAACCAAGAGGCAGTTCTGGGCACTGGCTTGTAAGTAAGAGCAGTATACATGTGCAAATATGCTACATACTTAGAGCCATTCAAGTTGATAAAGATGCAGCGTGACTGCACTTGGTGGCATGGCTTTGGAATGGCTCTGTTCAATTAAAAGGTTGTAGCATCATCTTTGTAGAAAAATCCTCAGGAGATCTCTGGTTGCAGTTGCTTTTTGCCAACCAGCTGGAGCTCCTGTTGAGGTTATTTCATGTGCACTGGCATTATGGGATTCCCAGAGACAGAGTACGCCTACATGTTTGGAACCCGAGATTCAAATTCTTTGTGTCAAACAAATTCAAATTCTTTACGTTACCAGACCACTGGGTTGGCCTGATTAGTTGAGCTGTAAAAGCTCTGTGTTCTGGCTTACGCTGAATATGCGAACTCAAAGGACTGAGGCATTAGGATGCTCATCTGAATGCTAATACTCAGTTGACCTGGTTTCTAAGAGGTGCCATGCACTCAAACCTCACACTGAATTTCAAAAGGGCCATCCAGAGACTGGGGGGAAAAAAAAAACATCAGAGAAATGTTTCTGTCTTATAGTTATTTTCATCCTGCATATATTTAACACTGGGGATTTATGCAATATGCAAAGCCATCTTTTCTGTAATATGTTTAATCAAAAATGTCCTCCACCAACCAGCTGTGACACACCTAGCCCATGGGAGAAGCCAAGACAGGCTGTGACACAGGGATCAGAGAAAGGGTTATTATGAGCTTTTATTTATGTGATTGTCGCATCCAGATGCCCCAGGCCCCTTCACTATGCCAAGTGCTATAGAACAAACAGAACAAAACGATGGTACCTGCCTCAAAGAGCTTACAGTCCACGTAAGTACGTGTAGGGCAAGAAATAGAAGGAGGTAAGATGGAGAAAAACATCAGGGGGAAATTGTTCAAGTAGATAAGCAGTAACAGCCTAAGTATGTGTGCTTGTGGCAGGGTTTTCCAAATCCTGTTGAAAAATTGTGCCTGGAGCTAAGGATAAAATTAGGGCAGCAGGATGCCTATTTACACCTGATAAGTGTGAACAAATTTTGGGCAGTTCAGAACCTTTAAAACAAGCAAAACAAAAAATTTGGGCCCATTCCAGTAGCATGAAGCAGTGTAATAATTTGGTTGTCATCATGTGGCTTTGGAGGCAACAGAACTCTTCTATGCTATTTAGGTATTTCTATCACCTTTCTAAAAAAGCACGGCTCGCAGCTATTTATAACCTTATTTTCACTGTGCTGCAAAGTGGGCTCTGGGTCTCCTTCACTCAAAGTCCCTGTTAAGTGTCCATGCTGCTGCCATCGGCCCTGCACCCAGGCACACTTTGCAAGTTTCAAGCATGTGCCAGACACTGCTTTTTCAACTTCAGATAGCAACTGCCAAAAGAAACTCCAAAGTAGTATTTTCAAAGGCCACATTTAGGTGTGGAGAACAATGCAATGAAAGAATAAGTTATCCTAAAGCAGGGACTGTCTGTCCTTCCTGAGCTGGAGGGAAAGCAGGAAGACTAACTCCTGGAAATTTGGAAACATCTTCCAGAAGATCCCAGGTTATTTTTTTCCAAGGCACCTCACTTTTCTTTTCTTTTTTTTTTTTTTAAATGCTAGCTCCCAGAAGCTTTAGTAGCTTAAGCAGGAAGGAAAACTAAAGTTATAATAGACTCCAAATTATGTTGATTTTCTGTAACTACTTCATGGATACTTATATTATAAAAATGACTCATTAGGGGATTTCTATACTGACTACATAACTCTAACAACAAAAAAGAATAAGCAAAAACTTGTGGTTCCAATATGAATGAAGTAGCTCTGCTTTCTTGCTCTCTAACATACCCAAGTCCTTTGTGAAATGCAAAATGGATCAGGGCAGATGACATGATAACAAAAGGTAAGAGGAAGCTCCTGACATACAAAAGCTTAGTATTTGGTGTTTCTTTTAGCACAGAAACCACAGTGCCTTGAATCTGGAGTTTTCCTGAGACGTGAGAAAGCAGTAGTCTTAGCAGATGTTCTAAAACCTCTAGCTTCCCTTTCTCATGGAATTGTTCTTCCTCCCTAACAAACAGCTTCACATCTTGAAGTTCCCAATATACACCCGCTTCATTCAGTTTTAGCGATCATTACCCAATTACTATGCTATATGCAGTTTTTTTTCCCCCACGGATTCGATACATACATTTATTTAGAAGGGAAAAAAACTTCTCCTCCAGTAAGATGCTTCCTGCATTGTTTACTAACTTGCTGTAACCTCATGTAAAACCAAAGTTACCAAAGCCCACAATACTGATGTCTCAACAAATAGTACAGGACAGCAGCAGTGGACTTGACTGCCAATAGCTTCTTTGTAGTAACAGCTAGGATGCATAATGACGTGTTGTATCAAATTCTTACCTTTTCTTGAAGTAACTTGGAGGAAGCTGCGTCACGATTTCCTTTTCCACCAGCAGTACTAAAATGAGACCATGGTAAAACGGCATTAAATGTTAAGGAATCTTCCAAGGCAAAATCTGGTTTCATAAAAATCTGAAACAGAAAAACAAAAGAAATAAATGCATGTCTCTCACCCCTATGTTCATTCTTGCCAGTTTAACAGAAGTCCTGGTTCACAAAACTAGTGACCTTATCTGTTGTTCTTTTCAAAAACCAAAAACTTTCATTTATCCAGGCAAACAGATCTTATAACCGATTTACTTCACACCCTAAAAGCATGTGTGATCTGACAAATCCTTATTTTCGTAAAGTCAGCTCCAAAATGACCTGGGTTATCAAGCACCCAAGATGATCTACGCATTCTGAACATGAAAGTGTAGGTAGCATAAACTGCAGGTGGATCCCCTAAAGGATCAGAGCAAATGTGCTTCAATTGCAGAGGCATCCCACTGCGGATACACTCATTTCTGGGGCCCTGGTTCCTACCAGACTGAGAATCCAACCAGCTGCCCAGGTGTACCAAGTGATGCCTGGAAGGGAACAGGGCCTCTTTTAGCACAGTGCAGCAAATGCCCTGGTTGTAGAAAGGTTCAATAACACTTAACAATAACTCTCACATCTCAGAGAACTATTAATCTAAAGTTCTCTCTGATCATGTTATTTTTATTTGACTAAACTGGTACAAACCTGGAGGTGGACAGTACTACCCCTTTCCCTGTATTTATGAAATGTAATTTTAAGATGTTCAACATCAGCTATAGCATCACACTATACTTAAACATTCTTGTTTCCGGGACTTTAAACATTGCAGTCACAGCTGTTCAAGTAAGAGCCTACACAACTGGCACAGAGATGTTGACCCATATTAATACTCTGACTCCTTAATGTACCTATAAAAAAATTATTCAGACTGAAGTGGAATCCAGGGTTGTGTCTTTTGTCAACCTGTCACATAAAAACACATCATAAATGCTGCAAGCATCTATGCAAGAGGACTTTGCTTGAGAATTCAAGGAGTTAAACCTAATGCTAAGTTGTACACTATGCAATATTCAAACTTCTATCAAACTCTCCTATTTCCTTTTCCTCCTAAAACACAGGTTGGCTAATTTTGCCCAACATTAAGGTTTTAACTATTACAGATGAAAAAAATAATGGCATTTGTATTCTACTTGAGTAAGAACAAAATTAACATCATAATCAAAATTAACAAAATGAACAAGCAAAACAAAAAAAAGGAAAAAGAAAAAGCAGATTGTTCTTAATTTTTTAAATTCTGAGCACTGCAGACCCTCTTGAGAATCAGTTCAAGTAATCAGCTTGGACAAGACTTCCATGTACAGGAGAGTATTCAAGGCTGTATGTGAGAAATCCTTATAAAAGTTTAGAGTTCACAGAAACCATACCTTAGGTACTTGTTCCAGATCTGTCCTGGATTTATCTAAAATTAAGCAAAACACAAGCAGTCATTCATGAGTAAAGAATTAAAAACAATTTCCTCAAATACTATTGAATGCTACAAGAAGGTTTTCAAGACAACAGTGCCAGACTCCTCACAGTGAATGGACAGGTGACAGGGTCATAAACTGAAACAGGAAAAGTTCTGACTGAACATGAAAACCTTTTTCACCATGAGGACAGTCAAGCGAGCTGTCCAGAGCTGTTGGATACTCTCCATCCTTGCAGGTTTTCAAGGCCTGATTGGATAAAGCCCTGAGCAGCTTGGTCTGACCACGCAGCTCAACTTGCTTTAAGACAGCATTTGCACTAGAGTCCCTTCTATCCTGAATTACTCTGACTCTTTCAAACACTCTGCTGTCCTTTGTAGTTTAGGTCTTGCATCCAGAATATTCAAAGGTGCTCCTACTTGGCTGCTTTGACAGTGAAAACTTACTAGTACAAAGCAGTCTACTTAGGACTTCACATTCCTTAATGCAGTTCAATCAAGTGACAAGGGCCAGTAAAAGGTCCTTCTAACATCACCCCAATTTTAGTGCTCCAGATCAATGCTGCCCATACAATCACTTCTGCAAAGCACTTGGAAGGTGGATGCACAACAGCTGGCAAGAAGGATGAATGAGGACTCAGGACAGAGTTCCAAGCACACTGAGGAAGTAGCACAGGATTCACCCTCTCCCTGATATAAGCTGAACTGACAATTGCAGGGGGTGAGCTAGTTGAGCAGGGAGAAGAGGTACATCACTGCACGACAGCATCACTCAAAGAAAAGGCAAATTCAGGCTTTTCAGGTTGAACCAAAATCCGCTTTTCTTCCCCTACACGGTAACACACTGGGCCAAAAATAGGTGGGGAAATTAAAAGCAACAAGCCCATACCTCAGCTGGACAGTCTCCCTGTTCCGGACAAGCATGGTAAGCACTACATCAGCATTATCTCCCACATTTCTCTCACCTCTTTGTTACTTTATTGGTATTGAAATACAAAAGGCAACCTAGGAATCATCCTGCTGTCCTCAGTGTTTGGACAGACCAACTCTTACGGAAGTGAAAGGCCAGGTCTTGTGGGCTGGAGTTGGGGGGAAAACAAGCAATGCCAAAAAAAGAAACTACAGAAAATCCAGAGTTTCAGTTTACCAAATGATGCTTCTACTAGAAATTGCCCATCTGCACAAGGAGCTTCCAGTTACTTTGGTGACACAGTAATTTTTTCTTTCTAAAAAGAAAAAACTCTTTCAAAATGGAAGAAGCTAAGCCTAAAGAAGGAAATTCTATTTTACAGTATGTGCCACAAACAGACTCATTCAGGAAGAGCTACTTCAAAATAACAAGCCTAGAGAAACCCTGCAGAAGGGGTGCGTTTTGCAAGGAAAAGGAGGAAGAAAGCTGATTGGAAGAACAACTTGATCAAAAGAAGTATACTACTGAATGCTTCTTGCTGCATTACCCATAGACAATTGATATAGACGAGCCTGATCAAACAGTGATTTGCAAATGAATCTTTTTATGTTAACATTTTTGAGAAATTAAATTAAATATTACAAACTTGCTACAGCTTATAAGTGTTTCTTTTCCTTTTGCTTGTCTTTTCTTTTTCATTTCGCCTCTTTCCTTCCTTTGTCCAGTTTCATATTAGCTGAACTGTTTCCATAAGATCTTGAAATTCAGCCTTGCTACAGTTGCAGACACCAAAAAAGTTCTCCAGAGAGTCTTTGCTAACAGTAATGAGAGAAACTCAGAATTGGTCAGAGTGGAATTTCATGAAGCTCAACAATAGGAAATGCAAAGTCCTGCACTTGGGGAGGAATAACCCCAGGCACAATACACGCTGAGGGTTGAGCAGCTGGAAAGCATCTCTGCAGAGAAGGATCTGGGGGGTGGTCCTTGTGGACAACAAACTGACCATGAGCCAGCAGTGCATCCTTGTAGCAAAGTATTCTGGGCTGTATTAGGAAGAATACAGGCAGCAGATCGAGGGAAGGTGATCCTCCCTCTCTACACAGCACTGGTGAGACCACATCTGGAGCACCACGTCCATTTCTGGGCCACCCAGTAGAAAGAAATGGACATACTGCAGTGAGTCCAGCAGAGGGCCACAAAGATAAATGAGGGACTGAGGTATCTTTCATACCATGAGAGGCTGAGAGGGCTCAGACTGTTTAGCATGGAAAAGCTCGGGGGGAATCTTATCAATGTTTACAAATATCCAATGGGAGAGTGTAAAGAAGAGGGAGCCAGACTTTTCTCAGTGGTGGCCAGTGACAGGACAAGAGGCAAAAAGTACAAACTGAAACATGAAAAATTCCATCTTTTACTGTGAGGGTGGCCAAACACTGAAACAGGCTGTCCAGAGAGGTTGTGTAGTCTCCATCTGTAGAGATACTCAAAACCAGACTGGAGACAGTCCTGGACAGCTGCCTTAGGTGACCCTGCTTGAGCAGAGGGGTTGGACTATACCATCTTGAGATGTCACTTCCCACCTCAGCCATTCTGTGATCCTCATGGCAGAGGGTCAGGAATGGCCCACTGCTGCTGCTCTTCATTGCAAAGTCAAGAGCTGCTAGAAATTTGATGTAATAGTTTTGACTTATCTTAAACAAAAAGAAAACACTGCCAGGGACTTAGTGACCTGCCATGAATGTAAACATACCAAGGAAAAAATTATGAGCGGGTCTCACAAGCATTTTGACCTATCAAGTATGAGCAGTGGTCATGAATACATCTAGTCAATCATGTCTGAGTTTTCAATTATTGTTACAGAGAAATCACCAGCAGCTATTTTTGCAAATAAAGCCTATGAGCAAGTAAAGGAGATGATCAGTACGTTATAGTATTCATTAAGGGAATGACTTTCTAATGACTAAAGGAGGGCTTTGACTATACCATGGGTGTGTAACAGAGTCCTGTCGAAGGTATCTTTAGGAGGACAAATATTCTTGCATCTTTCATGAACCTTCTCTCTCTGTAAAAGAGAAAATATATTAAAGAATTACTCTGAGACTTTAAAAAAAAAAGATTCTTTTTCTTTGAAACAGAACATTTTCAGGAAAACATATTGCATTATGCCAAATAACTCTGACAGCTTCACAATAATATTTTTTTCCTCTTAAAAGCTCAGATGATGTTTGTCCATGTGAAAGGTACCACAGGTTGAATTTTTTTGTTGCTACGTTGTTTTTTCAGTATGTTTACATCTCATGAAAAAATGAACACAGAAGTTACTGAAAAGCCATAATAACCTCTCTATATAATGAGATATAACCACAGATTGATTGTAATTACATATCCAAACATTTATTTGCTGTCTAATCCAGAAATCACATTTACACACAATAAATGCTTTTTCATTGCTAAATTAATTGAATCAAAGTAGATATTGCTTCCACATCTTATTAGTGAGTACCTAGCTGAAATCACATATTTGTTTTGTCATGCTGAGCTTCAAATTTTACCTACAGGTGCAATCAACACCAGAGACCATGGTGATCAGAAATCATGCTTCTAAACACCACTGACATTAGCTAGATCTCGCCTAGAAGCTACATCATGGGTCAGTTCCCTCTTTCCAAAACCTTCTTTCATTTCGCTGTCACTGCATTACACATTAATTTTAACAGATGAGCTCTTAAATGCTTTAAATGTTGAATGTGTGAATGAATGGCATTACAGACAATTCCCTTCCACAGACTATGATTTACACAAGTAACACTTCCTGCAGCCAATTCTGTAACAGCAGAAAGGTAAGAAAGTTACAAACCAAGGAAGCAGAAAACAGTGGGAGACTTCTATATGTTCTTTCAGTTCAAAAGGAAAAAAAAAAAAAAAGAAGAATGTTACTACATACTTACTGACACCTGTATTTTAAGAGTTTTTAGAAGTCTCCTACTGGTCCTGGTGTCCTTAGATGTAGCTTAAAATTTCCTGTCACAAAAGAAATCATTGAAATAATAGATCTATTTGTAGTTTAAGAACTTCATGTATAAATGTTTAAATTGGAGATTCTTTAAAAATATCTCTAATCCTTGCAGCACACAGTCATGTTTTATATTTGATCCAAAGGTCTTAAAATGTTATGTTGCACTGTAGAGCTCAATCATTAAACAATCCTTACAGAAAAAGGATTAATAATCAGAAGGAATGAATATGAACTGTAAGACCTGGTGCAGAGTACAGTATTCAGAAATACAAATGAAAAAACACAAAACTTTCTAGAGTGAATTTAGACATTTTTCACACTAAGAATATTGAGATTATAAAACAAGAAATGCCTACTGGAGAGTCAACAAGCACCGGAGAACAAATTCATCATCAGCTAACTGTATGATGGACTACTAACTGGGACAATCTCTAATTAGAAGGAGGTTCTCATATCTCTTTCTGGCCCCTAGTACTACGTGCATCTAATTTTGCATTCTTACCGGAGTGATTTCCTGTTGGTATAATGCAAAATGTTCCTTGGTGATCTGTGGGAGGTAGAATGAAGGTGTGACTTCAGTGTCCACAAAGTCCACTCCCCATGTTTTTGTAAAGAAATCAGATTCCCTTTTTGCTAACCTAGGATCATTTAGTGCTGCTGGGAGATTGACTTTGGAATGATAAATAGTCCATCTGTGCTGATCCACAACTAGAGATGGGCTGTCACATAAATTACTGGGATCGCCTGCAGCACAAAAGACAAGACAGTTAGTTAAGGTAAGAAACTGAAAGTTGTATTTTTGCTAAAATGTGATTCTTAAGCAAACCATGTTTTAACAATTACATAATGGATCAGAATTACCTATCCAAAAGACATGACATTTGCGTTTCTTCTATCACGTTAACCAACACAAGTTTTGAACACAATAGTGTATCCACGCTAAATATCTTTAGCTCAACACCACTAACTTCCACTGAAGAGAAAAAAATCCAACCACTTAAACAAATTTTTAATAGCCTGGACTACCTGATCAGAAATACAGTTGAAATTCATTAAAATTCCTTAATTCTTAAGATCCCATCCCACCTACTCCTCTTTATCAACTTAGCTTTGGTATACCACAGCAGCTATAACTTTGACCACAAACTGGTCTTATGATAATGCTAGAGATTTATGACAGTGGTACAGACAGGTCTTGGTCTTTTGCTTCCCACTGCAAGAGGGCTGGGGTGTTTCATAGAAGTAAAGCAACTAGACTCCAAGCATGCTGGATGGATCTGTTCCAGGTTCTGACAGAATACACCTTTTTGTATGTGGTAAGAATCATAGCTACAGTGTGGAATCACACGAGCAAGATCCTACCTATAACATGGAGATCTAAAAAGAAGCTGCAAATGGGAAGGGTCTCCTATTGCTCCAAAGGGAAACTGGGTGGTATGAAGCAGAACTACAGCATACTTTGAAATAAGGCTATGGCTTAGTACACTACACCCGGAATACAAGAAAATTTGACTGAACAACTGTAAATGGATTTTTGTGTTAGCAAATTTAACTGCACTTTGACTCTCCTTGCACACCAACATTACCTGTGGGCTCCTTGGGACATACATCAGGCAGTGACTGCACAGGTCGAAAGCGTTTTGCAACATCCATTTCCTTTTTAAGGAAAGCATCGCTGCTGTTTGACTGAGGCACTGGTGAAGAACTGTGGCTCGATGCCATTGCATAAAATCACCACTTGATAAAAGCTAAATAAGAAACAACAAATATCAAGACTTTAATGAAGTTCTGGTTGCAGACTATCAAATGAATGACACTCCACCAGCTACATAGTATTTATTTTTTTTACACTGCAACAATTTAACTGACAGATTTCAACAGGAACATAGAAAAGTATGTTAAAGACAAAAATAAAAGGCAGAATGTACCTTGCATAGCCTGTTTCCTCCCACACCTTCAGGTATGAAGGTTAGATTGTTCTTGCACGCAGCACCAATAAATTCTTATGTTAACAACAACCACTGAAATCTTCCAGGCATTGCTGCCTTTCTGCTGCCAGAACTACTGCAGTCATGGTGCACGCATTCACAGTAAGACTCCCTCAGAGAGATCAGAAAGCTTGGGCAAACAAATGTATGGCCTTCCATCTCCTTTTCCCTCCTACCTACTGACCTCAGTGACTGCAGGGAGGAGATCACCTTTCGTGTCTGATCCCCACAGTCATTTTCCACGCGTGCTTCCTACTGTCCTGGGAGCTGCACTGCACGAGTACAGCCGCCCAGGCAGGGCAAGGGGAGACACAAACGAGCTCAGCGTTCGGAGCTCTGCAAAACGACCCTTAGGTCGGGCTTAGGTCAGCATTCAAAGCCTGAAAACGGGTGCAGAACCACAGCTGTGGGAGCTCACAAAAGCTGCCCGTGCCCACCTTCCTGCAACGGGCCCCGTTGCAAAGACAGACGCGGCATCCTGCCAGACATCTGTGCAGGTACGCAGCTGTGCTCAGCGAGGTTTAACCGCGGCGCGCTGCACGCCGCGCTGGGTGCCCTCGCTTTGCTGCGCTGCCTTAATGTCGCATCCGCTGGTTTTGCCAAAGGAGGGGTTCCGTAACCCACGTCTGCGATTTGGTCAAGCCCAGCAACAAGGACCCACAGAAACAATACGTCCTTCATGATTTACAGCAGCTGAAATCTGATGTTGAAGGGCATTACTGAATTTCAGACAAATCGGAATCCGAAGAATAAGAGCAAACCACACATGTCAGAAAAGCACGAGCACATACTATACATAGAACATAAACACCTTTTATCACGTGAGCCAGGAAAAATGGCAATTCAACTTCTCATGGCTCTCTAGTAAAGTATACTATAGTTTATTTCAATATAAAAAGCATTTGCACAGAGAAGACAATTCTAACACAGATCAAAAAGCTCTGCAGTAGGGAAAGCCCCAAATCTTCAGTTGAATTTTAAACACTTCATTTGAAAATAAACAGCCTTAGAAATTTTACACCAGGACAGAACACCACCACGAGTTCTCTCCATCTGTAAACAAAGCTGCATTTCTATCAAAGTATTGGCTGACTCAGTAATAAACTGCAGAAATATTACAGGTTTGAGAGTGTATTAAAACTTCCCTATAATGCATACAGCTCAAGGAGTGCCTGTTCAAAGGGACTGATGTGAATCCTCGCCTTTAAGAGAAATAAACACATCTAGCAAAATCTTAACACTTAACTACCAACCCTTAAGGGACACCTAAATTACTTACTACCCTGTGAAGGAGCACAAAAAGATAAAAGGCTTATTTTATCTTCAATCACTCAAGCAGGCACCAAGGGATGACTGTACGTCACCGTGTCAACTTCTAACAGCATCACATATATTACAGCAAATCTCATCTGGAAAAAAAAAAAAAAAAAAGGTCTGCTTTCTAAATTGGGTTGGAAGTGTCCTACAAAGAATGCTAAAGACAAGCCAAGATACGTACAGCTGTAAGAGAGCATCCCGATGAACAGGACCATAAAGACTAACAGCCATCCCTCCATTGGGTGTTGTTGCTGATGTACACTTGCCTTTTTTCCCTCCCGACAACGCAGTACGACAAGGAGGATAACGTGCTTCCACATGCTTTAAAAGTGACTTTTAAAAGGGGTGAAAATAGACCAGCAGAACCCTTTCTACAAATGTGCAGAAGAGCCGAAAACATCTCCCCTTCTTTTTTGGGGGGGGCGAGGGGGTATCCCTATTCAGTCAATACTGAAGCCACTACTCAAGATTGAGAATGGGAGCCCTAAGGCAAATCTGGATGTAGTAATACAGGGAAAGAAAAAAAAAAAACCTCAAATGTCTGACAGACCTTCCTTGGATATCATAAAGCATCAGTCTCTCTCCCTAAAATGTACCAAAGAAAACTTTTTTCAATACTACTACTGTTACGTGTTCACATTCTTATGTCCCCTGACATTTCCAAAGCATATTCTTTCTTTATGAAGCTCTTCCCTAATGTTTTGAGGTGTTTTTGTGAAAAATCTAGTCCACGATAATGACAGAACGATAGCATTTTAGCATTCTTAAAAAACACATCCAGTGCTAAGATATAATACTCAAATCTCCTAAAGGCATACAGTAAATCTGTCTGCACATGGAACTGCTTCAAAGTTCTGTATTTGCAGTTTTTCTCCCCCAAAAGCCCCTGTAATATGACACACAGCCTGCTTTAGCCAGATGCATGAGCAACTAAAGCAATTTGTAGAAAGCACTGAAATCTTGTACTCTTGCTAGCAAGTCTTTCATTAAACCTCTATCCTTTTCACATTATGAACTATTGCTTCAAAGTATTTTCTGGGATGCAAATTGTCTGAAGTACATAAATCTCAGCGGAGAAAATGCTAACTGCACTATGCAAGTGCAAGATTTAAAATAAATTTAAAGGCCAATTTAACACTCAAGACAAGTTCAATACCTCAAATCTTCCAAAAGGAACTACACCTACTCTTTTACAGATATTTTTATTACTTATTACTTTAAAACATTCACATTACCTTTGTACACTGACAAAATCCTAAAACAGAATGAAAACAGTACAATAGAATTTCAATGCAAGCAGTAACCTTCATACTACTGAGTGGATTTCAGGAAGATATAAAGATTCTCAGACAGAGACCTTCTTAAGTGGCATGCAATACGATGCTGTACTAAATTATTCATAGTTAACAGCTATTCTAGTAGACTCATAAGTCAGGGCCTTATGGATAATTAACCTCAGTGAACAGCCATATTTGCACAGGAATAAACTTATCTATACTGCCAAAAACAGGCATTCCCCAAACTGCAGTCCTTAAATTAGTAAATTAGTAAGTATTGCTTCAGACAGAGAGAGAGAGAGAAGAAAAAAAAAGGAAAAAAAAAAAAGACAACTGGACAGAATTACCCAAATTAAATCCAAATTACAAAGGATAATGTGAGAAGTCTATATTCAGACAAAAATCCTGGCCCACACCTGAGCCCTTCTGTGTACGTTCACCTTGCAGACAACTGAAAAATGCTGTTTCACTTGTGCACCAACAGAACACCCCTTCCTTGTGCTACACCACTAAACACTTCCTAGATAAATGAATTTATAACCAGCCTTCTGAATCAGCATTTTAAAATCTGCAGTGATACATAAAGTTGCCGATTTAAACACACTAAAAACAATGACACTCAACAGTAACACAGAACAAAACTGCTGCAGGGTATTTTAACTCTTTCAACTTCCAATGCAAGTGAAATGCAGGTAAATGCAGTTAACTGCATAAGCTGTGCAGAATGAATTATGAGATGGTGAGTCCCCTGAGCCTCCTACTTAGATGAGCATATGTGCAGCAATAAGAGTATACATCTGTGTAACTTAATGACATCAATATTTAAATGACATACAATTAAAACTGGGTTAGATTAACTCTGTTCTCTCCAGCAATCACCGAAATTTACTCACATTTTGTCTAGCAACGCATTTTAAACTGACATAATAAGAAACTTAAGGGACTAGATACTACAGTAATAATGCAAAACCAGGATTATGGCTATATGTGAAACACGCCTTCAGTATATTAAACCTATTCTGTACACACTTGTATTAGTTTCCTTTGTTAAACAATGACATTAAATTACACTCTCGCTGTAATGACTTGCTCACTGAAGCTAAACTTTTTCTTTCCTTCAAATTCAACCAGCACAAGGAAAATAGCTTTGATGACGTGAATTTACAGTATTTTTACTCTCTGAACACATGGAGAGTAATTATACAGCTTCCTCTAAAAAACATTCTCATTCAATAACAGGCTTAGCAACTATGATATGACATAGTTGTACAATGTGCAGTTTGGAATAAAATGTCTGTAATGATAAACGTAATAAGCACATGCTTGGATATTGTACAGTCAGCAAAGTAGGAGATCTGTGCAGTTAGTAATATCTTAATCACGTCAATCTTAAGAAGTTCCGTGATGACTGCTCTATGACTTGAGTTTCACAACCAAGCTTTCAGCAGTTAAAAGAAGAGCACAACAAACGACAAAACTTCTGAGTATTACTCAGAAGTAATTGCACAGGATGGTTATAGCTCTTGTGCACGTGTTGTTTTTCTTAAACTCTTAACAACTTTGTGAAGTTCCTCGGAAACTGCCTTTCCACATTCCGAGGGTTATTCACACTGTTTTTCAGATGGTAAGCCTTTGCTACTGAAACATCCAGTAGTACATATACACATAGTCTCCATATACACACTATATTATACAAGGCACAAACTAAACCTTACCTATTTATGGTTAGCTTCATTCTCATGTTTCCTCATTTTCCAGAAGTTTTCCATTAGCACTATCAAGCAATTTTCTGTTTGTTACTTGAGGTAACAACTTCAAATGAATTAATCATTTTTACTGGGAAAAATGTGCGTATGCTCTGGTTGTAAAGCTGTAATTTGCACTAACAATACAAATTAGAATTTATGAAGCCAGCACAGTCCCTGCAAGGTGCAGGGAGTAAGTAGTAATTCCTCCTTTATCTGCACTCTACCTCCCAAATGAAAATAAATCTAACCTACAAGCAATACCTCCAACCTAAATTGGTAGTTTTGATTAGTTAGCTAGTACTACAATGGACACCCAGGAACATGGAGCTTATTAACTCCAAACTTTCATACAATTCACAGAATCTCCTCTCCAAACTCAATCTTGGCTTCAAAACTAATGACATCTGAGAAGAGACTCTAAGCACCCAGGGGAAAGATCCCAGGGCTTCCAACTGACCACGCAACACTGAGCAGCTTCTCCTGGTGTGAGATGCGTATTCCACATTGTCCAAGATGAGCCACACTTGGACACCACCAGGTACTTTTCAAGCGGTACGCTCTGCATCCCAAAGGTGAGGCGAGAAGAAGTTTCTCAGTGAGAATGAATGGTGTGTTGAAGCCCCTGCTATTTCCCATTGCTTTGTCTGGCAACTACAGAGTGAAATCAAAACATTTTAAAGTATTGCTCTGGTTAACCAACACCCTTTGGAATAGAAAGCATCAGAAGCCACCCACAATTCACATTAAAGCAAAACATTTTACCATTTCTAGAGAAGTGATGAACAGCGGGTACTTATAAGGAAAAGGATACCTGAAAAATAACTGAAAGAGAAGAATGCACCAGGGATTGTTTCCAGGACCTCAACAGCCAGTGATGTGCCTGTTATTGGTCCAGTGTATTTACTCTGTCCTCAAAAGTCTAGATTTCCCACTCTGTTATTATACAGCTCTTTGTTGAATCAGCAGGATCTAACCTCGTAACAAGGAAACCATGGTATGAGCAAAGTACACGCCACTTTTGTAAGACAATATGAAGCAGCCTGGACTAATGCAAGCTTTCAGTTTCTTTCAACCAGCTAATTCCTCGGGCTGAAATTTCCATGCTTGCCCCTGCACCTCGAGACAGACATCTCTCTTTCAGCGGGGGAGCCAAGAGGCTTAGCCTTTAGTAAAAAGATTGAAGCAGTTTCAGAGAACAAGGTTAAGGCTGCGGAAGCTGTTCTGCGAACTCAAGCTTTTTCTGAATACCTATTTACATCCTGAGGTTTTAGAGCAAGAAGCAGATTGTCAGGGGGATGGCAAGGCTAGAGTCGGAGAGCTGTGACTTGTCCCCATGACAAGCCATCTACATTTGGTGCGCATTCCAATAGCACGCTTCCTTACACAACTTGGAGAGGAGCCTGTGTCAGCCCAGCCTTTCTGAAAGCCCAATAAATGTACATGTACTTCTATTCACACACACGCAGGTATTTCAGTGCATTCCACACATCTTTTAATACTATCTCCAACCCCATACTCCCACACTGAAGGTACGCCTTCCCCACAAAGTCACTATGAGTGATGACTATCCCGATTAGCTTCGCTGGAACGAAAGCAACCGGACAAGGGAGCCATGTATCAGTTATCCACATCTCTCACCGGCCCTGCTCTTAGCCACATGTGCTGTCACAATCCAGCATGTTCTGTAACTCCTTGGGCTGTGCTGAGCCGAGCCAGACCGTGCTACTTTCTCAGCAACCCGCATATAGGGACTGTGTAAAAGCTTAATGAGCAATGCCACCATCCTGCCTTGTATCACCTCTTTCATAATGCCACCTTGCAGAGCTTTCCTCAAATTGGGAAACAGGCAAGAGAAAAGCAATCTGACTACAAAGGACAGGACAGCTACATCCCCGCTGCAACGCACTGTGGGCAGACTACAAGGCCAGGGCAAAACAGCACCAGATTTTCATGCTATGACATTTTGTACCAGTTTCTTTTGCCTTCCTCAGCTGAAGTCACCTTGACAGTAGATTTAAAAAAAAAAAAAGCAACATGAGCTTTAACTGAGCATCGCTTCTTTAAATATAAGAATAAGATCCTCTGAAAAAAGTTACCCCCAAAAGCCCCCAGTGCTGAATAGTCTATGGTTGTCTGAGTGCATGTACCCACAAATTATTTAGAATAATACACAAGTGTAAACATTTTGTTAAATATTTGAGATTTATCTCCCTATAGACAAACTATGTCAGAAGTAGTATTTCACAGTTCTCCAGGTACTAAATGAAACAAATTAGGTCTATCACAGATGTTCCATTTAATGTACCAAATGCATTTCTTCTCATCTGGAAACCTAACTTTCCAATGATGAACACTAATTTGAAGTCAGAAGGCAGCTTCTGCTCTGGAGGAACAGTCTTTCCTAAAGCTATTTAGGTCATTATGTGTCAAGTTCTTCAATGCCAGGAGTGGTAGAATCATTCAGAAACAATCAACAAAGCAGTAAAAACCTATGTCAGAGAAGAAAAGGCCTTGTGGTTATTTGCCCACACTATCACACAATAAAGAAGTGAAATCTCTTTGTACTCTTTTTTCAGGCATCAGCATTAGAGTGTGTATCATCTCCTTGGGAAATGGTGAAATATGAGCATCCCATGTAGCTCCACAGAGGTACATGCAGCTGAATAAAGATCAAGGAGCCCCGGCAGACACTCCAGCTAGAAGTCTGTCAAAGGCTGAGCCTGTGGAGTGGTGACATTTTGAGAAAAGACAGAACTGCACCAGCCAGAGCAAAAACAGTAAGGTTCTGACTTTCCAAAAGGAATCTGACAGAAGCTCACAGGGATTTGCGTCAACAGCAAGTTTCCCTGCACAGGCTCTCCACTTGCTATCTTCAGCAGGGTTAGGCTCAATGCATTCATCTGAAACTAATTTTCTAAAAACCCGATTTTTCATGAGAATCATGTCTTTCTAAAGCCATAGCAAAGCTCTGAACAAATGCAAGCAGCTATGAAATAGCCAAATAAAAATATTTAACAGCTTTGACATTATGCAAAACGCTGAGATCAGGGATCATCCGAAAGCAGGCACATCATACTTTGTAGAAAGTCTTACTGAGCAATCTTGACGCAGGACCCCAGTTCACTAGCAAGAGGCAGGAAGTCACTCTGTAGGGCAAGTATTCGGCAAACAAGACTACTGAAACTTTACCTTGGGGAGCATCAGAAACTGCCACCCATGTTTGTTGATAGTTCTTGTGGTGTTAATGCCTGCCCAACAGAAGATCCAGTGAAAGGGTTCACCTCATCACTTCCTTTTCCTCCCTCAAAGAGCTTCCACTTACAAGAACAATAAATATTTCTATAAACATAAGAAACAGTGTGGTTATGCTACATTTAGAATACTAAAAAATAAAAGCAAGGTCTTACGTTGCTGCTTACAGTAACTGTACAATACCGATGGACACTCTCTACCATGTTGCAAAGCAACAAATATGCTACTCCAACTCTAATAACCTATTGCATGCCACTTTAGGTGTGGTGTGTGTGTTTCTTTTTGTGTTTTAAGACCAGATTCATAGTTGAAACATCCTAGCATTTTCTCTGTCCAAAGATGAGTATTTTGGTACATCCGATCAGAAAATGGATCCACCATTTTTGAGTATGAGGAAAATATGTTAATACATTCTTTTGAAAAGAACACATGGATTTTTTTAAAACCTAACACCTAGGTGAGGTAGGTACAAAAGGTTGAAGATACAGAGAATCTTAGATGTGTTGGTGAATATTTCTTTGGACTTAATAATATGAAGCCCCAGAAATATATACACAGAATATCCATTCATGCTCACCCTTTCTCTCCTTATGCCTTATTCATAAAACAACAGGGATTAACAAAATGAAGCTTAAAAAAAAAAATATATATATATATATATATATATATTTTCCATATATATATATGGAAACCAAAAGAAAACAGCCTCCCAGCCGGGAGGATTTTAAACCCTGGATTATAAGATGTCTGTGGCCCTTAACTCTTCTTCTCAAGAAACATACAGTTCCTCATTTCCCCAAAAGTCTGAAGAGGGAAAGCAGAAGTGGCTTTTATACCAAGTTGCTGCCCCAAAAGGAGAAACGATACCTACATGATTCCATTTCCCAACTTCTTTCCACTCAAACAGACAAAGAGCAAGTCTGCAGACTGCTTTCTCTATCCTCTCTAGCAGCTCCTGACACTTCTCGGGGAAATGTTTCTGTTCAACCTCAGAAATATATGTCCCCTTGCCCTCCCATGAAGTTCATGCTGGCAACAGGAAGGCAAAATTCCTCTACATGTGTGCCAGACTCCTACTACAGAGAAAGACATCGATGAAGATGCAGGGACACCCAGGAGGGAAGTCCCCAGATGTTACTGGCAAACAGGATGAGAGAGGTTGAGCTGTTTCTCAGCACACAGCCTTCAGGCCTCATTGATGAGGCTGCCAGCACAATGCACTGTGGCTTTTGCTTAGAGAGCTGAAGATCTGTCAATTAGTTCATTTTAGGCTTTGTTTTCCTACCCAACAGAAGCACTGTCCTACTTCCAGAGAATTTCAAGGGAACTACAGCTTTTGCATATACTACAATTTGGGAAAGAGTCACACTGGCTCTCAGACTAAAGTAGTAATTACTGCAGCCACTACAACAATTAACGTACTGCAGTCAGGGTTTTTAGTAAGAACACTTTTTCACAGGGACACAAAGCAGCTGTAGTTGTACGGGGCAACTGTGGTTACACTTGAGGATCTCCTTCCCATAGGCCTTCCTCTCGTTAAGGACTCCAATGGACAGGATACAAGTAAGACAGTAAAGTCAACACACCGCCTCTACTTTAAAACTCTCAGAAGCACACATCCAAATCTGTCATCAAATAAATATTTTGATGTACTTTAAAACTGGTACTTTACGAGGTTGAGATCACTCAGTGTTCTCTAACAGAAAACAAAAGTATTTACAGAATATAAGAAAAAATGGATAAAGGAAAAGAGAATCAATAAAATGGTAAGGCCAAAACCGGACAGTCAGAGAGAGAGAAAGTTAACGTTTTGTTGAGAGTACAGGTGGTCAGTATTTGACAAACACATATAGCTATGTCCCCTCTCAACAGGACGTACTGCATTTGGAGAATTACAGTAAGGAAAGGTAGGAAGCAATGTTTCTTTATGATTTTATCATAGAATCACGGAATCATTTAGGTTCGAAAAGACCTTTGACATCATCAAGTCCAACCATCAACCTGGCCTACTGAGTCCCATCACTGAACCACGTCCCTTAGTGCCACAACCACATCCCTTAGTGCCACAACCACATCCCTTAGTGCCACAGCAGTGAAGGAAGTGGCTGCGATTATGCTTGGCTATAAACTCAGGAACCATCATAGTTCTGAACGGCATTTGGAAACAAGCAAACAACAAATCCTTTAGTGCCGCCCATCCCAGCCCATCCTGGTTGCACGTGGAGACACGTGCAAGCATTGCTGAGAAAACCCGAAATATTTGCTGCAAATGCTACTGCCCTGCGCGAGCTCCGGTCAGTTATACAAGCCATATGGGACAAGCGCGGCACCACCACGCCGTACCTTAGTGAAAATACTCCAGGAATATCTGAGGAAGGCCGTCGTCATATCTCTTCCAGTTGCATCATACAGAAAACCGCCTGATGTTGTAGCTGGGCCGGGGACCTGCGTGGAAAAGCCCACCTTAGAGCGCGGCCAGGACGGCTCCGGAAGCCTGACACAACGCTGATATTTCCCCGCTCAACGTCTCCCCGCAGGGGACAAAACCACCGGGCACCAGTTTGAGAACTGCCCGCTTCCCACTCCGGGGTTGCCATGGAAATGCGAAATATATATTTAGGGAGAAAGGGAGAAGCCGGGCGCTACCGCGGCTTCCCCGCACCTCCCGAGTTCGCGCCCCTTCCCTCCTCTCCCCTCACGGCCCAGGCCGCCCGGCCTCAACCCGGGGCCCCCCAGCACCGCCAAGGGCCCCGGCCGGCGAGGAAGGGGCCGGGCCGAG
>VXAA01001311.1:275290-311074 GCA_013399115.1 Anseranas semipalmata
AGAAAATTTCACTTCCCCCAGCCGCGCCCGAGGGGAGCCGGGAGAGCCCTCCGGCCTCGGGCGGCACCTGTGCCGGCGGCCTAGCGGCGGGCAGCCGGCCGGGAAGCTCGCCGCTGCCTACCTGCGGCGCCGGGCGGGCAGCGCGGCCTAGCGCGGCGCCTCCGCGGCGACACGTCGCTCCCCCGGAGCAGGGCGGCACAGGAAGNGGAGGAGCCGAGGAACCGCCTCTCCCCCGCCGCCCGGGGGAGGAGCCGCGGCCGGCGGAAGGGGCTGCCCCTGGCCGGCCGCCGCGGTGGCGGTCCCGGGGGTGTCCCCTCGGCAGCCGCCATGGTGGGGAGAGGGGGTCAGGGGAGGCGGCGCGGTGCCCGCCGCCATTTGAGGGGCCCCGCGGCGCCATCCCGGGGGGCGAGGGGAGGCCTCGTAGCTTCCCTCGGTAGCCGGAGGTGGGCACCCGGCGCTGCTGTGCGGGGCGGATGGGGCCCGGTGGCCGCTGCCCTGGTCGGAGGCTTCAGTCGTACGTTGTGCCCTGCAGTCCCATTCCTTGTAACGTCTTAGATACTCTTCAGACTTCTGTTTTGGGATCTAATTCTGTAGCAGGCCACAAAAGGTGCTGGAGCTGCGGCAGGGGAGGTTCGGGTTGGGTATGAGGAAAAGGTTCTTCACCGAGAGGGTGGTCGGGCACTGGGACAGGCTTCCCAGGGACGTAGTCACGGCACTGAACCTACTGAAGCTCAAGAAGCACTTGGACAACGCTCTCAGACATAGGGTCTGTTTTTTGGGTGGTTCTGTGTGGAGCCAGGAGCTGGACGCCAATGATCCTTGTGGGACCCTTCCAGCTCAGGATATTCTGTGATTCTGTGAAATACAGGGGCATGTTACATCCCAGTGAAACACCTCATGCCTTATCATGTCTTAAATGCAGTCAATTTCTAGGCAACAAAAGGTATCACAATGCAGGGGCACTCGAGGCTCTGATTAATCAATAGCAGCAATTCCATTTGTATTAAGGAGCAAAAAGGCACGTGGACGTGTCACTACGGGCTGATTGCTACGTAAGCAGGGTGAGCGCGTCTGTGGAAATTCACACCCTGCACATCCATGGATCATCAGCTCACGCCTGTGCTTACCCCTCTGCTGACATCCAGCACTGTTTGTACTGGCTGGCGTGACTGCAGCATAACCGCATGAGAAGAATTTGGCAGCCAGGCCCAAGCAGTCCAGCTCACTCAACCACGTCACCACAGCTGGGTTTAAGATGTTTTTTCACTTCTCGGCGGTGAATGTTGACAGACCTTTGTTGGGTACAATCTGTTTTGCAGGCTCTGGAGCAGAAAGTCCCAAATGACAATCACTAGGATCAAGTGTCTGAGAGTTGCAGGGATTCTTGGATTGCTTCCTTGAGAGTGCTGTACTTGACGTGACCTGTGTTTGCCCTTCTGCTCAGGCTGCTCCTCTGCCAGGTAGCAGGTTCCTGTCCAGCTTTTCACTTGTCACATGTAGTAATGGCAACAGAAAACTGCTGACACCCACAATGACCCCACGCCAGTTGCTAGTGCAGCAGAGAGTGGGCTTTTTTTGCAAGAGAAGACATGAGTTGTAGATGCAGAAGAGAGAAATACATACATGTACACATTACACAGAAATAAATAACAGGAAGCAAATGCAAGAGACACTACTGTCCACACAACCCTGTATTAAGGACACAATTACTCTGCCTTTCACTGGTTGTCCCGGGGGGACTTCATTTTGTGGGTGCAGTATCCCATTTCATTTTTCCTGTCTTAGTTTGCAACATAGCAAAAGGCTGCATCAGGCTAAAGAAATTGCACTAGCATTGCTACCACAGACTGCAAAAGGCTTATCCCAAAGAATAACCTTATTCAGTAAATTTAAAGCACAGACACAGCAGCAAGCAAGCCATTGTACATGCCACAGTAGAGGCTGCAGTTTCAGGTGTGTGGATGTCTTGCTCACAGGGTGGACTGTGCATTCATCTTTGTCCATTTGAAGCTGTGTTTTGCTAATACTTTGCCTCCAGCTATTCACACCTGTGTATTTACACACTTGGGCTGTAGTTTCCAGTGGGACCACTCTCCTGTCTAGCATTAGCACGAGTGTAAGCGTTAGGCAGGGTCACAACTTTTGGACCAGGATGTGCAATCTCCTGGGTCAGGTTTCCCAAATGGGGCACAAATATTTGTGGGACCAGTTGCCCCACCCAGCACACAGTTATGCTCTTGTTGGTTTGTGGAGCTCATGTCAACTGTTAGCTCTACAGACCTGCAGAAAGGAATGCTTGAGAGTTCTAGGTGGGAGGATTTCATTAGCGTTTACCCTCAGAGGGCAATGTAAATCTGTGGCTGCAGCTTTCCTGCTTTCACTTCTTAATTTCATTCTCTCAGGCCACTGCACACCTTGAAGCATCCATGGGTCCCCAGAATTCAAACTGTGAAATCCTGACTGATGCCATGGAGCACAAATACGGATCTTAAGATGCTTACCTTGCAATTACTTCCCTCTTGCTTCCCATCTGGAAGGCCCCAGCTGGCCTGATGCTACAAAGCCAAACAAACTCGTCATCCACTGTCCACACGGAAGCGTGTGAGCATGCTGGCCATCTCTGTGATAATCACAGCCCCAGCCTGCATGTCTCACAGCCTGGGTTGTGCAACATCACATTTTATTGAGGGCACAGGGAGCACCTTCAACTCCCTTTTATTTACAGTATCAATACAGAACTGTTTGGAAGTGGTAGTGCCATGCCCAGTGCTGAAGATGGATGTTTGGGTGTTTGTGTTGTTGTTGCTATTGTTGATCCAGGTTAACACCCTAAAGCTGAAACAACTGGAGAGTGAAATCCGTGCTATGGGTTGCAAGCTTTTTGCATCAGAATATTCCTGCCACTTTTTACAATGTTTTTGTGGCTCACTACTCACACAGCACCAAACCTTTCATTGCAAGGCTTATTGAAAGCACAGCTTAATGTGCTCCTGTGTGGACTTGAGTGTTGGCTACTCAGCCTGGCCCACTGATTGCCACTCGTGTGTGTGACAGTCTGGGACTACTGTAGGCTGAAACAACACTGTTAGCTGCTCTATGTGTGAAGGTGCAATAAAATCTCATCTTCTGTCTTACCCTACAAGAGATTTATGCAAAGTTTATTTGATGAGGTTAAAAAGCAGAACATGTGGCACTACAAAAAAGAAATGTTAGTTTAATATTACTGTTACTTCATAACTGTTGGCTTCAACTTCTGATGTCATCAGCACCACCAGTTTATCCTCTTTATATCCATTATACCTTTCCTAGACATAATTTAGAAAATAAAGCTGTACCTTCTCACGCTTCAAAATAGCGTCCTTGGCTTTCTGGGGTACTGCTATTAATATCATCTCAGCAGAGCTCAAACAGGCTTTACTGATAGCTGGAATAGAAAAAGTAGTGAAAAAACCATGTTAAATATTAAATGCTTGTTAGGAAGCCAACAGAAATTTCCCTCCAGCAACCTGTAAACTTCACTCACCATATTTTCATAGCATCTTTTCCACTACCTGGCAGAAATCTCCTTGTCCCTAACAGCCACAGCTGTGTTCAGACTGCAGGCACACGTTTGACACGTTTCTCATGGGGAGAATGTGCTTNTCACGTTAGTTGGAATCTCTTTGTCTTTTAATCCCCCAAATATGATGCAGTTGCAATAAAATGTGAGATCATGAACATAATGTGAAACTGATCACTGCATATGGATCCATATTGCAGAAACACTGAGTTTGCAGGATTTACTCATATGGATAAAGTCAATAAAATCAGTAATGTCTTTGAAAAGGGTTGTGAATCTAGGGTGGGGGAATGGCAATGCTCAAGATTTACCTGTTCCTAGTAATCAAAAATACTCCATATGTTTTCCAGTGGTCATTTTCCTTTTGGCACTGACAGCACTGTGAGACTGAGATCTATCAGTAAGAAGCAGAGTCAGCTCGAGGAGCCTGTGAGTACCACCAAGGCTCTGGATTAAGCAGCAGTGCACAGTGCTGTAAGATCTGTGCCTTGGCTTCAGCATTTTTCAGATCTAGGACGCTCCAGGCAGGTGAGCGAGCTGGCAACCACGCTTAGCAGAAAGTCTGAGAGGCTGCAGGAGGGATGGAGGCCATGTTATTCCTGTGCTCTGCTGTGGGTCTGGTTTGCGTTACTTACTGTTGCCCCCAACAAACGTCCTCAGCCACATGGGTTCAGGATGGCATTCCTGCCTCACTGGCTTGTCATTGCTACAGCCTGGCCGGGGGTGTCCCCATGGCTCCTGCAAGCACTGCCAAGTGAGATGGAAAGTCAGCCAGGTCTGCCCAAACCATATTCATTGCTTGCTCTCAGTAGCCTGACTGACTTTTGGAAAGGGACCCACGAGTATGTACATAACCACTTTCCACTGGCAAAGAAATGGATGGGAGGGGAAGGGAAAGGAAAGGCAAAATGAAAGGGAATCCCCAGTAGAGGAGCAGTTGTGGGTGGTTAATAACTACAGCTGCCATTTGTGAAGGGAAAGCCCTTCCCACAGCCTCAGTGGTAAACCAGTTTTCCCCTCTCCAGCCCTACGGGTCAGCCTGAGGCTGAAGGCCAGCGCTCCGGATACCATTTTGTAAGCCTTCTCTGGATGAGTCATGTGCTGAGACGCTCGCTGCTGTGTCACATCCAGTGCTGGCCTGCAAGAGCCAAGGCTTGTGCAGGGATGGGGAGCAGCTGTGCGGGACTGACCTCACCAGCCGGTGTGGTTCAGACTGCCAGTCTTGAAGCATCCTCGCTCTACTTAGGGAGACTTCCTGCCTGGTTATTCTCAGTCAATCACTCCGAGCAACTTTAAAAAGAAATTTTGCATCGCTCACTTGGTGTGAAATAACCTTTGTGTAGAGCTGGACCTACCCCTTAACTGACACTTGCCCAGGAAGTACTGATCTGGTTGAAAACTTCAGGTCTTTGTTTCTCTTTCACCAAAGAGGTGCATTTAAACCCACAATGATTAACTGTGCTGCAAACGTATGGGAAATTCATACACTCAGGTGACCTTTTAGCCACGCGCCCTCCCGTGATCTTTAATGTTTTTCAGTTGCAATGAAAAGAGTCTTGTTATCTACTTACACAGGGAAAGAGTGAGTAACCATTTGTTTGATTTTCTACCTTATGCTTTATTAACATTATCTCTGAATTGAATGTTTTACTGTTCTGCTGCATTTCGTAGTAACAGCAAAGCCCTCTGTTCCCCTTGGTAAGAATAAACCGATGTTGGATAATATTTGTAGACTGGAATGAAAGGATGACAGACTTGCACTTACGTCCTACTGCTTGCTTTTCTGGCTGTCATCTTTTGGTTAAACACCACTGTAGCAATAACAAAACCAGCCCAGCCCAAGATATCTCCTCCCCCCTAGACTGTAGGATATGCAGTGGGTGATTTCTAGCAGCTTTGAGAAGGAAAGCTCTTTTAAACCATAACAAAGTTCTCTAGGGCACACAGCGTGGCTGGTCTTGTGAGCTCTCGTGTTTGCAGCCTGAACATGCTGATAGTTCTCTGCAGATAAAAAGAATTGCCATTTCTTTACCAGCAGAGTTTGGTGAGGAGATTGTGAGTCAGTAAACCATAGTTCATTTGATGTGGTGTTTATCTACTTATTTGAGTACAACTTACATCCATAAAGTATGTTTTTATGGTAATTCTGACTGTAACATTTCAGTTATCTCAGCTTCCTACTGATTGCCAAGGGCCACGTAGGCTTTGCAGGAGAACGTGACTCAGTGCTGCCAGTGTGTTACAGTGTCCTGGTGATATAAAATGACAAACATCCTTATTCCTGTGTTCCTGTGTATATGGGACATAGTCCTACAAAGAATCTCCTAAGTAAACAAGTCCAATCCCCTGTACTTTTAACCGGGCAAATTTTTCTTTAGCTGGTTTTTTGTTGTTGTTGTTGTTGTTGTTTGTTTGTTTTTAGATAGTTTCAGCAAATTGGCATTCTTGAGAAGCAACAGAAATATGACAGGGTTCTTTCCTACTGTCACTTTGGTTAAGGAGTCTTCTGTGTAGTCTTCCTGGAAAAGAAACAGGAGTGGGTTTTGTGATGTAGAAAATTAACAGTAGAAAGAACAAAGTAGCTTAACATTTTCCCAGATATGAGAGAGCAAGAGATAGTAATAGGTAAGGAAATGTGTATTACTGCTTGGTGGACGAACTGGAAGCCAACTATTGTAAAAGCTGGGTTATGTGTACTAATGTCTAGGCTCCTTTCTCGGGATGCTATAGTGTTTTACAAGGTCCTTGCTTGCAGGGCCCTGTTACTGCTCGTTTTCAGAAACTTTCACAGAAAACCTTTCCTCAACTTGTATTACAAGCAAAAATGAACAAGATATTGGGATCCATAAGGAATATGAGGGAAAAAAATGATTAAATGTAATTAGAGGGGCAGGCCCCCAGGAGCCCTGAGTGTAGTGGGTAATCCTGTCACTAAAAGAGCAGCATTAAACAATGATAGGAACAACCAAACATCAAGGAAAAGCTTTCCTTAGAGGGATCAGGGGATATGAAAGAAATATGTAAAATAATGAACACTGCAGAGAAGCCAGATGGAGAGTTTCTGCTTGTCTTCAGTGATGTGAAGGGATTTTAAGACTGATTTTTTCATTTTTAACATTTCCACGCCTTGTGTAAGTGGAGCGTGGTGTGCATTGCCTCAACAAACTGTTGAGGACTGGCGTTTAATAGGATTCAGAATGGGACAGCAGTTTTACAGGGCAACATCAGTGGCTTTCAAAAATAACATCTTTGACAATTTTGAAGATGATTTTTATCATGTCAACCAAATGCTAACTATTAGAGCTCAGGATCGGATCCATGCTAGAGGCAAGATACAGGACAAGATGGGTGCCTGGTCTGACCCTGGAGGACGATACCCACATTTTCCTTCAGAGACGAGGATGATCTGGGCCACTACTGCATGTCAGAGTGCACAAAGTGTCAGAAGAAGTGGTTGTTCCTACAGCCTGCAGGAAGAAAAAATGGCTGGATGAAGGTAGTGGAGGTCAATGGCTCTGTCTAGGACAGGCATGGTGTTCTAAATAGACTCCATCAAGACACCATCACAACATAAAGACAGCCCATAAAACAGGGACGTCAAATCACTCCTGTTGCTCCTAAGTGATAGAGCATTCATTCCTCCATGTCTGCAACGTTAGTGGAGTTCCTCCTGGCTTCAAGGCATTCCTTGGCATGTTAGACGTGTTGCAGGTGTATCTGTGTTTAACCCAGTTTCTTCTTGGCACTGTCAGCCTCCAGTACAGAGGCTGTGTAAAATTGAAAGCTCATGCTTCTGTATCTGGAGTGAGCACGGTTTATCAGACACCAGCTTATTCTGATGGAGTACATTAATACCTGAGTCATCGGGGGCTCTGTTTTTCGTTTTTTTTTTTTTTTTTTTTTTTTTTTTTTTTTTTTTTGTCAGCTTTCCAGACTAGCTTTGTTATGTGCAGCACTCCTTTTGAAATCAGTCGCTGCCATCCCTACATTACAAAAGGAGGGATTCTAGTGGGATGTTTTCAGGGAAGTGTAATGGAAAACAGTCTGGTCTGAGTGGCCACTCCGATATCATCAACCCTGAATTCAAACAGGACTTCGCTTTTAAATTAAATAGCAACATGGGAAGTTACTGAGAAACACAACCGGAGATTCTCCTGTTTGGGAACAAGGAGTCATGGTGTAAAGATGAGACATGCCTGATATATGGAATTCACCTACAGCATTTACTTAAATCATCCATGGGGATTAAGATGCCTTATCAGGGCCTTCCAGCTTTGCTTGGTATAAGTAAGGCTTCTCCTTCTCCAGACAGTGGACTCTTTTTTTAATCCTGCTGCTCTTTGAGATACTCCTGAAGAAGTTCCTCTCTCTCTCATCTCTTTTTACTGTCTGCATGTTATCCTGGGTATTTCCACCAATCTCACCCAGAGCTTTGTACTGCTGATAAATTTCTCTGTCTGCTTACACCATTTAGACTTGAGTACTCACCACCCTGATCTGACTATCTCTTCAGCAATATTTGGTGTTTGACCTTCCGATCACTGTGACAAAACACAGCCAAAATCAATTATTTTTATTCACAGGCCTCACTGTTTCCAACTGTCCTTCCATCATTTGCTGGTATCCCAGGAGCAGAGAAATGTCTCGACATTAGTGGAGTTCAGAGTATTAGCCACTGTCTGGCAGAGGGATGGATGCAGTCCCTGCCTCTTCCTTACAAGCAAACAGACAATGCACTACACAAATGTTTTTAAAACTACATCTCCTAAGAGCATCCTTTTCTTCTGAGCATGTGAGAGAAGTGTTTGATTCTTAAAGAAATTTAGGAATATGCATCCATCAAAACTGCCACCCACAGCCATGCACTGAATTTCTGTTTACAAAATGAGCAGGGTGTCAGGAGTTCCTGTCCTTTGTTCCCACCTTTGCACCTGTTCCCATGCTAACTCATTTATTTGGAACAATTCTTTCTGGCCACTCAGTCTTTCTTTGCTCAAGTAAACGAAAACCTCTTGTTTGTGAGACAACATGTGAGCCAAAATGTGCAGTTTCAAAGAAGTAAGCAAGCAGGTACTAAGCAAGCAGGGCTGGGA
This sequence comes from Anseranas semipalmata, assembly GCA_013399115.1. NCBI lineage: Eukaryota > Metazoa > Chordata > Aves > Anseriformes > Anseranatidae > Anseranas > Anseranas semipalmata. The sequence goes on from VXAA01001311.1 coordinate 283,943, forward strand.
TGTTAGTCAGGGATGTTCAGAGATACAAATTCAATTTTAGTTTTACCACAGTTTCAGCACAGATTTTTATTTTTACTAAGAACAGAAATAAGGGCTCTGAATTATAGATGTTTTTAGACTTTGCTCTTTTCCAGGATGCAAGGTCCACCGGTAGAGGGTACAGCCACATGAATCCTAACCAAGTAATGCTGAAGTGGCCAAGCTAACTTGTTGCTATCTTAGGTATCACACACATACCACTGAGAGGAGAAACACACACCTTTGTGCATTTTAGAAAGCATCTCTTCAAGTACAGCAGCTGAGAGGCTGTAGGAGTACCACGGGCACCTAGGTTAAACCGAGGACAGCAGCTGGGGAAGCAGCACGCTGTCTGTGTCCCAGCAGCAGGCTCCCCCAGCCAGCAGCTTCCTGAGAGGTGCTACAAGCACTGCTGCCCCTCTGCTTATCTCTGAACCTGACTGGAAATATCAGAGATTAAGGCTGGGGGGGGGCAACAAGGGTGATTCTTTTCCTCTGAGGGCATGATTTTGTAGGGATAGGTAATAGCTGTTACTAGGAGAGAGATCTGTTTGGAAAACATCAACAGGTATTTAAGCACACAGTTCATCTTTGATTGTCTTACCTTGCTTCTATCCTGAGCTCTGCACAGCTTCAACAAGACTGTTATGATTTGGTTTAGGTCAGTTTTATTTTCAGCAACCTCTTTGTATTACAGCAGATGGCAGCCTTTCCCCAGATTTCCAGAAATGAAGAGTACCAGCATTTCAGACGATACATGTCTTTTCTTGTTTCCTGGTGTCTGCTTGCTGCCAGCAGAAGCCTCCACAGGAAAGGAGCAGCAGGATCAAAGAAGCTAGAGATAGAACCAAGACTGAAATCATCTCCTTGCATTTGCAGGACCTGGCTCCTCACCAGCGGTCTGATCAGCTGTTGCACCACCTCTTTTTTTGTCTAGGACAACATTTCACTTCCAACTTATATCAGAGTTCAAGATCAAAGTAATTAAAAATCCACGCTAATTCATTTTCTCACCTTGACAACAACACGTAACAGAAAACACATCATATTTTGTGGGTAGTATGTCAAAATCAAAGTGACATTTTTCAGTGCTTCATTTAATAAGATGTTAGTGCCATATTAAAAGGCACCTCTGTTAAAAGACCTACAGCAGCTGGCTCAATCAACTGTGGTGTGGGTGAGGCCTCAAATTACTTCATCTGTTGGTGACTGTTCAAAAGAGCCTCAGATATGCTCTGTGGATTCACCCAGCCCTGAAAAGCAAAGAGAGAAGTGATCAGCACTCTTCTGTCCTGCCTCCTTTTATTCCCTGCTCTGAGAGCCAGAACAGGAATGCTTACTGGGACAGGGTTGGTTTTTTTTGTTTGTTTTTGAGAAGGCCACAGGCAGTTTTCAGCCATACCAGGTTCTTTCTGATACCGTCTAGATCATACAGAAGCATTTCTTATTACTGAGTGGCAACTCGCCTGTCCACACTGTTTTTATACCTACCTGACTAGGATACATCAATCCTAGTGGTCTGTTTCACAAGGACAAGAAAGAGGTGCAAACATGCCTTGTTCTGGGAGGTAGTTCCTGATGCAAACATAAAAGAACATAGATTTACTTCTACTTAGGCTCTGCCTTCAATTTCTACTATTTATCCTGCTTCTGTTCTCACAAAATATGTTAATGGCATCCAGATGCTTATTAACACATTTCATTACTAACAACCAGAGACAGGAAATACAGGCCAGATGAGGAAAAGAACAGCTCAAACAATAGTTAAGAGAGATTAGAGGAATTCAGAGTCAGCAGAGCCAAGTAAAATTTACTCTGGAGCCTTCAAGAAACTACTCAAATGGTTGTAAGTGAATGACTTTGTAAACTCTGGGGGACAGGAGAGGTCCCACAGGATCAGAGAACCTATTATCAATATCCAGGGGGACATCCAAACACAGCATACTACAGCAGCCCCTACGGGCTTACAAAAACAAGTCATGTCTAACCAACTCCATTTCTCTCTTTGATAAGACAGCTGGCCTGGCAGCTAGGAAAGGGAAGTCACAGATGTGCCATATCTTCACTTGAATAATGCTGGCTCATGCAGCCACCAAAGGAAATGGTCTAGACACCATTACTAGGAGGTGAACAGACGAGTGAGTTGTTTATGCTCAAGGTGTAACGTTCATCACACCATCCCGCCCTAGCTCACTGTGTCCCTGACAGCCGCCACCGTGGGAGCATCGGACCCCAAAGTCTGGCCAAAGAGGCAGAAGGCTGTATTTCTGCACGTGTACTGTGGGAGATGCAGGCAGAAAGAGTTAATTTCACACAGGAAATCACTGTCAGTGAGGAAATGACCCCAATTCCATATGTTATACTCAAGGTCTCGGCATTCACGATCATCTTTTCCTTAAAAGACACGCGCGCCACCCACCCCCAGTTCAGCTTTTAATGAAAGAAACACTTAAAACACTCTTCCACCAGTCTATCCAGCCTGCAGAGATTGTTGCAGACTGCTTCTTATATCTGTCCCTTGGAGGAGTCTTTTCATCCTTTTGAAAGCTGCCCTCTTCTTTTCCAGCTCTGTAGAGAAATCTGGCTAAATAGAAATCTTGAGGCCATTATACTGCAGTTCTCCCATCTTCCTGTGCGCATTCATTTTTAATAGCTCATCATTAAATTTTAATAAATGGAATATCAGAGGTTTAAGGCTTGTTAGGCACCTTTCCTCCCTCTTTCCTTCTAGGTCCATTTGTTGGATGGGTTCATTCAGTGTCATGCAGGGGAAGCTGTCAATTGATAACAGGCATACCTCTTGCAGAAAGTTGTAACATCTTTATTTTCAAACTCTGCACAAGTGCTTAGAATACAAAAGCTTCTGCTTTGGGTTGCTTTTTTTCTTTTAAAAACAAAAACAAAATACAAGAAAACATCAGGTAAGCTTTTGGTCTCAACTTGCTCTTCAGTCTACCTTATTAGAGCAGGAGCTGACGAATTCTAGCTTCGTTCATTAATGAGTTGGTTTCACAGGGAAGACAGGATCAGCCTGGCTATGTAAGACTGCTGGTCTGCATAAGGTAGATCCTAATGTAGGATCTGTCCCCCAAAGAGTGGTGAATTGCGGATACTTGAGGAGAAGCACAGAAAACAAATATAGCTGATGATTACGTAGAAGTCCACGGAGGGAGGGAGCTTCTCCATAGTGTTTTTCAGGGTGGAAGTTGCTCTGTCCCCATCCTAGGAGTGCGCAGCCCCAGTCTGGGATGCAGCAGTGACATGGAAGGCAGCACTAATATTTGTTTACTCAGAGTTGTTTTGGTGTGGATAATCCTGTCACCTTGTCCTGAAAACCTGAAAGGAGGACGCTGTGAGAGATCCAAATTGTTCAGCATTTGGGGCTCAGGCAAGCAAAACTGAAATGCTTCTCAGTAGGCAGAAACATACTGAACCAAAGAATCAGGATCTTTTTCCCCACAGGAAAGAGTTTTCTGAGGGACATACAGCATGCGGGACACGGGCAGGGACCTTCTGACTTCACTCAACAAGTCGAGGGCCTCAGGGAGGAGAAGACAGAGTTCAGGAAACAGAAACAAGAACCACGGCAGTCTGGCAAACACAACCTATGAGGAAAGATCAAAAAGACTCCTTTAGCATAGAGAAGAAAAGGCTGAGAAGAGACATGCTAACAGCTTTCAAATACGTAAAAGGCTGCTAGAAGCAGGGAGCAAAAACCGATTGCCTCCACATCCTCTGGGGAGGGAACAAGCATAATGTGCTAAATCTCTCCTTCTGGGGAGATTTAGGTTCAAGAAGAGGAGCAATTTCTCACTGCAAGGATAGCGGAACTGAGAAGCAAACTGCCTGACTAGGTTGTGGAGTCTCCTGTACTGCAGAATTTGAAAGGGTAAATTAGATGAACACTTGCAAGCAGAACATAGGTAGAGCTGACCCTGCCACAGGGCTGACTAATGCAGGAGAGGACTTCCACAGATCAATGATTACATTGTGAACAAAGCTTTTTTAAATCAGCTGATACAAAGAAGCTTGCATCTGAAATTCTGGGAGGAATGTGTTGGTGCAGTCTGGGAACCCTTATTGGTTTTCTCCCCCCCGAAGTACTAGGGAAATTCCAGAGAATGTTAAGAGCTGGTTCTCAAAAGAGAGCCAGAACTATAATTTTAGACTGGCTCATCTGACATCCATACTGAGCAAAATAAAGCTGATAAGAGCTCATATGTAAAGGACAATAACATAATGCCAATCAGCATGGGTTTTTTTGAAAGAAAAACTCACATCTGGCAAACCTGCTTTCCTTCTTCGAGATGACAAGTTTGGCAGATAAAAGGCAGTTATACTGGAATTTTGTAAGACATTTGACTCAGTACAGAGCGGCGTTATGACTAGAAGATTAGCACTCTCCGCTATCAGTAAAGCCCACATCAAATGGATCAGCTGCCAGCTCCTCGGTGGAGACTCAGCCAGGAACAGGACAGAATCGCCTCGGAAGCGCCTGGACCCGACACCGCTTTGCATTGCCACGCAGGACCCGGGAGCAAACACAGGGTGACTGCTGACAGTATCTATACAGGACATAAGGACCAGCCAGGTGGCAAGCTGGACTGACAACAGGAAAATCATTTAGAAGCTGCTGCTACACAGCATGCACTGTATGCGTTACCATTTTTTGGAGTACCAAAAGCAAAGCTGAGTTCAATACCCACAGCCTGGGGACTCCCACAGCTGCTTGTCTTTTCACATGAGAAAGGGCTTTGCCCTGCCCCGGCTGTGTCCTGGGGAAGTCAGTCTCTGACATCCCACGTTTATACTTCTGTAATCTGAAGCAGTCCCTAAATTACAGTCTGAAAGATTGTTTTGGGCCAGCAGAGCCTAAGCCTCTTGCATGATACTATTCAACATATTTCCACTGCAGAAACATAAATACAGCCTGGCTTTATTAACTATTAGCCTATAAAGATAAAAATATAACAAAATGCAGACACACATGGCCTATAAATATATTTATGCTGTCATGAGGAACACTAATCCCAGGCCTCCACGGTATGAAAAACACTCCGCTGTATAAATACGGTGCGTTTGGCAATATTACTTTAATGACACAGGGGCCGGGGCGTTTTTTCCTTCGGGGCTGGCACTGTCTCTCGTCAGGCCCTTTTGCAGAGGCGCTTGCCCCAGCATTGGCGCTGGCTTCCCCGGGCGGGCAGCTGCCAGGAGCTGCCATGGCCGTGCGACGTGAGCACTGATTCATCGACGCCCAAAGGCGCTCGCGCACACCTTCTGCTTCTCCTGCTCGAGAACAGGCGGAGTGAGATTTCCAAGTGATAAAGAGTGACGCTGGCAGAAACGCTGAGTAACACTGAAAGCACCGGGAGCGATGGTGGAGCTGAGGTCTTCGGCATCACTCGCCCTGCCTCTCTCAGGAAAGCTGCTCTGAATCCACTTTCAACGCGAGTAAGTCAAAAAGCATTAAATACCCATACTCAGTGCTGTTATTCAGCATTTAGAAGAGCTTCTGTTTGGTTTCTCTCCTCCTGAGAAGCAAACCAAGCTTAATTAAATGAATCGGGGGCCCTGGCAGCTTTGCTCTGCAGAGCCTGGGTGCAGCTTGCCCAGCCTTGCCATGACCACGGGCTGTGGGGAAGGGGCAGCAGATGGGAGAGGGGCCCACCCACATCCCTGCAGCCCACCTCAAACCACATCCACCCTCCAGCAGTGGTGAGGTGGCACGGGCTCATCACACCGCGGGACCCACGGACACGTCCCCGTTACAGGGCAGCTCCCTGCAGGAGGGCAAGCCGGACAGGTGAGAGCTGACCTCTCAATCCCCTGCAATTCAGAGCCTTTCATCCACTTTAAAAATCACATTTTAGGTGATTGCCCAGGCAAAACGAAAGCGGGCATGTCTTCATCTCAGTCCTACAGAGACTTTTGAAAATGTCAGCCACCATGCCAACTGGAAGCACAGGCCAGAAAGAAAGAGGCCAGTTAAAAGCCAGGTTGTCTCCGTGTTGCTCAGGGCTAACAGAACAGATGATGGCATTGCTGGAAGCTGCGTTTGCTTTTAATTGTCCTCGTTCCACTGAATAACTAATTCTCTCCTCCTCCCACACAACAGAAAAAAAAAAAAACATGTTTTTTGGAAAAGATGAGTTGACTCAATTCCTCTTCTACATCGCATGACAGCAAGCTGCAGTTTTTAGCTTTGCATCTAGGCAAGTTTAGAATATTGCTGCATGCATTTGTTTTGTTTCAAATCTCCTGGGATCAGCTAAAAATATTATTTTGGAGAGATGAGAGAATGGAAGCACTACAGGCTTTGTGTTCATTCAGCTCCTGGACTACAGCCAACCAAATGGAATAGCACAGGTAGATCCCAGCTGTAAGGTGGTGGCATTAAAAGGTGATTTTACAGGTGTCAGAGGACTGAGACGTGGGAGGTGCTGGGATGGACTCCGTGAGATCTGGGCATGATCCATGAACGAAGCACATCCCCTCAGCCCAGAGAGGCAATGCCACGCTCATGGCAAGACACATCCTTCAGGTGGCTGTTTCCCAGGAGAGCGGTCACTCTTACCTTATCCTTTGCCAGCTCACATTTCCTGCGTTCTCCAGGCGAGACTGAAGGGAAACCCTCGCTGGGCTGAAGAACAGATAACAAAAACCAGCAAAACAAAGCACATTTTGCAGAGCCTGAGTCTGGCCAACATGGTTTAGTGCATTAAAAGAAATCACATATTTCAATTAAAAAAAAAATCATAACCACAGTGAATGTGACTGAGAAATTGTCAGATAAAGCAGCTGCAGAGAAAAGTGAAACTTAATTTTTCTTTGGTTGAAGCAGAAACAAATGCAAGGACAAAGACAATGAGCTATAAATAAGACAAGCAGACAGGATGATCTTGGGAATTATTAGTAAAGAATACACATATGGAAGCTTTTTCCCAAGCGATTTAACTCTGTACTGCACTTTCATCTACTGTCTGAATAAGTGAATTATTTCCTATCTACCCTCCCTGTGCTGCTCATGCTTAATGCAAGCATGCTCACAGGGAATCCCTAGGAGTAAGTCGTGTGCTGTGCAAGTGCTTTGGAGGGGAAGTCTTTTAATGAAACCTTTCCACTAAGAAGAGGAAAAATAGACGATCCTGGTGTGCATACAAGTTATAACTCCAAAGGATTCTACTCATCATATTTCTAAAGGCAGCAGCTCTCCAGTAGTGATCTCAATGCAGAACTGTTATTATATATGTAGACACAGTATAGGAAGGAAATGAGAGCAGATTAATAATTTACTGCTGCCTCAGAGCTGTTTAGTTTCCACAGAAGTGACACTAAACCAGCAAAAGCATTCAAAACAAAAACATCACAATATTGCAGGCGTTGCCAAATTACAAAGGAGTTGCCTCTGCCAGCAGCGAAGTGCCTCTCTGTTTGGTCCACGAGGCCTTTCACGCCCACGCGGAGGCTGTGAGATGTCTCAGCCCCTGCCTTCCCCTCTGCGTGGGAGCACTGGCCCCTTGGCAGGGGTGGCAGCAGTGTTTGCTGCTGCCTTCGCTGCTTCTGCTCACAGCTCAGCACCTTGCCACGAACTCATCCTCATCCTCACCAGCAGTCAGGCAGGACAGGAACTAGGGAGATGCTGGTGCTGGTACCCGTTCCTCCTGCCGGCTCCACAAGAGGGGCAGCAGGACAAGCAAGGACAGCTGGGCAGAGAAATTACGAGTGGCATGTAAAAGGTGAATGGGAAAGGGTTATTCATTGCCTTCTGTCATACAAGAATTTGGGTTTTAAGCAAAGTAATCAGGCAATGAGGTTCAAAACAGGAGGCACTTCAGTATGTGCAACTGAGCCATGGGACTCCTTGCCGTGAGAATTTTGGGCCCTGGAAGCCTGTTCAAGCTGAAATGCATTTAAGTTACAAGAAGAAAAATCCAAGGATGCCACCTCTTACTCAAAAAGCCTGAGCCTCAGCTTGTACGAGACTTGGGCAGCATCGCACCTGCTTGCCCTGTTCTTATTCCTCCCAGGCACACACGTACATCCACCACTGGAAACAAAACTCTGGGCTGGGTGGACCTCACTTTACAGACGAGCGATTTTTCTGGATCAAAATGATTTTCCATGCAGGAAGACCCAGAGGAAAACTATCAGGTCCTGGGGCCTTCTGAGGGGACACCCTCTTTTCCCCCTTCCATTTGGCAGCGCTGCAGCCTTCGATACCCGATGCTGCATGCTAACGCCTGCGTGGCAGAGCCTACACCAGCAGCAACACGCACGCTGGGACAGGTACTCGGGCACACATGAGCTGCAGTAAATAAGGTAAGAGCTAGCTGCTCTTCCAGCTGACACATTAAGGTCCGTTCCCTTGCTCTCCCTAGACTCACTTGACTTTCGTTCCCATTCTCCCTTCACTTTTTAACACTGCCTGTTGTATCCCAGCGCTCCCCTCCACCGGACCCCTCCCCAGCTGCCCGCCACTGGCTATTTTTGCCCTGTTATTCCTCCCCCTCCGCACCCTGTTACCATTCCCCCGTTGCTCTGCGTGGCAGCAGCCGAGATGCACAGCGATCCCGGGGGCGGGTTGGAGCCAGGGAGTGGGCAGGGAGCTCCTGACTGCCAGCACTGGCACCTCGCCTCCAGTTACTCATCTCTCCCCCGGCTCAGCCCCAGGTGATGCAGCCTGAGCTGGTGCCTAAGCTGATCCCACACAAGCTAGCGCTGAGAAAGATGAACGAGGCCAGCCACAGGCTTTTTCTGTGGAGTCACCTGCTCGCCATAGACAGGACTGTATCTGTGAAGGGAGAAGGAGAAGGGCAGCAGCCCCCACAGGGACCGAGGCAGGAACATCAACTCAGGCACTGGGACTTCGGGTTTGGGGAATAAAGGCACGGTTCTCTGCTCCCTAAAGCTACCGCCCCACTGCTTGCAGCAAGCAGAGACCAGCAAGCAGTAGCAGCCAGCTCAGCTGAAGCACTCGTTTGCTTCTTGTGCAATAGCACAGGCGGTGTTTCCCCGGCTCAGCTCGTGTCACAGGGTGCATTTCCATGGGATGCCATCTCTGAAGCCAGTTTGACACGCTGCTGTTCACGGCAAGGAACGGGATCCGAGCTCTTGCTGCCGCCCTGGAAGCGGCACCTGGGAAGGGGCAGGCTCACTGCTGCCTGCGCAGAGGCCACGCTGGCTCCGGCAGACACGGCTCACCGAAGAGCCCCCGGCACAGGTTACAGGAACATCACAGATCTCTTTCACAGAATGCATGACTGTGTGTGTAAGTGATCTCCTGTAGCCATGAAAGAGCCTTAGAAGTTGCGTTTCCAGGATGATCACAGCCCTTATGTTAACGCCAAGAACTACAATTAAAAGTAGAGCAGCTTGCCAATGTTTTTACAGAAAATGAAGCAGGGATTGCATGAGCTAAGACTAGGACCAGGAAATCTGCTCGAATTCAACAGCAGCCAGGCTTAATCCATTTTGAAAGACAGTGTGCAGGCAGGTAACTGTAGTCATCCCAGTAGCTTTATATTGCAAAACTATTGCTAGAATCGGACCTGGAAAGCGTCTGTCTGTTCGGAAAGAGATAAAGCATGCCATAGCAGGGTCATTATGAGATTTCCAGAGCACCTTCAAGTGCAGCAGGACTGCCAAGGCAACTTCACAGGGATCGCATCATTAAACCTTTCAGGAGACAGGCCTCGTTCTTGCAGGTGGAACAAGCCTAGCACAGATGGGATTAGAAAACCTCATCCCCAGCCCGCACCACAAGTCTCAGCCACACCACGCACCCGTTGTGCTGCTCGAAACTAATGGCTGAGTCAGCCAAGGGAACAGCGCTCCGTAGGTGCCGGACTGCCCACAGCCTTCCCAGGGAAAGCCCCCAGCAACCTCCCAGTCACCGTGCTTCTGCCCTGAGTCAACACACCAAGGGCTGCCCCACTTCTGCTTTGGAAACAAAAGAGCTTCATTAGCCAGCCGCTGCACCAAGCTGCTGCCTTTTACCAGTATTAAGTCCATGCAATTTCCTACAGCTGAAAAGCAAATTAGCTCATTAAGTAACCTGCGTTACACAGCACACAGAACTGCACCGAGCACAGGAGTGGTGCACAAACCAACTACAAAAAGCTACTTGCTGATTTCCAGTTGCACTTCTGCAGATCTTCACAAAACTTCAAGGCTAGAAAAAGGCCTACATTTACCTCATTTCCATGTGCATTCCTCTATCAGCTCCACATACCTGCAGTGATCTCCCGGGGAATAGTCGCATCCCATTTGCCAGTTGCATCATCCATGCCTCTTCCCATTTGAGCAAACCTTTGAAAGCTAGTTAGAGGCCACAGATTTCATTTGGGGCTGGTAATTGAGTACAAGGGGCTGATTTTGGCTAAACAGGCGAGCTGTGATCATCTCACAGCCAGCACGGCTCATCCCCTTGCACTTCTCATCTGTTCAGAACCAAAGGCCTTAAAGTTCAAGGTGCTTTAGTCAGTTGTGTTAAAGGGATGATTTTAGTTTTAATCTGGCATTCATTTTACAGTTTATAAAGCATGAGACCTTCTGTTTAAATTGTTTATTAAAGAACAGAAGCGCAGGGGGGAGCTCAAATAGGGAACCACAGTCAAAACTACTGCTTTTAGTTAGCTCACACGTTTTATGGAAATTGCTCCTCAGCCTACTCAACCGCTGCTATCCTGCTTTTGACAGTGGGATTTCCGTGTCTCAGGCTTTTGAATGCCCATATTCTGCCCATTTAAAAACAGGATTAACCAGCCCACCTTGGGTCAAGAAAAACATACAGCAGGCAGTGCTGAACTGAAAGGTTATCTTAGCATAACACTACCCAGAGAAACAGCTGGTTCTGCTGAGACTACACATTATTCTATAGTGCTTCTTTTTTTGGGGGGGGGTGGGGAGTAGGGGTGAAGCATAATGGAAGCATAAGCTATCATCTTAATAGGGTATAGGCTTAGCAATGGTTGTGTTGGGCACAAACCTCCCTCTTCCCCTCCACAGCTGGATGTTTGCGTACCCAATCGCAACAGCATTACCGGCTCCACGCTGTGCCTCCAACACAGGGCGAGTACACTGCTTTTGGTGCTTACTACAGTCCAATTCTCAATCTGTTTTCACAGTTCATCTCTACATTACTCATCCTGCTTTGTAGCTTTCATCATTTCCTTTTCTGATTTTTCACGTCCCTGCATTCAGCAAGATCACAGAGAAGATGTGTCAAGCTGATCTTGTGGACGATGAAATCAAGAGCTCCTGAAGTTTTGTAAGAGTCCAGCCACTCGGTTGAAGTTTTTGCTTACATTTCATTAATTGTAACCTACCCAGGGAAGAGGTAATTTAACGATGTCCATTTGAACAACAATCTTGCCTTTGCTAATGTAGGGTTAAACACCTTGAAAGGTCACATTCAATGACCAGGATAACATAGAAACTCTTCAGTTATTTTTTGTGATCTTAATCCACAGATGCAGAACACACACCTGAAGTGACAGAAGAGTCATCTCCAGCCTCCTTTCCCATCTCTTGGAAACAAAGCAACAGACAATCCCAGAATCTCTATTTTTGAAAAGTGTTTACTCACATAGTTTGAATAAATTAATTTGCAAATAAAAATTAAACTACAGTATAATATAGTTTGAATAAAATGATTAGAACAACTACAATACAGGGGTTTCTTGCTGCATAAGTTTCATTACTTAATGCATATAATCTGGAAAATGTCAAAATCTGTTATATTTCTATGAAAAGGGAGTAACAGCAGTTACTTGTACATGACAGCTAACTGAAATTATAATACAGATTTCCTGACACATGCATTTCCTGAGTGAACCAAACAATATATATAATTTCTTTTTAAAAATGGAGAAACAATTGACAGTCAAAGCAAATAATTCATGACATCTAAGCAACATAGGTCTCTTTTTAAACCAAGAAGTTTAGAACAGCTTTGAAAAGGAAAATTAAAGCTATGCTATAACGTACAGAAACTGGCTACTGTCAATTATACAGTACATATTAAAAAAAAAAAAGTATGAAGCTGGCCAAAAAGCTCAACTCAATCCTAAAGAAGTCAGGTTGTGTATTTGCCACGAAGCACGGTGGGTTAGCAGCAAAGCTGGATGTAGTGCACTGGCCTTTTCTGGTGGATACAGAAGGGAAAGGAAGGGTAGGGGAAGGAGAGCACTGAGAGAGACCACTAACTAGAGCCTGCCACAGCGTGAGCAGACCTTACGCGAGCTTCCCACGCTGAGGTCTGCGAGTCCAGTCCAGTCCCAGCTCAAGCTCTTCCCTAACGGATTGCCAATTGTGTCAAGTGCACGAAGATGCTAGGATGCAGGCACGCATCCAGGAGGTACCAGGCTTCTACTTTGTTCTGCGTGTGGCCTAGATGAGTATTTGCACCAGCTCCTCGGAGCAGCGTAAAGGCAAGCACATGAAGCCTGTGGCTCCCATGTGCCCAAACGTGCCAGTTTGCAACAGGCCAGACGAAAGGCAGAAGATGCATTTGAGAAGCCTTTCACAAGTTGTGAAATCACTGTGGCTGATTCACAAAGCGTTCCCCACACATGTGGCATGGGCACATCCACCTCTCCCCACCTCCCCAAACAGCAAGGAACAAAATGAGCCTCATCTTTCAGGTTTGTTAATGGTTAACATTGAAAAATCCTCACAAATGTCACTAATGCTAAATAAAGATGTATTAGCATGAAGGGAGGAAAAAATCCTTAATCTAGACTAAGTTGCATATTCAAAGAGTCTGGTAAATATTTTCTTCATAACCAGATCTTAAGTACAGTCCTACCAAAAGACATTTTAAGAAGTCCTTCTTAGCTACCTTTCACATGGTTAAAGCACACCTTTATGCCATCGTAATTTGCATTAGCTTTGTTTAAAAAGCATTTTAACTATTCTAAGAACTCAGTACTGTAGATTAAAAAAAGATTTTTCTACCATTTCCATCTCACGTCCTTCTCCATCCAGAGCTACTCTACACATCCAATTGCTGGATGTAACACACTATGACCATGCTACTCTACACATTCTACGTATTTTCAATAATAAAGATAAATAGAAAAGAGTTAATATACACATTATATTTTACAATGTTTGCATCCAAGCTGTAAACTAATGTTCTTTGAACTATTTACCCTCCATATACAAAAAGAATGAAACAACTTTCAAACACTGTGGGCATATGATTCAAAACCATTAAACAAAAGGCATTTAAATTTACTCTGCAACACTTCTTTTACCTCTTCAGAAGCAGTTATTAACTAAAGAAGCAGGACTTCTCCCTTCCTACCCCTGTTTCTTCCATTTCCAGACTTTTCTCAATAGAGAGGGATTTAGCTGTTGTAACAAAACAAAACAAAAAAAAATTCTTCATCTTAATGCAAACCAGCAAAGCCCAGAGAATACGAAAAACGGTTTAAAAATCAGAATTGCTTAGCTTATTAGTTTACTGCAGTCCTTGGTTACACATGTGTTAGTCAAGAGGTCCTTGGAAAATGAGTCTGATGTAACCTTGCTCACCAGCCAGCTGATGCGCACAGAACGGACAGGCTGCGTGAAAAGTGTGAGTACCATGAGGAAGAGGAATTTGGGACCAATAAGCAGTTGTCTTTTCTGAGCACACATGTCCACACGGGCTGAACGCATGAGTTGGAGGTCCTGCATCCACATAAAATCCCGCTTCACATCCAAGCCACAGAGGCACATAGGGGCCGACAGAGCGGCACATGGGACACTCTCGATCCTTGCCGTCTCTCTCCTCTTTGTTTCCCCAGTTGTGATAGCCATGGACGTGGCCACAGTTCAGGTACACCCACGGCTGCTTTTCGTCTACAACATCTTTTCTCTTCATGCTGGGAAATGCCAAGGTGTTAAACCCCACGGGACACTGGGGCCTCGCCGCATTTATTTCCTGTCTCAGCGCCTCCAGGTGCTTGACAGTGGGAGTGCGTGAAAGCCCTTCGGCAGTGCGCCACAGCAGCGTTGCTCCACACAGGTCAATTAGAGAGCCATCTTGGAGCTGGTTCGTTTCATTTTCAACCTTGTGATGGACAGACGAAGAGAAAGAGGTGCCACCTAACATTATCTGAAGAGTAACACAAGGCACTTTCATAATACAAATTTGCCTGGAAGATCCAGACAAAGTTTCAAGCAACTACTGAGTGTCCTGTATAACATAGACACAGAACCCAGTGCCAGCTCTTTCCTCCTCTTTTAAATAAAACTTCTTAGGAGATTGAGGTGTATGTAAGAAAAATTAAGGCTGTAAAAAGCTCCTGTCCAACCTTAATTTCTCTTCTCAGCTCCTTCCCTATAATGCTGCCAGCTATGCTACTTGAAATGTATCAAGGAAGAATGGCACAGCACTAGGTTTGGCGAGTTCATCATATTTTAGAATGTTTTATTCACACACACCCCTTTACACAAGGCTTTCCTCTCCCCAAGAAAAATGAGCTCCCAGCATTCCTAACTGCACCAGAAAATAAGTATTTGTGCTGCATTTCTTTTTGCTAAGAGACCCCAAGTCACGCCAAAATGAATCACCTCCTTAAAGTGTCACCAGTGCTTTGGAAACAAGAGGAAGGGCAAAACTAAGAATGCCAACATGGAGATGGATATTCTTCTTTAAAAAAGTAAAAAATGGGAAAGCTTTAAAAGCATAAACTCAAAAGACAGAATCAGGAAAATGCTCTTTAAAACATCCGCATGACTATCACACCTTGCAGAAGAGCATACTAGACTGGCAACTCAATTTAAGAGAGCAGTCTAGATCTGCAGTTAAGTACTACTCTGGAGATAACCTGTCAGTTATCCAGGTTGAGCAACAACCTTTCATGTATGAACACAGACATAAGTCAGTGCAACTAATTACAGAGGTGACAAATGCACTGAATGAGGCAGATTCTGGCCTCTGTTTAGGCCCAAGCAGTATCACTTGTGGCTGTACCCATTTTAAAAATGCTACGTGAAATGTTGGTCACCACTCTTACCATTTTTCCCCTCTGCTGAGCTGATCTGGTTTCACGGAGGCTGAACACATTCCCACATACAGATATCTCTCTCCACACCCCTGGCTTGGAGTCCTCTGTAAATCCATTACGGGGATGCATAACAAGAACTCCATTTGTGGTTAGTCCATCCATTTGCCCATCTGACGTCTTCCACTTTGCAGCCTTCTCCTAAGGGAAATGACATCAATGAAAACTTTTAATTTGGCTGAAGCAGAGCTACAAATTCGTTCAAAAGTAAGCCTGCATCAATCTGGGAGAACAAAAAGAATTCCCTTACCCCAAGAAAGATGTTCTTTGAGGAGTCAAATCCTGCAGCATATATTCTTGCTGTAAAAGGAGGGTTACGTTCACATATGATTCTGCAGGCAAACCTCGATATAGTGCTCTGCACAGACTGCGTATCTGAATTACTCTGACTTCCAGGAACTGTATCTGTCACCACAAAGTCTATAGGACTCTCCGTTGATCGACCAATCTGCAAAAATGGATAAAAAACCTGTTTAGAAGTTTGCCGCTGGGTCTAGCAATGTTCAAGCCCAAAGCATTTAAAAATGATCAAGAGAAAATCATGACATTCCAGTCTGAAGCATTCCCCTCCACCAATCTAAATTTAGGTTTCTAAAGCCTAATCTGAATTGATGAGTTATTCCACCTCCAAGTAATCAAAGTTATTCTGAAGACTGAGTACAGCCAAGCGAGGAAGGAGAAATAAAAAGATGTAATTAAGCCAATTTTGAGAATATTTCCCATTGAAGGTCTTCTCATCAGAAAGGTTAGACTCTGGTCAGCTGGACTGGCTGCAGCAGTGCCAAAAACAGCTGGTAAACAGCAGTTAGATGGAAAAAAAAAGCATGCCCAGAATATTCTGAGCAATGCCAGACTAGGTGGAGGTATACATGTAGGAGAAGACTGTCCAGAGATTACATGAGCTGACTTTCCAGCTCCATTGGGGCACCTAGAAGCAGCACATCTGTCAGGACAGACCAGGTACAAGATGTTTGCAGCAGGGGTGGCAGTACTGTTACATTAATATGCACAGAACACAAGAATGTAACATCTGACTACAGCCAGACTTTTTTCTAAGATGTTTTTAGAAATAGCAGGCTGCAGAGTAGCTGTGTCTTCTTTTCTGGTTGTATGGAAGAGAATGAGCTTTGCAGTCCCACCCAACTCTACTGGTTTTGACAGAGTTGCATTTGACCGCTTTTCCAGTCATCTTGTCCTTCTCTTTACAAAACAAAGAGAAATTAAATCCCTGTCCCAAACATCCCCATAGCCAGGTTTAAAGCCCACTTGTACATTTTTACCTTTCACTTACTTCCAGAGCTCTCAACAACCTCTGAAAATATAGCTGGTTATATTAAGACTGATTAACTACTAGGCAGGAGAGCCAGAGCCTGGGGTGGTTTTTGGTGAAGACTAGAGATCTTTCAAGAGACTGAAACTGCTTTGTCATTTTTTTCTTCTTCTTCTTAGGAAGGATAACCCATCAGTACACATGGAATGCCACTTGCAATTTTAGAGCAGCATGCAGGCCATAACATGCCTGAAGAGAGAACACTTACACAAACAATAGCTTATGCTGCAGTTAGTTTGTTACAGCCCTTTTGCTCTGTTGTAGATATTTGCAGTTGCATAGCAGCTTCCTCACCACATACCAACACCTCCTACCTCCTTAGATCCTGCAGTGTCGTCACAGCTAAACGCTGTGACAGCAGAACTCCTTGCCATAAATTAGGTACAATGAAAATCAATGCAAGATCAGTTCAGGAATCAGAAGAAACAAAACACACGAGAAAACCCATAACAAAACCCCTCCTTTTGAGAAAAACAGGAAATAATTATAAGATATGAGAAAACACCACAGCTTCAAATGTGTTTGTGGTTCCTTTTCTTACATACAGGAACTCCAGCAAAGTTGTTCTGAACTAACAGCACATCAGAACTGGGCCTCTTCTCTCAATATTCCAACACTTTAAACTTATTTCTGGGTTTGCTTAAAGGAGTCAGGGGTCATATTAGTTGTGTTAAATGCTTTTCTGTATTTTCACATTTCATTTCTTCTACCCTGCCTCCTACTCGCTGATCCCAAATCCCTTAAAAAATGCTGGAAGCAAAATTCCAAATGCTTCAAAGAATTGTGTGCTTTATTCTTCATTTTGCAAGGAGGGACTAGAGACAGGTTAAGTGACTTGCTGACTGGCAGTCAAAGGCAAAACCATAATCCTGTGCATTAGTCACAAAAACAGCTTTCGCCTCTGACCAAGTAAGCCTAAAACGAGATGCACAGATATACAGCCTTGTTCATGTGATGGCCTTGGGAATGAACATAAATACCTCTGAAAAGTAAAGTGCAGAAAGTGACACACGTGAACTTTCACATCTGAGGGGAAAAGCGTGTTGCGAGAATGTCTCGTTAGAAACCACCACAAGTGTGAATACATTTACATATCTTCTACTTCACGTACCTGGAACATATCTGTGTTGCTGTCATGGGTATATTCAACTACTACTGTCTGGGCCCGAGACAAAGTGTAAGATATGCTGTGCTGGTCCTTATTACTTATTGCCTATGGGAAAAAAAGACAAATTATTGAACCAGTGAACAATAAATCTACTGAATACAGCAGTAAAGCAGACAACATAACCAGGCTCTTGTTCTACTCAATGAACACATTAAGTTAGATGCTCATTAAGTCAGACACACCTGTAGTTTAACTTCACAAAAACCAGTCCTGGCCATTAAAAAAAGCTGCAGGATTGATTCAGCAACAGACCAAACTGGTCTCTTTACCACACGCTGCAACAAAAGACACATAACCAAGACAGATTATTAGTCATGCTTGGTGTTAAAGCACAGCTGGCCTTGACACAAAAAATAAAACCCAGTGCAAAGGCTAAAACTGAATGAACACCTTCACAGACTTCTCTGACTGAACTTCTCAACAGCAAAGGGAGGAAAAAAACCTTAGGGACTTCATTTTAAAAAAGAGATCTGAGTTCATACTAAAAATCACTGACTAATGAACTACCTGGACAAAAACATAACAAGCAGTGCTGGTAAACAGGGTAACATGGAGAAACTCAGCACAGGTTGCGCAAGGTGTAGCAAAGTAACCTAGGTTTCAGTTGGTCTAGATTTTCATTCTAGAGATTTATGCCATGCCTCACATGCAAAACTAGATCTACCTGCTAGAAAATAAGCAAACAATCCTTTATGAAGTGCGTCTAAATAGCACTTATAATTTCAGAATATTTTATGCCATTTCAGGAATATTGATTCCTAAATTCAGAAGTGTCAAAGTGTTTGACTCTCTAAATACTTAACAGTACTGTATTTGTTGAAGGGCCTGATCCTGAACATACTGAAGATCTCTAAGTAACCAGAACGCTTAGACATTCTTGAGCTCCATTGGCTTTAGTAGAAATGACCCACTTCTTACTGAACATAATTGCATGTACACTTGAATCGCCACAATAAAGAAATATTTCATAGTAATACCTTACCTATACTAGTCTTAGTCTTGACATGAAATACAACTCAACTTCAGGACTTAAGCCTTTCCTTGACTACTTCTTAATGGGAACTCTGAACTTGATTGCCAGCCATATAAATTGTGCCCTGCCAAACCCACCTGTCCTCATCTCTGGGGAAATCCTACCCACTGGATTGAGTAGCAAGTGCACACGGAGCTTTGACAAAGGACTGTTTCAAACTCAGCTTCACATGAAGCAAACTTAGCCCTAAAGCATGAATGAGTGCGAAAACAGGAAGTCTAGAACAGATGTTTGTAGCAAATTTGGAAGGAAAACAAAAATGAAAGTGTTTTACATGACTAGACTGTGCCCTTGAACATTCATGTTTCAAAAACAAACATTTTTCTTTCTGCACACGTCAAGGACTGGGCACCGGATTTGTTTTGCTGAATGGTTTCTTGCTAACCCTGACAGGTACCAAAAATCCTTGGATAAACACGAACCATTCTTTTCACAGCCAGAACTTCATGTTTTTTACATCATTTCATCTCAGCATAACAGCATTGATTTCACCGAACTTTTTAGACAGCACCAGGAGAAATAAAACCAACTACACAAATCAAGCTTACCTTTGCTGCCTGAGGGGTACAGGCAATATGCACAGTGCTAGGTTTCACCCCATTTGCCTTGGGCCTTTTAAATAAAGCAAACCTACTTTTTCTTCTTCCTCTATCTCCATTTGGGAGAGACCCATTGTACCTATCAAAAGGGACAGAAAAAGAATAAAGTCCATCTTCCCGTATTACTTAGCTTCTAATGAGGTGCAATCCCACAAAAAATTTCATTCTAAGCACAAAGCCTTCTTAACTAGTACAATATTGAAAGTTACAGATTTCCAATTAGTTGCATCTATTTAAATCCAAGAATTGGTAAACACAATATAGAAACATGCCCACAGAACTACAGCATATACACCCAAAGCTTGCAGAGCAAAGAATTCTGTCTAGATTAATCTCAAAGCTACTATCAACAAGTAGAAGAGACTTGGGCCCCAAACACGAAAACAAGTTAGGTTATATGCTTATCTGTAACTTTCTCTAAATCATGTGCTCACACTGTAAATGAAAGACCATAATTACGCACCAAGCCTGGTGGAGAGCTATTATTTCAGAGAATTTTAGTTGAAATAAAAACCCAGAAAAAAATAGATATGCTGTCCTCTGAGACTTCAGTTTAATCCACCAGAAAAACCCTCAGACTCTCACTTTGAACATGTTAACATAAACAGGACAGCTAAACTTGCTTTATTAAAGTTTTCTGTTTGAAGTTTGGTATTATTGAGTCAGCTACCACATTCTTATACACTATCATATTAGTCATCGGTGTAGGCCCAACCTGGAATCAATTTGGAAACCCGTCACGAATTGGCTGCCTTTGTTGTGAAGTGATCACCTGGGAAGAACACAAGAGCTGAAAATAAACTTACATCTAACTGCTGTTCAGAGCCCTACCTCCATGCTCACAAAAAAGTATGCAGACAGCAGTGCAATTTTCCAATATATCACATTACATGTATCACCTGGTTGCCACTGAAAAAAAGACAACCGTCCCTCTATCTTCTCCCTCAGCCAGGCCTTCTAGCCCCTTCCACAAGATCAGCTGCCAAAGAAAAGCTGATCAACTCACCATTCAGTTGCATGCTTGCTAGATACAGTGCAAAAGGAGTTCAAGTGAGAGGCAGCGTGACCACCTCTCACAGCAATCTGCAGTTTAACTGCTTGAAGTGTGCCCTGAAATTCTACCTTCATTCTCACTTCCAGCACACACAAACACTTACCCTAATACGATCAATTCACCATACTTCACTGGTGCTTTTGATGGATGATTTTCTTGATCAGGAGAAAACATGAGCTTAGCTAATGACTTCTTCTCAAATTTCAGGTCTCTGATCAAGAGTTGTGGCACACTTTTTTCATTATTTCCTGTAAAAACAAAGAAAGTGAAATGTAAGAGAGACTCAAATCTGTCAATTACACAAACCTGCACATTTATCTTTT
This sequence comes from Anseranas semipalmata, assembly GCA_013399115.1. Classification (NCBI taxonomy): domain Eukaryota; kingdom Metazoa; phylum Chordata; class Aves; order Anseriformes; family Anseranatidae; genus Anseranas; species Anseranas semipalmata. The sequence goes on from VXAA01001311.1 coordinate 304,527, forward strand.
ATTCTTCTTGACCTGATACAGTAGGTACAATATTTTCTACCTGATGCTTTTCCATATTTTGGCTTTGCCTGAAATAATTTTAAAAAGATGACACATATAAAGACACATCAGCTCAGGTTGAATTGCCTGCAACAACTACAAGAGCACAAAAAATACAAGTGCATTTAGAAAATTCCCATATAGTCTTGATAAAACATCCAGTTTTCCTTCATGCTAGTTTTTACTGTAAATGGTATATAGCTTAGCATCTTTGGTTCAGCCATCAAGAAGCAGAGCCAGATAGGGATTAAATTTAAAGAAAAAACAAGACCAGCGCATTAACCAAAGGTAGAAATTTTCATGGAAAGTATCCGATTCAGAGCTTTCCAAAAAAGTTCTGCATTTGCAGATTGAAGGAAGTTGTACAACAATTGGACATTGAGTCATATGAATTTGGGGCATGCAGTGTGATCTCTGTTTAACCAGAGACAGAAGTGATGCAAACAGCTGTTTGAACCAGATCTCCTGTAGGAATTCCGAGCAATTCTTAATGAGAATGGTCTTTCAGAGTGAAACTTTTGGTCCTACTTTTGCTTTGGGGATCAGTTCACACTAGTACTCTTTACAGCTTCTCATTAGTAACGCTTCCAGACACTGACCCACCCAGCCCATCTCTGACCTTCCTGCAGAGGAAGCCTGCCCAACACAGCACTTGCTTCATAGAGAATAAAGCTGATGCTAGCCTGTTTGAGCTCGCCTTTAACGGAAACAAGACTGTGCCCTTGGTTCTTCCAGATACGTTTTCATACTGACTCAAAAAACTATTAAGCTTTTTAGTTCTGTACTTTCAGTACTGATTGTTAATATTCTGCCTTCTGTTCAAATAAACATTTTTGGCTCACATAACATTTCTTGTATCCTGTCATCAACTTTGATCATGACTACAATGCTGTATCTCTGTTTTCTTCTACCTAGAAGTAGATATTATGCGGAAAAGACATCACTGTGCAGATTTTATCTACCCCCCTCCCCACATCTTATGCCCTAACAGAGAAAAGGATGTGGCAGTGCTTGACATCCTGCTCATGTTCGTTCAGAAGCTGGAGCAAATATACCTTTACTGACCCGATCTCGACCCTCTCAGTCCTCTTTGCTCCACCACAAAGAAGCTTGGCCCTCAACAGCCCTTCTCAATCCACCAATTTCTTATTCAGTATGGATATGTTGATCCACACCTGCAATCAGCCCACAATGTTATCTGGAAATTCAGTATGTTCCTTCATGCCGTCTTGCATGCCATCCCATATATTTAGGGTGGCTTCACACAAATGCACGTGTTGACATCTTACTGTCCTCCAACTTCTGCTGTGAAGACTGCACAACACGGCCAGGAGGCTAAACAAACCTTTGTTTCTTCCTTTCATTTCTCATTTTCCCCAATTTTTTCTCCTTTGCTCACAAGTCTGGGTACTACAGATTTCACAGTGCTTGAAGTAATAAGGTAACAGAAGACTGTCTTTTTGTTTAGCACGTGTAACATTATCACAAGCGTATCCTGATCTACTGCTAGATGTATGAGGGCATTGCAATAAACCTGATCTGCACAACCCTACTATGCAGTGTCTGTGTCCCATCTGCACCACGTTTTCGCTACATTTTCACTAGATAGCCATCCTGGTTCAAGCCTTAGGGTAGCCATCATTTAGTTGGCACAGAAAGTGCCTTATACTGATCCCATGGCCCCCATCTATCACCCGGGAATAGCAACAACAGCACGAGAAAGTAAAGCAATTTAGTTTGCTCCAAAGCCTTCCTTGGTTGCTGACCCATGCACAGCAGTAAGTTAACTGGGACGGGCAGGGTACTTGCTGTTGCAGGTGGAACCCAAAGTTTTGCCTTTAAAATTCTAAAATGAAAAAAAAATTAAAGCAAACTTATATGAGAATTTGGCATTTAAACTCCTATTCATGCCAGCAGTCATACCGCAATGAAGTAGAGATTGTCCCATTTGATACACTGAGCCCCACATTAACTGTGTTCACAATTTTCACATTTGACCTGGCCATATGGGGCCTTCCGTGCCTCCTGGCATCACAGCCCTCATGGAGCACCACACCAGCTCCTTGAAAGCACGTGCCCTTGTAGACACCACGGGGAGGGTTTCCTGACATTAAGCTAGACTATCTAGCTTTTAATGTTGAACACTTGGTTCTGTAGCCACATCTCCTTTCTTAAATATTTCTACGTAAGAAGTTAGTATAAATCCTTAAGTATTTATCTGTATATAAATATAAGGATATATTTATATTTCCTATAAAGTATTTGTACTATCAACTTGAGCATTTCTTGTTTTGCTTTAAGATCTTGCATTATAGTTGCTTATATATTGCCTTCTAAAAACAGCTCCTAATGTTTTAATCTCCTCCCCAAATGATTAACTTATTTTCTACTTGAATATTTGATCTCCTCAGCAGTCTCTCCCCCTAAATCAGTCTTCTCCACATAAGAGTAATTTCACCTTGGCCATTGCATTTCACGTGCAGTGCCCCATGTTACTTTGCTAAAGTACATGATGGTTGTCCTTTGAATCGACGTTTAACAACTGAGAAGAACTGCTATGAAATCAGTAACATCACCTAGGAAATAGAAACTATTAGGAAATAGCACAGGAGTAGTAAATACCATGACATTGTAAAAAAAGATTTGAGTAGCATCCACCCTACACTGACGTTCAAAAAAAGAGCTAATCAATTCACACAGAGAAGGGGGAAGGCAAGCATTAAAAATAACTTTAAGCTTTGACATTAGTACAAAAAAGGCTTGGCATAACTTCCCCTCTCTTCACCCAAGTGAACAGTTTCATGGAAAGCTTAAAAAAAATAGAAAAAATACATCTCCCAGTCAGCTTCTGAGTCTCATTAAAAGAGAATCACACATTAATTATTAAGGGAGACTCTACTTTAAAGCATTACCTGAACGGGTGGCCAGTGACCTCTTTTTAAGAGATGACTGAGCAGAAACCAAAAAAGGAGCCAACAGTTTCATGTGACAGACTTCAGCAGTACAAGTTAACTAGAAAGTCTTAATACAAGAAAAAGTGTCCAGCATCTAACGCTCAGCTCCTCTGCAATACTTTTGTTGTTGTTGTTAAATAAATCCAGACAAATTTATTTTGGGAGCAGCACATATGATGGAAACCCACTTCTTATTTGACTTAATGAAGGTTCAAGAAATAGAAGTCTAGAGCTACCACTAGTAAAACAGCTTGCTTCTACATTTTCAAAAGCATGGCTTGAATGTTTGAACGTGATTTTTTTAAACATCTCAGAACCTTTATGAGCCACACACATCACTTTTACAACTACTAACACCCAGTAACTTCAGTTCAAGCACGTATCAAACTCAGAGCCCCTAAAAAATTCAGTGCGATGTACATGCTATTTCTCATACAGTATGATCTCCCTGATGTACCCAAAGTATGTATGATCTCTCTACTGTACCCAAAAGGAAGACACCTTTCTTCCCCCCCCTCAAAGGAAATAACAAATGCTGATCATATTCTTCCAGTGAGGTTCCAAAGACTACTCCAAGTACAACTTTAGGCCTGCAAATAAAACTCACTGCAGAGGAGTCTAACAGGCCATGGGATAACATCCCCACTTCTGAAACAGAGCAGGCAAACAGATCTTTTAAGGTTGGATGTAGCATTTAAGAACTTATGGAAGGGAATGCTCTTGAGTTGACAGGAAGGAACCACTAAGTTACACAACGGGTCTTCTCTGTCCGATTTTTATTTCTAGTGTACTACAGTAGACTTGTTGACAGTGTTAGGAAAGCTTAATTAAATACATTAAAAAGTCAGCTTGGTGCTGTAGTGCCAGTATACAACTGAGCAACAGGCTGCTTGAACAAAACACGTGCAAGTTAGCTTTTTGCCATGACCATTCATTTTGCAGCAGCATTTCTGGCCATTGGTGGATTGGGCTTCTTTGAAGTAGTCTCAGAACAACAGTATTCTGAAAGTCCTTCCACACCCTTAAACACTGATGAGGAATAGGGTGTTAATTACAAGATCTCACCCCATCCTACATTCTTTCAAAATCACAGAACTGGTAGCAAAAAGATTTCACCTCAAGATCTCTGCTTCTGCTACAGAGAAGAGACCAAACCCTAAAAACCCTCCTCTGCGCACAGTCCCATGGTACGTAACTGAACAGATCTTGTGAATAAAGCAACTTGCACACAGAGAAAACAGTCTCAGAAAGGCATTACTTGAGTTGGTAAGAGGTGCTGCTCACTGAGCACAGCAATGGTGGGTACCAGTTGGTGTCTTTCAGTCTCAAAATAGGAAACTGGAAAAGGAGAACTTATGAACAATACTTTTTTGTTCTTACAGCCAGCTCCTCTGGAGCCAGGAGAAAGATTATGGAAGGTAACTTGCACAATACCATCACGTGTAACTGTTTGGAGGGAGTGGAAAGAGGTGACATCTAAACTGGAGAAGTATTTTAAATTCTCTTTTAGGAATGAAAACCCAGTTTCCCACAAGCCTTCTTGTTCTTAAATACTCACTTGAGTCACAGAAGGCAAAGATTCCTGTAGCAGACAGAAAGCTACAGATTTCTGAGCACATTCATGTAGAAGGATTGCCCCCTCTCCTGTCACATTCGAAAACTAGCCTCTGAATCTGAAGGCTGACTGTTCTCTGGAAAGACCCAGCAAGCCATGTGCTGCTGCAGCATGTAATAATGAACGGGCTCAGACTCACTGCGCACCAAATCTGACACGCTTTCAGTCGCTTAGTGATATACATTAGATCTAGTCCAACTGACCGTCAGGATCTGACCTGTTTGTCTCCACTTGCTACCCCAAGGTTCAAGCGCTCAGGCCCACGAAAACGGTGTTCCCATGCTTCGCAGCAGATGCCAGTTTAAGAGGCTGTCCACTTTCACCGAACATGTGAACTTACATCTCGGGGACCCAGAGATGTAATGAATTTTGGTCGAACTATCAGCTTGAGTTTACCAGCCATCCTCAATCATTCCACTGTCTTTTCTGATCATGAGACTATATTCATGGTTAGTCTTTACTGGCTTCTATAGAGAGTCTTCAGGTCTTGTTTGCTCTGGGGCACAGCGCCTTGTGAATAAGCTTGTTATTTAGAAGACTAAGTACAGCTTGCAAAATTGCAGCAAGAATAGCAGTATCTTAACGGTTAAAATGGGGCAGGGGGAGGGGAGAACATAAATTCAATGAGCCCAAGCAGAGATTCATTAAACACTCTGCTGTGAGCTAAAAATACTAGAATAAAAGTCTCTTTGTAATAAATTACCATCATTTTCTAAACACAGAGCCAGCATTATAGGCTGTTAGCAACTGTAGCTAGTGCCAGACTAGCCCTTTTCTAAAATACTGCATTAAAAAAAACACTTTCACTGTATAAAAAGAAGTCCTCTGTCAATGAGTAAATTAAAATAAAAATATGCTGATTCAGATGCAGCAAATGGATATTTTTCCATTTTTATAATATTATCTTCTTTATGTTCTATATCTACATATTCTATGGTTTGCATTTTTTCTTTTTTTTTTTTTGCTTATAGAAATAATGCAAAAGACAGCTTGCCTACTGATGCTTTTATACAATTTGCTATTTGTAGCTCTCCATTTACAACCCTTGCAACATCTCATCTCTTCACTCAGCAATTCTGCTTTAAGGCAGGGAGGATATGGACAAAATATAACCCAGCTCTTCTCACAGGTATGCAGTGATAGAATAAGTGGCAACAAACAAGCTGCAACACAGAAAATCCCGATTAGCTATTAGGGGAAAAAATCCAAAGCAGCTGTGGGATCTCCATTCCTGGAGATGTTCAAACCTCAGCTGCACGTAGCCCTGAACAACCTGATCTAAGCCTGTCCCAGTGAGCAGAGGGACTGGACCAAACTGCCTCCCAACCTGAATTATTCTAGGACTAGAATTCCTTTTTAGGAAGGCCAGCACCATTTTAAGAGCCAACTGAAATACATACCTTAGGCGCACTTTCGATCAGTTAGACATGCATTATGAGCAACTCCAATATCAAAGGATCTTTTATCCTGACACTCCCCAGACTTATGTTACTGTAATATAGAGATTTATTTAGATGTAAAGCACCATATTGCTCTTCAAAAAAAGATTTCACATTGAATAGTGCAGTTACCTGACTAAATAATTAGGACCCAAGTTCACCAACATCCATTTACACATTTAAGCTCTTTAGCACTCTTACCAATTTTCAGTAGGCAATCTTGTGACTGCAAGATTGGAAACAGAACTCTTCTGAGCACACACACAGTATTTCAGTACTGCACTTCAGTTCAGCACAGTACTGCATATTCTGTCCTATGGTTGCATCTTATCCCTTCAGAGATGAAATCTTGACTTTCAGATTTAAAGGACTGGAACATCAAAGTTAAGGTAACCATGAAACAACATCTGTGTGGAATACTAGTCTCTCAAGATGAAGGTATTTGCAGGTGTGGAAGAAGGGAGAGGCAATAAGCAAGCAGAGAGAAGTAAAAAAAAAAAA
>VXAA01001311.1:311104-341632 GCA_013399115.1 Anseranas semipalmata
AAAAAAGTAATTCCCACTGCAAATTCAAGCACCACTCTGCTTGATTAGAAGTCCATCAAGCCCAGGTTGCTGCATTTGGGAACACAATTGGCAACCATGAGCAGGACATTTTGGAAGGTAGACCATCATGTATGAACCAAAGGTATTTTCTCAGTCTTGAAACACTGGTACCATAACAGGTTGTCATGTGTTTTGCAGAGATGTACTTGTCTTTTGCATCAGTGGCACTCGATTGATACTGATGTTACTGCTGATCTACACTGGTGCGAGCAACAAGGAATCAGCTCCTTGCATCACTATGGTTTTGAAGGCAGAGGCAAAGACCAGGAAATCACTTTTTTCTACACGACAGTTAAACAACCACTGGAAAGTTATTCTCTTTTAACTGACTTGAAAGCTTCTGTTAAAATGGTTTTACTGGAGCGATCGCCTGGGTAAAAGAGCATGCAAGTCACAGAAGAGCGTTGTGTGTTTATCAACCATAATTTTCATACTTCACCCAGTTTCTAGTTAAAAACAAGCTCATGTTTCCTTCACACATATACCTGGAACTTTAGGTTCAGCAAGTTTTATCTTCCACTTTTGAGATTAGTCATATTCTGTCTACAGCTTGCATCCTTCACCACAGACGCATGGGAAAGGTATAGCAAAACAGCCGCTAAGTATTCAAGGTGCACTGTCGCTTCAGATCAGTAAGGCTACTTTTCCTTCCTACAGGAGGATAATTAATTTTGCCCTCCTTTCTGGAAAAGGGAGTATTTCAGCACCTAAAAAGAGTACAGAATAAGCCTCAGGAGTGTGGAAATTTAGCCCAGCCTTTTGGTTTTGTGTGGCTTATTCTTTCCTTAGTCTATACTGTTTGCCTTTTCTTTTATAACCTCTGAATAAGCTTAGTCATCTGCTATATACACAAGAGTGTCTTATGATAGGAAAGCACTGAAAATAAGACAACAAGGCCAAACTCTGAAATGAGCAAGCAGCCTCTCCTGCACAGGATACCAAGCATAAAACAATGCAAACAACTATCTGCTGCTGTGCCTTGAGAACATCTGTAAAATCCCAATAGAGGGGTTTTTCATTCTCATAAACAGAATGAAAGCATCTTTTTTATCGGGCACATCTGCCATTGGTAGGCTGGTGATCCTGGAAATGTGTCATGCAAGAGTCTTAGCCCAGAAAAAAGGCACGTTGCCTGTAAACACTTTCAAAGGGGCATTAACTTGATATACAAGAGCAAATCTACTGCTTTGCACCAAGACTACAGCTAACCTTTTCCAGCGTAAGAAATAGCGATTTTAGTCGTGTTGGCACCCAGTGTGCTGCTTCGAGTCCTGTTTCAGTCACAGAAGCAAATCTGGGCAGCTCTTAGCAATTTTATGAAACTCGGGAACAACGCTGTGAGGACAAGCACCTTTGTTCCTGCAAGCATTTTAGAGCAAGACTTCTATTATAGGTGCCTATATGAAAACTTGTACTTCATGACCATACTCAAAAATAGCGTTCCTTTTCAGAAGATGGAAAATCCTTCTAAGCACAGGGCCTGATTTCAATCAGACCTCTGCTACCTTCAGTTCTGTTATTCGGAATTGCCATTGATGGGATCAGAGCGGGGCCAGGCATATTAAAACAGAGTTACATAACAGCTAATGATCCACCCTAACAGATTGACAAAAATCAATTCTGAAAATATTCTCTCGAAATAAAAAAAATCCAGCATTTTCAGTTACGAAAAGTAACAGCTGATCCTCCCCTGAGGAAACCACGATATCCTCCTACAGATTATAAATGATGTAATTCAGACCGTGTGTGGGAAGCTGAAAACATTTGTCTTTTAGCACAAGGTGGCTATTTTAAAGCTGTCACTGCAATATTATCCATAACCTTAATTAGCTGAGAAAAGTTTTTCACCAGTTAAAGTGCCACATTTCCACGCGCCCTTACCACCCCTGTCCACCAAGTCAGCTTTCAGATACACCAGTGACACGGCATACAACCCCATAAATGGTAAAGCTTATTGGTTGCTTTAAAACTCTTTTTTTTTTTAAAACCCTGCTGCACTATAGCAAATCACTACAGGTTGCACTTGCTGAGTTAGCTAAGCTAGGAGGCCAGTGAAAGAAATTCACACAAGCTACTTACAAAGATTAATTTGCAACTTTCTACATGAGTTTTTGGTTTTATTTGCGCCGAGACTGTTACTGCAAACTATTTTTCTTTAAAGAGTTTTTATTTCATACTCAACTTTTCTAACAAAGATTATTTATATAAGCTGTAATATATGAAGCCATAAAGCAGTATAACAGGCATGCTGATAAGACAACGTTATGTGTTCATTAACCATAGCACTACCAATTTATATCTTCATGGAGAGCCCTGCAAAAGTAGAAGCAGGAAAACAAACTTTGTACAATACCGGTACAAAGTGGCAAAAGTAAGGTCTAATTTTCTGACAGAGAACTCCACAGTCAGGATCCTTCAAAATTATACTCTTTACTGCCTTCAGACAAATTACACAGTATTACCTCAAAAATAAGCAGTCCCAATGTTCATTGCAACTCAGTGAGAGAATCACAACTTCCATATACAGATTAAGAGTTTACACCAAAATATAGGCATTTTATTTTTAAAAGGGCCATTACACAAATAGACGGAGCCTTTTATGCTTTGACTACTGAGCACAGGGAGATCTACTGTACGATGCACCTGAACTAGAATATATAGCTGAGAACCCTCTACTTGCAGAAAACCACAATGACTTCTTGTTCCACAGACCTGAACATTACTGTTTTGCTTTTTGAGCTTCTGACTTCCTGACGAGGCAGTTTATGTACCAAAGTATCAGCTGAACAGATGTTTGTGTTACACTAAAGCTTTTTCACACAGCGTATTCTATCATCTTGCAAAAATAAGAGTTATAATTACATTTAAACCGCTTTTGGTTTAGACAACTGTAATATTTAACAGCTCTGTGAGAAATTCCCCTTGGTATTATTTATTAGATAATGCTGACAGTTTCAAGGCATCTTGCTCTGCACACAAAAAATGAGAAGCGACCGACTTCTTATGAACAAGATGCATTTAGTATACTGTGCACTTTGAACCTCTCTTCCTATTTGAGGTGGGAAAGCAGCCCGCAAGCACACTGCCTGTTCTCAGATTTCCCTTCAGCCACATCACCGAACCGCCTTTCAACTTCTCGCTGAAAAATAATGCAGTCGAGGAGGCTTTTATAAAAGACTGACTCAACACAACATTAGAACGTAAAAGCGATGGCATGCAGGGCACTTACCAGTCTCCTTCTGTTCTTTCAATATTTCTACACTGTAGAGAAGAAAAACCCTTCAATCTTGTTTAAAAGACATGAAATCCACCAACTCCTTTAAATCCCAGCAACTGCCAGACTGAGTGCCTCTGCTCTGTGTGCTTTTACTTAAGCAGTGGGTAACGCATTCTGACTAACGAGGGGCTGGCTCTGCCTTACGTAAGCTAGGTAAACACCACCGCGCTGCGCACCATTGGCTGAAGTCACAGCCTGCATCCTGCTTGCCGTGCCATAAATTCATCAATCTCTGGCCCCAAAAAGGAAAAAAGGAAGTAGAGGGTGTGTTGAAAGCTATCCTGCAGCCCAGTTCCCCAGCAGTTCTTCGGTTTAGGCTCTTGGTGAAACGTTGTTCTATTTCCTTGTCAGCTCCTCTTACATAACTGTACCCATGCATGCTATACCTTTTTTTCTTTTTATTTAAATCATCGCTTATTAGCCCAGCTAGCTTTCCTCACCTCCCACACAAAAAGTGATTTCTTAATACAGTAAGAATTAAAACAGCAGAAAGTCTGCAGGTATTGCTAGCCCTGTTTTCACTAATACTATAGAGCTGGACACAACACACCTGCAGACGCCACCTGCGTATAGCTGCTTTTGGATACTGGGCTCACTTGGCCAATGATGCTACAACAGCTCATTTCTACAGGATGCACGTTTGGAAAGTTAAATCTGCATGTGCCAGATCAGGTTCTGAGCTCATTTCTTACTCCACTAAGATGGAAATCACTGCATCAAGCCAGTGGGTTGGATTATTTAAATGCCTGAGCCATAAAATGGTGATCAAGTTACCGCCTTGTGGAACTGATCACGCAAATGTTTGGAATTGATCATGCAAATGTTTGGAATTGATCATGCAAATGTTTGTCTGCTGCAAGCAAGATACAATGCAGTAGCGTACCATTTACATTAAGTTTTACACTGCAATTGTAATGGGCCAAGCAGTTGTGCGTGGTTACCCTGGCTGAGGTGACACACGCTCAGGCTGACATTGGACATAACCAAATTCTACACTTGGCTGTACTGCTGCCATTTCTGCTGCTCTTTCCTATAGCACTGCTCACCACCTCGATTTTACAAGCACAGCTTCACAGATTGGTTTCCTTGACCTGGTTCACAGTGAAGCTGCCCGTGTTTTCAAGAGTTGGTTTACCTGCTCAGTTGTTTTTCAGCTGGATCTGTTTCCCAGTTCAGCTCACAGCATGGCTGTGCAAACAGCTGCACCAGCAGAACTGAAGGCGGGATGGGGAGGTGCATTACACAGGAGCACTCACAGCTAAGCCCCAGCAAACTAGCTTTTTGTTCATAATGCTGTAATGCAGCAAAAGTTGCAACTCCACATAAGTAATCTTCACTGTTGAGAATGAGGTTAATGCTTACCTTTTTCCTCTCTCCTCAAGCTGTACTCCACAGCTAATCTTCCCCAAAGTAATACTGTAAGGCTGTGCTGTTACACGATCTCGTCACCTGAAAAACTAAACTACAGAACTCTTTGCTATCGGATATTCTCGATAATAAAACTGTACAGAGGCTCAAAGACACTTCCCACACACATACCATCATAGATTACTAAGCACAAACATATCACTTCTCCACAGAAGTGACTGAGCCACAACCACTGAACACTGAGGAGCACTTTGGAGAAGCATCGATGTGCAAATTCCATCATTCCCACTCCTCTCTATGCTTCTGTCCAAAGACAACATGCTACTCAATACTGATCTGAGATGGCATGGTCATTATCACAGCTGTCAGATTACTGAGCTGATAAGGTGGTTAGAAAAAAAGAAAAAAAATCAACACACAAACCCATCTATGTTAACCCAAATCATTTTCGTAAATCTGTGGGTTTATTCTGTAAGCCTGCTTCACCAGTGCTAGTGAGAAGATCAGAACCTTCTGAATGAATCTCATATCAGTAAAGCCAGAGACTCATCAAGCTATGCCTTGAGATTCAAGTTTGGTTCTTCTCCCTGCCAAAATCAACATCCTCACTCTACTGGCGCATGAGCCTAGCTTTTCCACTGACAACAAGCAGAGCCTTCAAATGGCTCCTTTCATTGAGGTGGAAGAGTTGCCTAATCCTACTTCCCCCACCACCTTCAAGTATTTTACATTTTGGCCTGGCCTACACAAGGTTAATAGCTTTAATACTGTTTTAATCAGGGCTGTATTAGTATCGTGTAAAATACAGGTATGGCAACACAAGTACAAAAGGTGCTCTGTATCACTGGTTTTAGAACCACAGAATATCCTCAGCTGGAAGGGACCCACAAGGATCATCGAGTCCAGCTCCTGGCTCGACACAAGACCACCCAAAACCGGTGCAGTGATAAGTGACATTGACATAAACACTTCTAGGTTGCATCACTTTTCTCATAGAGGTCCTAACGCTTGAGTTGCACTGTTTCAAAAGCGTTCAGTCTAAAAAGTAGAACTTAAGATTAACTGGCTTCTAAGAGCTTCTTCTTCTAAGAACTTTATTTTATTTCTTCATTTGACAGATGCCACTGTTCAGAGCCCAGGTTAATAAACTTGTGCATTACTATATGCTGCAGTCATACAAGAAGTTGTAGAATGAGAAGCTGCAGGTTTGGATATACCTTCTGCTTGTCCAACCCAGCTTCCCACAGGTAACAAACAATCCTCATCCCTACATCCCACCTGCTCCCGTAACAGTGACCCACAGTATTCTGGAGGGTAGTCTTCCGCTAGCAGACAAATACACTGCATAATCCCCTTTCAATAGCTAATCGCGCCCCATCTTAAAGCAGGGTTTATTTGGGTTTATTTTGCCCCTAGCACACTAAGTGGCTGTGTCAGAACCTCACCCTGTGTTTGAAATACTGTTCCCCTGCCTGTGTTTATTCACAGCCATGTTCTACCCTGTTCTCGACTTTCATTAAGAGTAAAGTTTAATGATTTCTACTCCACATAAGAACTGTGGTCTGCCTCAAGGACTGGCAGCAAATGCCTTGAGTGTGCTCTCACTAGGCAAGCTATCTGACTTTCCCCACAGCAGAGATGCTGTCAACCATGCTAGACTAAAACAATGAAATCTGTAGCCCAAGATAACACTGCTAATTTCATGAAGTGATGCTTAACTGCAGGGGAGGTTCTTTCCTTGAAGTTGTTAAAGAAATAAAGGGCTGTATCGTCATGTTCTTCTGTCTGACTCACGAGCAGATGCTGTACAGTTTGATATAATTACATGATTCCACATGACATTCAAAATGAGCTTTTAAGAGGAATGCATTCCTAGCTGTATCAGTTAAAAAGACTGACTTGCAGATACGGACAAACGGCAATGTTACATCCTCTAGTGTGTGGACAGTTGAGAAATCCAGGTGGCCAATTCCTCATCCCAGAGCTCACCTGATCGGTATACTAATGCTAAGCTTCAAGAAAGCCATTTTAAACATGTGCCTGTTGATAATTTTATTTAACGAAACAGGCAGTGAGTGGAATAAAGACCACACACAGGATAATGTTTAAAAGCACTGCACATAGGGTACAGAGGAAAAGAGACTAAAGAAAACACTAATAGCAAAAACTTGGAAGAATAGGATCTGTGACGGTCCCAAGAGGAAATACACTCAATGCTGAATGCCAAACATGCACTGTACACTACCTTAACTCCATTTCCCACCCAGTCAGTAGTGGAACTCTGATCAAAGCCAATGATACCCAGAAAAGGCAAATCTCATGCATCAAAAAGCGTTGATTCTATTATGGAGTTCCCAGAGGTCTAGCCCACGGTGCACAGGGGAAGAAGAAAGGATGGAAGATTACTGACTTGCCAGCCCCGTTAATCTTTCATTGTGTTACACCACGTCTAATCTCTGTGCAAGGAGTTCCCATGTTATATAGTTAATAAAGTCATACGACAGTGTTTTAAGGAGATTATGGGGGGAAAGCAGCCTGAAGCCAAGAACATGCTAATTAGAGTATACAATAGAAATGTTAATCGAGTAATCTGCAGGAAGAGGAGGAGGGAAGGAAATGACCTAATTCCCTGCACTACTGTGTGGTGCCTAATGGCAAGAAGAAAATTCTTGTAAGGGCCAAGCAAACAAAGGCCTATTGTTATAGTTATAGCTTGTAGAGAAGAATGCTTTGTGTATCTCAAGTTGCTGTAACATGAAGAGTAGATGGTACAACTTTATGAACTCTTCTACACTGACCACTTCTGAAAGGGGGTGCAGAGGCTAATTAGATTTGCAGGACAGCTGAGTAAAAGAGAACTAAGTGGAATCTCAATTTCTTAAGGCACAGCAAACTCTCCTTCAAAAGGATTTGCCAACACTACAATGTCTGTCATCCAACAGCCATGGTGAGCCTAAGGCAGCTGTGGAGCAATTCATCACTGAAGCTGCACTAGCCTGGTCACAGAGAGGCAACAAATCATCACACTGCAGAAAGGCATTTCCCATGACTCGAGTCATCCTTTGCCATTGGACAAGCCTAATGAGCACTTCTTACGATGCCCTATTCCACTCTTAGATCTTTGTGTGCCTCCACCTGAGGTACGCCAGGGAAGCCCTTCTTTGGTTCAAGGACAGCATGTTATCATTGATGCACATCCCATCTTGCAGACTGAAAACACAACTGGCCCTCTGTCTCGAGGCTGGTTTCTGCTTTAGTAGGCATACGAGGCTTTTGGCGCTGTATCAACTCAGTACTTTCAAATTCCTGTTGGGGAGAGGCCTCACCAAAAGAAGTGCATGCAAAATTACTGGTTTTTGGGCTGAGAACGTATTTCATAGTTAACCTTACTATAAGCTGAAGGAATCTGAGGCAAGACTAAAGAAATATCTACAGGACAGCAGGATTACTGATACTCAGTAGAGCCAGTCAAGAATTAATCCTAGGTCTAATTCTAAGTTGATTCTAGATAGAGCAATATGATGTAAAATATAAAAGCAAAAGTTATCTTGAAAGTTCTCCAGTGATATTAACAACATTTGCCATTTGAGTTTCAAAACAAAAGAACCCTAACAGATTTTAAATTCAGGTCCCCTTCAAACAAGCCATCTATATCACAGGTTTGCCACCTTCACCCTTCTTCAGTCATGCACCAGAATCAGAATGCTGCTTGTATGTTTCCAAAAGGCCGAGTCAACTTCTTATGAGGAACTCCACAGAATCACAGGACGATCCAAGACCTTAGGTGGTCATTTAGTCCAACCTCCTGCTCAGAGCAGGAGTTGGCTTCCCAGATTTCAGGTTATTACTGCAAGAGACTGGGAGCTTTAAGCATGAGGTGGCCTCCCAGGACGTGCCTTCCCTTAGGAAATAGGAAAGGCATATTGAAAGCTGGAGGACTGCAGATGACGGGCAGTCTTTCAGACCAGTCTGGAGCTTCATGTTTGTTGATAGCCTTCCTGTGACAGTTTGTTTCGACATTTGTTTAAAACAACATGATTAGCAAGAATTACTGCAGAGAGCTTGCTGTAGACACACCAGAGATTGCTTGGGCTGATTAAGACTTTGAAAGGATAAGACCCACAGCATCCCCTGTGTTTCACAACAGCTTCACAAGCGAGTCCCCTTTAACAGTGCAGCACTGGCACTATAGAACTGTATTCACAGCAATCATTGCCCAAATAAAACATTCAGGAATTGACCTGCCCTTAAGATAGTCCTTTATCTGGCTTCTCAAGAATGGTCTGAGGCATCAGAAGTGCTGGATTCCCCAAATTCAAGACTGATAAGATAAGTAAGGCATCATCTGAATAAAACACATTTGCCCAAAAGGTCAAACTGATGTAAGCCATCTGCTAAGTCAGAAACACGCAGATGTAGTTGCACCGGGCTTCTTTCCAAGACAGTAAGCTTGAGTTTCCCAGGTACCTGGACACTATTCACTTTTTTTTTTTTTTTTTTTTTAAAAGTTCTCCAGGAACATTAAAGGATCTTGAAAACCCGGCAAGCCAAATGCCATATCTGCAAGTTCAATTAACACAGGCTATGCTCAAGTACTTCCTCAAAGAATTTTTCAGCTGTAGTTCTGAGTTCTTTGAACAGCAGAACTCAGATTCACTGAGCTTCAGGTATTATGGTTTCCCTAAATTAAGAAACAGAGGCCCAATTCAAATTCATTTCCAAGATGTACTTTTCCTGCTTGCAAAACTTCTAAGGTACCTGCTAGCAGAACTAGCTGAACCTGCAATACCTGAAAGTTTTCATTCCCACAAAGTTAGATCGTCTGACCAGGGACTTCTTCAGAGAAAGTTAAGGCAGACTGTTGCTAGAAGTGTTAACACATCTCTGCTTCGCTTTTAGTAAGAAAAAACATTTTACGGATTAGAAAAAAGGACAGAAAAGTATTCACTTACAGAAATTCAGCTATGACATGCTGGCTCTCCACACTCATTTTCTAGGAAAAAAATCTTAAGGACAAAATTTAAAAACTATTCAGTACAATTTCTATTCAACTCCCACATCACACAAATGGATATCTTAAAATAAGGCAAGTTCCTTTTCACTTAGGCTGTAAAACACAAAAGCCAAGTTCATCCAATAGTTTCCCTCTGCTTTATCCTAAATTCCTCACCACCCTGTTATTACTCTTGACACTCACCATTTCAGCTGTAGTTCACCTGCAATTCCAGTAAAAAAAAAAAAAGCGAGATGGATAACTTCCACCCAGCTCTCCTCAACCTTACATGTTAATGTCCTAAGTCTGTAGTTCATGCATGAATATTTGGTAAGTCACAGCTAATAAACGTACCACCTTACTGTATTCCTCCTCCTCTTAACTTCAAGCTTTGGACAGTCTTTATGTCAGGTACAAACCCTGGCCCTTTCTAAACATATCACCTCCAGCATTTACATATAAAAGCATACGACCTACATACCTCTGGATAGATGTCAGAGCTCTGCCAACTCTCTGCAAACCAAGTGTCAGTTTTTTTTTTCCAGTGGCCTGATAGGATATATTGTAGCCCTATAGATAAGTTAAACGCTGGTTCAGCTCCTCAGTTTCCCATATTTCTGACATTCAGGCATGGCTTTCTAAGAATATTTTAGTGTTGTATGAGCTCAGGTACAGAACAAAGGTCACTTTAAGCAACAATCCTGATTACTTTGCATATGTGATAAGTTCCTAATAAAGGTATATTTCGATATCTCCAAATACATTAAAAGCTGCCTTTTGATGAATAAGGTTAACCAGTTTTTATGCTAATACAACTCTATTTATACCTAAACAAAAAACTAACTTTTTGCAGTTATATTTTCATGTTACTATCCTTCCACAGCCAATAATTCAAACGGATGAAGTTCAGATATCTCCTCCACCTCCACGTTTCCTTAGATCACTTACCAGTTCCCACTTTGTTACTGCTCAGAGAAAAAAAAAAATCTCATGCTATTTGATTATATCTTTTTTTTTCTTCTCCTTTATAATCCCATGGGCAATGCATGATTTAGCATATCTAAAGAAGAGCAATACTTACTTCCTACACTTCTAATCCAATTTGGATAAGAGGTTTGCTGCTTATAAAAATAAACAGGCAGTTGCACTTGAGAGGATGCAACAGCCATTCATTTACCTTTCTGTGGGCACTAACACCTAACACCACAAAGGTCGTTCTCAAGAAGTAAGAAGTCAGTGCTAGGCATGCCATCCCTAACTTTTACTCCTTGCTTGAGACAGGAATCCAACTTCTTGTTTGCGTGTACAAAGTGAGAGCTGGTAGGTGCTTGTGGCTCTTCTCCATGACTCCCAGTGCACCTAAACTTCAACAATTCAAGCACAACATTTTTTGTGGAGGGACAGAGGGAAGAAAAGAACAAGATCTTCAAGATTTTTCCTGAAATTTCAACAGAAAACAAAGAAAATACTACCACAGTAGTGTTGGCACGGTGGGAATAACAGTAGCCCCATCAAAAATTCAGTAACACACAGCCATTTAGGTACTATGCATAGTCTTTTCACATATAACTTCTGGTATTATTGTACATATTTTCACCAAAAAAAAAGCCAAGGATAGAATACCTTAACCAAGGAGATTTAGATCAGAAGCCATACTTTTATAAACACACAAGTGACTTTGGCCTGACCACATAGTCCAGTTTTAAAAAAATTAAGAGCTAAGGAAATTACATTTAACATTCAACTTATAGTTGAAAGTTTTCAAGGTATCACTAGGTTCAAGTTTACAATCTGCTATCTATACGGAAAAATGTTACCTTCAAATCAAAGAAACTATCCAGTGGGATATGGCAACTGTTTTCTTTAAGTTAGTATAGTCTTCAGTTACAACCAGAAGTACTCTGAAGGCAAAGTATTTTCAAGCATGTGGGTCATATAAAATCCTTTTCTCAATAGCATTAACAGTTATTTCTGTACCACGACAGTGGTGTGTTTTCCTCCCCTCTAAAATAACCACGTTCTCCCGAATCCGTGTTATTTTTTGTTGCCTTTGAGAGTACATCACTGAGGAAAGCAAACGTCTGACAAAAATCTAACATACGAAGACAAGAGATTTTAAATTGGTAGAGCGTAGGGATAGTGAGGGTCACTGTGGTAAAGCACTTCTCCAGCAGTAGTCAGTGTGCACCCATTGCTACACAGCATTAAAATATTCAGCAGGCAGTTTCATGGCCTGCCCTTGCATTTACAATGATGGTAAGTCACATCACTCACCCTAACGAAATTACATTAGCAAGACAGCAATTTGACTCTTAGTAATTCTACCAGTAAGTGAGGAAGGTGCTCCTGAAGACAAAAAAGTTCTTCCTTGATCCACTGAAGTCAAGAGAATTCTGTCTGAATGCAAACCTTCAGTATAGGGCCTAAAAATAGGTAAGATTCATAAAACTGAGATTTGAGGACACAAGCCTCAGTATGTTTCTCATCATCCAATGCAGGTTTACTTCCCACAAAATGTTTTCAAGCAACACAACTCACTAAGTTCTTCTGAAAAAAAACACAAGCTTAAAGCTGTATCCCAGCTAGGACTCCGGTCCTCTGTGGATATTCCAAAATTACCAGAAGAAGCCTCAAACCAAGTATAGTTGAGCAGTTACAGATCAGGCTGGATTTGAATGAGCACACGGCATGAAAGAAAAATCCATGTCTCTTTCCCACTTCACGCATCTCTCCGACATGAAAGGATAAACGCAGAAGCACCTTACGCCAGCAAAATCACTTCTAGCAATTACCTTGGTTTTGTGAGGTGTGTGCATTCCTTGAGAGGCAGGCTTTATGCAGGGAAGAATTACTCATTTTCTCTCAAAGAAAAACCTTTCTGCTCAGGAAACAGGAGACACTGCTGGGCAAGTGTACCAAAAAGAGCATACAGCCACAGAGAGTTGCAGTTCTGACAGCAACACGGCTAGGTCATTTTTAACGGGTAACAGTTAACGCAGTAGTACTTTTTGGAAATCAATTTCACGTGATATACAGCACAAGCTTATTTATTAACCAAAGTGCCTTGTTAATATAACACAGATTCCTCCCTCCTGAACCTTGAGAAAGAGCTTGAGAGAAGCCTTGACTTTGACCCACTGCGTGTGCTCCAGATACCCATACCAGCTTCTAATGCATTACTGCTCGGGTATCTTCAAGCGTACCTCCGTGCACCATGAAAACTAAGTCCTGTTTTTCTAGTACAGCAAAGTTAACAGCAATAATCTGGTATGGAGGAGCTATTTCAGTTGCCCTTTTTTAGTCAGCTGTTTAAGTACAGGCTGATTCATTCCAAGAAATCCAGCTCTTTAGAAGTAAATCTTTGCGAGTTCTTAGGGACAGCCCAGCCCCCTCAGGACTGACATTGTTTATGAACTTTTCTTCAAATTGCTAACAGCTGTGCATATCGAGCATGTTGGTGCCTCATTCACACACTCTCAAAGGTCTGTACAAGTCCCACTCACATTCAGTTTGCAATTCGTCATTAGTTACTCTTCTGCTTAGGGATGTCTCTGTCACCCATCCGCAGAGAAGAAAAACGCCATACAGCAGAGGTAGGAACAGGCATAAGCAGCAGAGTCCACACACTTTAAGAAGTCACTGCCCAGCCTTAGCTGAGACACCCGACCACATTCAAGCTCCTAGACCAATGCAAATTTAAAGTCAGGAAACGTTGAAGCGAGCCCATTCAAGTAATTAATTATACAACAGACACAGCAAACAAACCAGAGACCTACTAACACAGCAAAGCCAGCGTAACCAATTTGACGCTAAAAACCAGAATGAGTTCATAAAATCTTGGGCAAGTGGGACAAAGGCTACTAGTCTGTCGGGCTGATGAGCTGTGATAACTAATCAGTTGCTGCCTTCGCAGCATGCATTGCCTCAATGTGCCTTTGTGACAGGTGTTTTATTTGGAATTTAAAAAAAAACATCAAGCACACACAGCCTGGCTTTGGCAACCTCAAAACCAGTTGTAAAAGTAATATATATGCTCTAAACAAAGGAAAGAAAAGACTTCCTCTGGCTTCACAGCCACTGGTGTACCTCAAGCTCTAAACTCTGAAGTCGTTCTGCACTTTCAGCATTTTACTGATGGAAATGTGTGAATTACTTGTCCCCAAAATAAACTCTGAACTATACAAATACATACAGTGCTGTCACAAGCCTACCCTCCTCTAGCCTCATTTATACTACATAGTCCTTGTCTGTAAACATGCCATGCTGATCTCATTTTTGTCCTAGCAGTCACCAAACAACTCTGAAATATTATCCATGCTAAGGAACATTACAGAACCAACATAAGTATCAGCTCCAATAATGTTGTTAGTTTCTGAGGTGAAGCATTTTTCTTTTAGTAGCCACTTCCAAGCTAAGGCTTTTTTAAGAGAGGCATTTCAATTGCAGAAAAGAAATAAAACCTAATAAAAATGAGCAACTACAAGAAAATACTATCTTCTAAAAAGCCTTTGCTTTAAAAAAACTGAAGTCAGATTGGTTTGCTCTTGAAAGTATGGTTTTATATCAGTAACATCAGATATATAGCTATTTAATTTTCATTATGTTTAAAAACTAACAAGTTTAGAGTATCTATATCATTAGAAATGAGAAACAAAGATTTATTCAAAGTGGTTTTGTTTGTTTGTTTGAAGTACTTAAGAGTAAGATACAAACATCATAGCCAAAGTGCATGAGCCCCACTGTTTACACAAAGCTTCAGTCCCAAAACTTGTCCAGCTAGACCAGTCGGTTACAGCCCGACTGCGGAGCGAAGTGCCTGTGGAGTGAAGCACCAATTCTGGGAATAACTGCACATTTCTAGTTTTGCTACTGAGAGATGGTTTTATGGCTTCTGATATTAAAACTACACATGCTCATATTTGCGGGATTGGGATGTTCAAAAGTCCAACTGTGGGAATAATTGTGTTCATGCTTGCACTTCTTTTAAGAACAGGACCAAATCAAACACCAGGGTCTGCAAGTTCAGGAATTACTGGGTTTATATCCAAACCTGTGCTTTCAAGTCAACCTTTTCCTTTTGCTGAATGAGGGAGGGTAACACAATCACAATAAATGTGACAACCCTCCCCAACAGCCTCACATTACTTACTGATTTTTTATTAATAATTAAAATATCTGGGTTTCCCAAAAGTTAGAGCATGTTGCTTATTCCTTAACTTTTGATATAGAAGTCTACCTAAAAAGTAAAAAATTGGATAAAAAGAAAAAGACTGCAAACCACATCCCCAAAACCATATGACTATAGCTATTTACACTGAAGACAGACAGACTTTTACCTGAAAAAATAAAGGTCCAGAATACAAAAATTAAGCAAAGGTAGCAGAGGAGCTAACACAAAGTGGCGTCAAAACAGTCATAATTCCCACTGAAGTGGCAGCCAACAGAAATCAAAGATCACAATAAAAGGTTTCTTGTTAACCAGAAACAATGTGGAATCTCTTTCCAACCAGAAACGCAGAGAATAATCTGAAACAGCTCCAATATACAGAAGACAGAATCTGTTGACAAAACTTCAGCCTTTTGAATAACTGCTCGCAAACTCAACATGCTCCAAGGATGGTTTTTACTGTGGCACAAATGAAGACTAATTAAATTAAAAAAAAAATTAAAATATTTGCAGCCTATAAGTTTAGCCCAAAGTGGAATATCACAGCAAGACCCTCTTCCTTAAATGTCTTTTTAAAGCATGCCAAAACTGTTAGTTAAAAGGATAATCTAAATAAAGCCATTGTTAAAAGAGTAAAACTACATCATACCATGGCTGGAACAGCTAAGGAATTGGTCAGGGAGGAAAGATTATTTCCTGGCACAGTAGTGTAGCAACAGACTGAGTTCTTTCTCTTTTTATTATTATATTAAGCCGTCACAATGTTTCACAAAAATAAAACTGAGGTTTGTAGCTCATCTGTTTAACAGATGATCAATTGTACCGAGCAGCAGGACTTCGTTTCTAGGCATACTATGCTGAAAAAAAATCAAGTAAAAGCATACTGAGCAAGGAAAAGGAATTGGAGTCCTAATTCTGTTCTTGTTCACCTACCAGGTCACCTAACCAAACCTGATACCTGAGCCCAATTATGTAGGTGCAAGTAAGGATTCAGCTCCATTGAAGCCAACTGAATTAACCGGCGTAAGCAAGATCACTATCAGCCTACCTAAGCAAGACTGTACTAGAGCAGATCTGGGTTGGACGCGTAATTTAATTCACCTCTCTGATTTTGGATAAGCCCCAGACATTCAGAATAATTACAGTGCAGCCAGAGACAACACTCAATGTCAGTTACAGTATTTAAGTTGTGTACTGTTTGTCTGAAGAGATGAAGCACCCAAGTACCAGGTTCCTTCGAGCTCCAAGCCATCAGCTTCACTAACAACCGTGTTCTGCAGCTCCTGGGGAATTACACTCTTGTTAAGAGTTCGTTGCGAGTATTTTGGCTTATACGCAAGTACTTGAACATTGTAAATCCTCTCTGACCCATCCTCTCTCATTAGAGAAATTTTCTTCGCTAATAGATGAGATTTTTGAGTTGATAAAACAAAGCTCTACTAGCTACAGTATTTTTAAAGCTCTAGACCATACTGTATTATCTGACAAGCTTCACTTTGAAATACAGTGGCACTGTTAAGTAATTCTGAAATAGAAATTCACTTGGGATAGAAACTTGACAGAAAACAGAGGCACAGTGGAATCCACAGCTGATCTGAAACTAGAAGAAATATGCAGCATGAATTCAAGTCAAACTTGCTTGAAAAAAAATGAAGTTGAGTTTTCTATCCTTAAAATGTTCCAGGCTGTTAACCACTGATACTGACTGCTCATAACCAGTTTTAGGACTCTGCCAGTTTAAACAAAAATAGCAGCCATTGAAGTAATGATACCTTTGATCATGAAAAACATCATTATGATTAGCATCTCATGCCTATTGGCTCCAATCCCCCAAGATGTGAAATAAAACTGTAAACATTTTCAAAGTTATATGCCAAAAGTCTTCTCACTATTAATCACACCCATTGGATTTGAGCTTATACTCTCACTTTCACTAGACTTGATTTGGTATCTAAGCTGGTCCAGGCAAGGCAAAGTCGATGTTCTCACAACTCTCCTTTATTATTTTAGCACAAGCAGTAACGAGGAGGCAGCAGCAGTTATCCTCAAACAAGAGGGCTAAGAAAAAAAGAATAAGCCAAGTACATTCATAGACTAAGCTACCGAAAGCAAAGCAAGCATTTTAGCCTACCACATCAGAAAGGTAAATAGGCAGTCTAATGACAAAGGTGCCTGAACCTCTTAGAAAACTCCTGCGATTAAATTCCTTTCTCTTGGGTTAGTGAGAAAAGTCACCTCACTGAAAAATTCTGGTCAGCAGACCTGGAGCAAAGGGTGCGGGGCTGCACAACTTGGATCTCGGGAGAGGGGCTGTGTGCATGCACAGGCCAGGGAGCGAGAGGGAGAAGCAAGACATCACTCTCAGCAGTGACTGCAATATTACACCAGCTCGGAGCCTCTGGAAACAGCCTTTGGTGGAAATTCAGCATCAGGGCATTAGAAAATATGGTTTGGTACAGCTTAGCCGGCATGTCTCTAATATCACCTGCAGTTTTATAAAAGCCTGGGGCAATTGCTGTAGAGAGATGCTGACTGATGAACTACTTATAGCATTCTCTCTCCACCTACTTCAGAAATACAATGTTTAGAGAACTAATACAGTTATAGAGAGTAACAGCAAGACAATATTAATAGTTTGTGTTGTTCTACACTTGTACTTCTAGCAACTAATCTCAATCAAAATCTTAAAAGGTAAATAAAATGTCTATTTTGAAGGAATTCTAGATGTAGGTTTTTTTTTTTTAATTTTCATCTAGAGAAGTTCAAGTGCAAGAAGAAACGTTTGCTCTCTTAGAACAACCGTGCAGATGTAAACTCACCGTGTCCAAGAACCGCGAGATTGTAACCGCACTTCCACTTGGATTTACGATACATAATCAAGAGCCACGCTCGCAGAGGGAAAATGACCTGTTGATGATGGTGGCTGTCAACAATGGGTTCAGATCAGTTAGCTGCTAGTGTAGACAGGACAACATTTTTCAACACTGCGAGAGAAAGTGAGAGCGAGACCATATGGTTAAGCCCCATCCACATAAGCACCAAACGGCTAGCATCACCAATTGAGAACTGTCAGCTGGGAGAGGCAGAGGTGGGAAATCTACCTGTTGCTCACAGTCACTGTAAAGAAGGATGGTTTCGTAGAGACTTATCAATGTTGGGTCAGTGTCTACGGGAATAAACACATTTTGAGAAAAGCAATTCTTCTGTTAATAGCATGTCTTTGAACACAGCATAAGCTCGGTGTCCAATCAATATTCCTAGTACACAGCAACTCAAACACTCAGTTGTTCAAGATTATTCAGGGAAGTCAGATACCAGTCAGTCTGTTCAAGCGTGCTCGAGACTTAACGAAACTTAAAAAAAAGCACACCACATTCTGGAACTGCGCTGGGTATGTCTAAGTTACACATTTACAGAAGATTGACAGTTGCAGGTAAATATTAGGTAAGTATTGTCAGCAGACACCCTGGCTGTATGCTGTTCGATACCATGCAGAATAAAAGGATGAAAGAGCTGGCTTTAACTTCAAACTGCTTTGAGTAGGGGGAGCAGGAGGGTCTGAACTAGACGATCTCCAGAGTTCCCTTCCAAAATAACTTCTATTCATTGAGAAACCTGGCCACTAGTACATGGGCATAAGCTTTGCATGCAAAGACAGAAGGACTGCATCACAGAACTATTATTTATCGCCTGTTCTCGTGACCTGCAGGAATGCCTGCACTTGGTTACCACTAACATATAGCAGGATCTCATCCCGTGGTTAAACAATTCCAAGGCAGAACGAAATACCACTGCCTGCAAAAGCAGCGGTCCTCCTCGCTGCCCTGCATTTAGACGACAATGTTTTTGCACAGCCGCGGTATGGTGTCCACAGATTCACGCCCAGATCCACTCCTCAATTTGATTCACTACATTACATCTGCAAACATGGGACAGGAAGGGAGAACTTCGCAGAGCTGACTGTGTGCTCGTTTCCAGAAAGAGAGCAAAATTAGTGTGGTTTTTGTTTTAAATGCAGGAACTAATTAACAGTGAGATGACAGGAAATAGGGCTTGTTCTTCAGCAGTACTTAAAAGCTGTGTTTAATCTTGAAAAAGCAAGGAAACATAGCCACTCCTATTCTTAACCTTGGAGCTGCTTTTTGTTTTCTTTATACGCGCCCTTCTGTTCAACTTATTTTGTTCCTTTATGTAACAAAAGCTATGTTCATCAGCAAAAGACGGCTGAGTACAGCAAAAATCTTATTACCATGCATACTGAGTTAATACTTGGCTTATGTGAAGGATGTTTGAAAATTAAGCTTGAAAATAAGCACAGTAACTGCAATAAGCTAAAAACTTCTAATTCTGTCTCAGCTACGAAAAGCAGACTTGCAACAACCCTTTATTCCGTCTTCAACAGGTTGAGTCATTTCTTGTACATTTTTCTGTAGGACAATTTTTCTAATACAGTTCTTGCTATGCCTGGGGGTCTAGGACCAGGGACAAGTTGAGAGGCAAGAGGAAGACAACCACCGATAGCTTACTCAGTTCTGAGGCATGATGTAGCATCTACTCCCCCTGTGAGAAGGGACACCAAGATAATAAAATTACCAAAACATTTTGGGAGGCAGAAGTGAGGCACAGTTTACCCACTAACATTAATGCAAGTTACTTCCATAAGCAGTTGCTATAATAAAACTTCCAGGCAGGTTATACTAACGTTAGCGCATCTCAGGTCCAGTTGCAAAACCTCTTCTAACGATAATTCTTCCAAACCGGCCACCTGGTTGCACGCTGGGAAAGCATCTTCTAGCCCTGCTTGGCAAAGCAGAAATGGAACAGGCCACAGCAGAGCCCCCAGCACACGTGTGCTACGTTGCAGTGAGAAGCCAGGAAAATTGAAAATACAGTCTCTGAAGACTGTGGGATGGTCTTTGAAGATTATCAAAGCTGAAGTAATGCTTCCAAGAACCAATCTCCAACCTGAAGATGAAGTAAAATCTGAACTATAAACTACACCTGAGGACTGGACAACTGAAATTAGATATAAAACTATTCTCAATCTTTACACATAACAGTTAGGCCTAACAAAAACCACTGGGTGCCATGGTTAAGCCTACAATGAAGGCTAACTAGTAATTCCCATATACTTCAACTACAATAGCTGCTATTAATGGCAAACAGGGCTCCTTGGGATTTTAAGTCTCTCTGCATCAAGAGACCCCTTCCTCCCCCTGTTCCCTACTTTGATGCATGTCTTTGAAGAACGGAGCAACTTTGCTCTAGCAGCACTAGCAGAGGGTGCAGTTGCAAAGCAGAAACCAGAACAGACCGGCACTTAATCAGGCACACGAAAACTAGTACGAGGGGGAGGGGGAAAAACCAGGCTCCGCTGAGTGCCATGCTCTCCCACATCAGCGTAATGGAAGGGAATCCTGCTCTACTCTTAGGGCGATGAGCCACCTGGCCAGAAGCCACGCTTATGCACAGCTACTTGGCCCGAGGGTTGAAAATAAAAGATGAAAAGCCAAAATATGAAGCCAGCAGACACAGCTGTCAGGCAGGGATCAGCAGACCTGATGACTGTGGTGTTACAAACAAGTCAACCCATGCTGGTTGGCTGTTTTACGCTATGCCCTATTCTTTCCCCCTGTTATTTCCTTCCTCTCTTTGTCAACCTACTGTAACTTGCACTGTTTCTCTCCCCTACCTCTTCCCTTTTTTTGTCTCTTCAGAGTCCAAGGTCTTACAGGCTTGTGCTTGTACAGCGTACAAGCACTGCAAAGTGGCACTCCACAATTTTTGGTACTGTATGAACTAAGATTAGCTGATTGTAACAGTCCTTTCCCATCTCAGATTTTTATCAAATTCAAGTTTCTTGGAAAACAGTTGGACTTTGTTTATAACACCATCCTTAGCATACCAGTCACTGCTGAAGTCAGGAGTTCACAAATAATTCAGTGTGCTGATTTAGCTTCTATAAATGGAGAGTTTGGCCACTGCAGAGATGTCTGATCTATAGCTCTCACTCACATAAACAGTCCCCAGCCACACAAATAAACACTGTCAAGATCCTTTCCCAAATTCCTGCAGGGAAAAGTAATTAAACTGATAGCAGATTGGATGGAACAGCTCTAAGAAAAATCAATAATGGTAGCTGTAAAATCTAAAATTAAAGTAAGTCTGTTTTTGATGCTTTCAGTACACACAGTACATTAAATTTGGCATAAGCCCAATGGAACATGAAGTACTCGTGGACAATGTCTGCCAAGAGCTAGAAATATAGCACTTAGTCTTTAAAGAACAAACAGAGAACCTCAGACCATTTCTACTTCATGCATCTGAAAAAAATTAAATCAAGGTGATCTTTCCAAGGGAACATTTGTATTAAATCTAATTGGCATCCTTTGTGAAACACTGAATTGAGCATATGCCGATTGGCAGAGAATCAGTATTTGTCATTTTATAATCCATCCCACTTGTGACAAAGGTTACAAACAGATGTTATACCTCCCCATACTAGAAAACCCTGTGCTTTCCTCCTAAGCACCAGGCTTGTGGCTCAGGCAAGTTGTGTACCTGCTCCTTGGTCACACTAACACATGCATCTCAACTGACACGGTGGAAGCAGAAGAAAGAAATGGGATGTGTGAACTTCGGGAAGTCGTGCTACACTATCAGTTTATTCACCCAGCTTCACATTTGTGGGCATTTCATTAGTTTACATACCTCAGAGCAAAGCGAGATTTGATTAGGAACTGAACGCTCATTTGCATTTCTATAGCAGCCTCCAAACATTAGCAAATTAAGCATCAACACACCTGTGAGTTTCTTACCTTTATTAAAATAAAGGCAAAAACAGGGAGATAAGCTTAACATCCATCTGGGGCTTTGGAGACATCATCCTTGCATATAGATTTCTCTCCCCGCCCCACCTCCCAACCATCCAACAAAGCAAAATGAAGAACACCGTGCTCCTAGTTGGATAGGAGAGTGGAGCACAACTCTATCTTTGTTGAGTTTTCTGTTATTATCTACGAGGTGGCTTATATGTCCTTCCCCACACCTCCCTGGGATTCGGGAGGGAATGGCATCCCTCCCTAAGAGGTGCTTGCGCAGAAGGACCACAGCCCCACCCCTGCCTGGGGACACACGCTGGAGAGCAAGAGAAAACATGCTACCCCATGCCTGACATCTGCTCAGAGCAAGGCAAGGAGACAAACTTCTCATGCCATCTCACGCTATACGTAAGCCAAGCACTATCTGGATCTTCAAACCTCTATTTATTAACAAGTCACGTTTTGAAATACATGTTGACAAAAGGACCAGGTAAATCTGATTGTTACTGGTGCTCATTAATAGCTATAAAATAGCAGCAGGCCTACAGCACTTGCTATTGTGGACACTAAGGGACTGAAAGACACCAGACGCTCGCTACACATGCTTAACACAATAAAGAAGCTCCTCACTTCTCCCTCCGACTGGTCCCTCTTAGCTTTAAGCTAAAGGTTTACTCTCCCCTTATCTTTTGGATCAGGCTCCTATTTCTGCTCCTATTTAGACACTGACGACTTCAACAAGCTCCCTTCCAAGGTTACACTAAATGAAAGATTGCAGGAAAAATGCTTCTAAGGTTTTTCCTCTACAGGTAGGAGTTTCCATTGCTGACTACGCATAGCTCACAAAACAGTGAAATACGAACAGTTATTTAAATGAGGAAAAACTAAAAAGCACATACATGTTGGCACAGGAACTCAAAAGCAGTTGCTATACCTAAGCCCCCACATTTTGGTACAGCATCATGGCCTTTCGCAGCCAATAGCAACATACACAAGGCCCTACCCTATGTCCAGACACCCTGCTCACAGAGCCCCCGGACAAAGCTAATGAGACAAGCCACATACTGATCGTAAAAACACACACACGTGCATGAAAAAGATAAGCGGTTAAAAATAACAGAGCTACCCGTGCATTTATCTGCTTGCAAGATCAAGTTGAGTTCCTCAACTTCGGCAGGTGGCCGACCATCTCAACAGAATAACATCTCGGTTCTTTTTAAAAAGAAAGGAAGAAACCCCAGCTGCTACCCTTACGACAGCACGCTCCAGCCCTCTGCAACGACCTGAAGTAGTTTTCGGAAACCTTAACAAGCAGCCAACGGGTCATGCGGCACCGAAAGGGAAAGCTCTACTGTAATATTTCTCATCCACCACATACAGCACAAAATGAAGGCTGTAACAACTGATGTGGGCTATCAACAGCATAGTAATTACCTTATTAAGAAAAGATCAAAGAACAAAGATTCTAGCACGATGGATCCACCTACTACAGGAATCAAGAGGAGATGACTTGGCTGTGAAAGTCATCTAAGCACAAAGGAGAGATCAACTGTCTTCACTCAGTAACATGCATTGTAGGATAACTTGTACTAAGCTTGATCTGCCAATCCCAGGGCATGAGGTGCACGGCTACGTGATCATTTAAGAGATGCAGGGACAGCAGATTGGACCAGAAGAGCAGTCCTTATCTAAAGCGTCAGTACTATCTTCACAAGTTTGCCTAAACATTACCAAATGGGAAAGGAAAAAGAATGAATGAAACACCTAAGGGCCTACTTGGGATCCTTCTGATCATCTGCACTATGTATCTGAAAAAGTGAGAAAAAACGTTTAGATCCTTTTGCTTTTAAGAAGCAGTTTTTACTAACTGCCCCCGTAAGTTTCAGGGAATTTGAGCTGGATTCCTCCCAGCCCCATGCTGAAGGTACATTAAACAAATACTCCCCCAGCACAAAAATAGCAGGTGCTGAAGTTAGGTGTTAGTAAGATGACATGTTTTACAGTTCGACCATTATCTTCTCCCCTCCAACTATTCAACTTCTGATCATCACTACTAACGTAGTGCAGAAGCCGTTCATGGGCAGCCAAAGCACTCCCACCATTTGTGAGCATCACACAGCTTTTTGCAGAGTTCTGAATATGGTATTTGCAAATCTGAAACTGAATTACCATAAAGGTTTGATTATGAAGATGGAAATAGCAGTATTGACTGAACAGTCAATACCTCTGGTTTCCCATAGAACCGGAGGGGTTTCTTGCCTATCAGAAAATTCTGACATCATTAGTGACACCTTACATTTTCTTCTCTAAACTCAAAACAGAGCACTAGCCCAGCAGAGAGGAGCCAGTACACATCCTACTTGAGACTAAGGCTTGAGGCCCCTGCACTCTCTTACTTAAGAACAGAAGTTTAAAGTCATCTTCTGCTAGCCGTGAAATACAGCAGTGATCTAAATACAGCAATTCAAATACCTAGGCACATTTATTTTCTTCCCTGTTAAGCATGCCTCAGAGTATTTAAAGTGGCTCAGGGAAAAAGCAAACCAAAGCCAAACAAAGAAAAAAAATATATTAGTGGGAAATGGTGGAACTGACATATTTTTAGAATTAGCAGCTTATCCCAAGAGGTGCATTACAGAAGGAAAATGAGCAACAAGTTCTTTAAAAGGAAGTGAATTACTTTATAGTAAGGCTCCATGTGTGATAAATTTTGGATTTTTTCCCCTAACCTCATACCAAATAAATAGTTCAGCTACATGATATGACAAAAGAACCATTACTTATTTGCCCAGTTGAACCTTGCATTAAACCATGATTAGGGCAGTATTTTTCTTGTAAAAGTATTGTACTGAATCACAACTGCTTCAGATAACTAGAAAGGATATCAAAGCAACATCAGAAAAATCAGAAACATATCTCAGTATACATATTAACTCTTAAGAGGAGACTTGAGATTTCTTAACAGGAGTTCTTCAGAGACTACTTTCATCATTTAACAGGAATAATTTGTCTTAGGACAAAGAAAACACGGATGAAGTACTCAAGTTTGCATGTTTTTATAATCAAGTCTTGACTATTTAATACTGCTCAACTGTTGAAAGCAGAAGGAACTGCTGGTAGGGAAATTGGGCACTTTGAGGTAGATTTGTAACCGGCAGAGCAGTATGACCTTAACACAAGCAAAGAAAACCTACCAACACATGTCATCCTAAACCTAATTTTGCCACTAGTCTAATGTTGTCTTACAGAATCCCAAAGGACTTGGAGGTTAAGGGGGCCATGTGCGCAGGCTACACGACACACTAATTCCCAGATCTAAGCCCACAGTTCCACCTAAGCGCTTTGCATGCTGCCCCAGCCACTGCTGATCACTCCTCAGACAGAGGACCAGCTGGATGGAAATGTTTTAAGCTAGATCTAACCCAGAGATGCCAGTCCGGCTATCCTGACCCAACGAACAATTAAAACATTAATGTTGTTGACCCAGGTTACAGGGTTACCATCCTAGAGGACAAGCTGGCAGAAGGCAGGGAGAAACTCAACAGCTGCTGCTTCCCATTTGCTCGCTACTCCATTCAGACAAACCTGAGACACACAATTAAGCAGGAGCTTTGAAAAGGCAAGCAGGTCAGGGCAAGATACTCAGATCTGATCCGAGTTTGCTCTCACTATGCCTCCAGAACACTCTTACAGGCCTTGAGCTCCAGCAATGCTAATGGCAAATCTTACAATATTTTTTACAGAAGAAAAAAACATCAGTGCCGTCAAATTTGATCTCTCTCACCCACCTTGCCTGTGAAGTAAAGAAAATAGCTATCCCAGCTCATGAAAGAGTATTCTTTAACTGTTTGTAATTAAGACCAAAGCGTCAAATAATTGCAGAAACATTACTTAGTTGAAATACAACTGGCTAAGTACATCCAAGCAGATGCATCAATTGGCAATGGAGGCAATAATCCATTGACAGTGGTCTACTTAAAAGACAGCTTAGGCTAGGCAGGTTTTTTCTTTTTTCCTCCTCGCGTCCTAGCTCCACTGAATATCACCCAAAGAATCTTACTCAACAAGCTTGCTCCAATCCCATCCCTTGCAAGCAACTACAAAATATTTCTGATGTACCCAACTTGCTCAAAACCTCAATCAACACACAACACTGCGTTCTCTAGTAGCTACTCCAATTATCCTATCAAAAAAATCTGCAGATCCCTTCTGATTTGAGTCTATTTAACTTCAGCTTTTTCTTGGCTTCCTTGCTGTTCATTTCTGTGCTACACTATAGACTTGTCTGCAACACAGAGCCTCCACCACTACAGCAAATGCTACAGAATCGCAAATGGAAATGTAGCATTTAGCAACAAAAGCTTTTCTGCCAAAACCACCACCGTTATCTCCCCAAATACTGAATATGTAAAACTAACAGGCTGACAAAAGCACTCTACCAGCAAAAGCTTGCCTACACTGGGACTCCGACTAACTTTTGTCAATTAGAAGGTACAACTGCCCCCACCAACACATACGTGTCCACCCTGTCTAGTATACCCAGACCAGCACCTCTCTGGCCCAAATATCTCTGTACTACTAAAAACCCTCTCCCAGAAGAAGTGCTTTTCCCCCTTCTGAAAACACATTTATGCAATTAATCTGCTGCAGTGTAAGCATAGAAAAACATCTGGTTGACATAGCTGTATAGCCGACAGCAAGGGAGATCAAGAGCATTTTGAGCCAGCATGACACAGAACCAAAGTCTTCTATAACATGTGAAGAAGGAAAGTATTGCAACGCGAGCGTGGATTGAGCAAATCCTCTTCCCAACAGGAATATAATAATGGGGCCGGAGTAAGACGTTTTGACTGCTCCTACTCTGCCAACTGCCATACGCCTTCAATTAGAACAGTAAGATCAGAGAACACCTCCACTCCCGAAATGGCAGCCAGAAATGCACTGCAAGGTTCAGTCCATTCTGCTCTTGAGTACGTGAGATTTAAGCCTAAAATGTAGCATTTATATAAGTACATACCATGGGTGGCAGTCCAATCGTTATGATTGAATTCAGCAGCACAGATTAAGAAACAAGGTCAGCAGATTAACTTTTATCACCTATTCGTGAACCAAACCGTGTTCCTACACGGCAAAAAAACACCAATCTTTAACCAAATGCTTCCATCGGGCACTATGTTCAGTCTGAATGAAACTACTGACTAGCTCTCACTTGAACCCAGTCTTTAAAAAGCACCTCACAGGATTTACCTCGCGCGCCAGGCCAAAAGAAGACTGGTATTGATGAGCACCTACCTTCAGTACAGGGCAACGATGGAGGTCAACAGAATTGTCCTGCAGAGCCACTTTGAGGTGGCCTAAACAGCTAGAGGTGGCGTACACCACTGAACTTTTTACATTCATTCGTGACTGCGAGGTTATTGCAGAAAGGTCGTTTCAAGCAGCTAGCCACGCTTGCTGCTCCAAGTCGCGTGACAAGGGTCAGCAGAAGAAGTCCGTGGCACAGCGCTCACGTAGGTAGCCGATAAGCCATGCGCTCACCTGGGCAAAGCACTGAAGCACCTCCTCCATGCTGCAAGCAATACCTGCTTTCAAATCAGTATAAATATAGGATACTTGGATAAGAACATGCTCACAGTGCAGGGCTGTAATTTTTCTGCAGATCATGTTATTGTCAAGGCTTTTTACTGCTTTTAGAACAGAGCAGCAACAGGGTAAAGCTTGCTTTTTTGTAGTTTAAGGATGATTTCTAGCATGCCAAAGAACTTTTTTTTTTTTTTTTTAAACTTTGAAGGCAGGTTTTCGAATACATCAATTCAAACAACATTTTCAACAAGAAACATTTACAATCACTTGCGATGACTGTCATGTCCACTGGAAAACATTAGGGCCTCAAAGAATGCTCCACGATAGCATTGTCCCAGCCTGCCCCCAGCAGAACCCAGAGCAGCGCATGGAGGAGCAGGAATGGAAATCTGCCCCACAAGCTGCCTAAGGCCTCTGGGGAAACACAACAGCACTTGGGCTTTGCCCAGCTGACACAATCTGTGGGGATTCAGCACCTCACGGAACTGGAACTAAAATGCTGTTTTACCTTCCTCGCCATGAATCCTTCCATCCAGGTAAGCTGTGCCCGATCAGGGTTGCAATATTAATTTCAGTAGAACTAGGGGACTACAGCAGGAGTGTGAGATTTCCTGGTGTCTCCTGTAACCAGTAGATTGAAAGGAAACAGAAACTAGATCAGATGGAAACACGCTTACTTTTTTCCACCGAAACTATCTCAGCAGTATTTAGCAGTGCTTGACCTACTTCCTACAGCATCTCTTTGCTGTCACTTCCTTTGACAGTTTGTCAGTGCACTTGTGAATCTGAAGATTAAGGAATGAACGTCTGGAAGCAGAAGAGCTGTGGACTTCTACCTCTTAATGCCACCTACAGTCAAAACTTTTATGCTCTCATCAGCAAGATGTGCAGTGGCCAGCTAGCAACAAGTACTTACTTCCAATTAACAGCATCCTGCAAGAGTTCCAAATCAACTGCACAATTTAGCTTACAAGCACGCATTTAAAAGTGACTTTCATTTCTCATGAAACACCCTCTTTCTTCCTTTTTTAGCTCATGGCATGGAGTAGCATCTACAAACAGTTTCAGGTTCTCTGCTTTCCTGTATTCTAGAGATCCTGTCTAAGAAGACATTACATACAAAAAATACTTGCAATTAGCTCCTTACAAATGAGTAAGAGTTTAAATACCACTGGCTCCAAGCAGATGATGCTCTATTTTGCATCTACAAACACAGTCGCTATCTATAAATCCTGAAGTGAAAGAATCCTGTTTTCCATGCCTAGTTTCTGAATAGAAACCAACAGCAATACCAAAACACACACTGGTTATAGCAGACAGACTTTATGCTAACACTAAGTTCTGTTTTAATTCAAATACTAGTAGTTACTTGAAATTTTAATTTCAGACGCAAACAATAACATGGTGACCTGATGCATTAAGAAATACATTTCAGAGTTTAGTAAGAACCGAAACACTCATTAGGCACACTTCACAAGACTGTACTCAGCATAATGTAGGTGCTCCTACAAGTTTCGTTCATTAGAAACAGGAGGCATTTAAACTTAAGGTATGCTGCAGATGCCTAAATACAACTAAAACATATTCCCAAAGCTTCCTGCCCGGCCATTCATACCAAATGGGTAAGAACTTCAAAAGTAGTTAGGATACTTCTCTTACGTGGCACTAAAAGGGCCTAATTTCCAGCTACAAGTACTCAGTTTCCTACAAACGAGGCTTTTTCTGGGGGTGAGGAGGCAGGGGAGAGGAGAAGGGGAAGTGTCTGGTGCAGACCTCTGAACTTTGCCACTACATTACTCGCTTTGAAATTGCTGGCCTAAAACATACAAAGGCGTACGGACCACACAGCGCATGCAAATGAAAACGTGGCTAGCCTATTCGGGAAAGCCTTCCTCTCGACTAACCTAGCAGTGCCTTTGAGCACAAAAAGTGACAAAAGATGCATCATCGACAGGTCATCCGGCTTTTTCTTTGTAAAATATGAAAAGCTGCTAAACAGAAACCGGAAACAGCCTTCTTCCCCGCGTCTCCCCCCGGCGCAGGATTCACAATGGAAAAAATAAAGCCATCATTCCTGGGATGCAGAACCCAGGGCTTGGTCTGGCTGAAACCTTTCAGAACCCTACGTGCCAAGCAGTGCATTTTAAAGTCAGAGGAGTCCCAACAAAAACATAAGAGCGGCCTTTAAGAGGTAAGGCCAGAAGCAGGAGTGCTACAGCTAAACTACTTTCTGCTCGCATGTATTCTAGAAGCTGCATTTTGCGGAGGCCAAATAACTGCAGTTTTTGAGGGGGTAGATAACACAAAAATGAAAAAAAAACTAAAAATTTCAGTAGAAAACATCCTAATTGCTTTAAAATATCGTTATCCCCTTTAAGAGGCAAGCAAATACTCAGCCGAATACAGCCGCTCCTCCTCTCCCCTGCCTTTTAAAACCTTCTCCATGGTTTCTGCACGCAGAACAGCATCGCCCCATGCCACCAGCCCCGAAACCGCATTATTTAACGACGTGAAAAAGAGTGAAAAGAAAAAAAAACAAAACCCGACGAAAGTTGTGCCGGATCGCAGGCTGCTCACAAAAGAGCCAAGGGAGTGGGGCGAGGAGACGGGAGAAACCTCGCCAGACGCCCGTTCCCCCCCAGAACCTTAAAATTAAAAAGAGATACCGCTTATCTATCGCTTACCTGAATCCTCCCGGAGTGAAACAACACCGAATGATTTGGCAGGGCGGGGTAAAAACGGGGAAAAAGAGGAGAAAAGCTGCGGCCTGCCCCCCGTTCCGCAGGTCAGCAGCGGCACGCAGAACCCCGCTTTGTTTTGCCTCCCCCCGCCTGCGCGCTGCACAGGGCGCCGCGCCGAACGGAGCCCGGAGTTCGGGGGGACAACACCCCCCCCAAAAAAAATACCCCAACCCCCCCGATTCGGCAAAGCCTCGGAGTCCGAGTACTGAAGGAGTTTTCTTCTTTTTAATTTGAATTTAAGTGTTTTCGGTCGCTTTTCCCCCGCGGCCGCTCCGTGACAAAGACCTTCCCCCGCGCACCCCGCGGCGGAACGGGGCTCGCC
This sequence comes from Anseranas semipalmata, assembly GCA_013399115.1. Classification (NCBI taxonomy): domain Eukaryota; kingdom Metazoa; phylum Chordata; class Aves; order Anseriformes; family Anseranatidae; genus Anseranas; species Anseranas semipalmata. Next base: position 341,437 of record VXAA01001311.1, read on the forward strand.
CGTACCCGGGCAGGTTTTTTTGTTTTTTTTCCACCCCCCCTCTGAGGAAAGAATGGGTACGGTGAGGAGACCCCCCCCCAAAAAAAAAACTCGCAAGAGACGCGGAAAAAAGAATTTTTTTAAAAAAAACCAGGCTGCAGACGGCCACCCGGAGCACAAAGCGGCGGCCGGGGAAGGGGCGCTGAGGGGGGGGAGC
>VXAA01001311.1:350591-362462 GCA_013399115.1 Anseranas semipalmata
TTTTTTAAACTAAGGAAGAAGGGAAACATTTCCCTTAGGAATGATGTGATTGAAGTATTCCTGTGTTTTGTTCCATTTCGCATTCAGCGTTTTCCTGAATAGTGAGCTGTTCTGTGATAGTGCATGGGAAAAACCTAGCATAGCCGTGTTCTTTGTGAAAGAGACGGCCACTAGCAGGTCCCGAGTGCTTATCTCTACCTTGAAATTCATTGCTTTACATCAAGTTAAATTTCCCCATGTTGGCTCTGGCGTGCTGTATCTACTGTATGCATTGGCTGGCTCCTCCGCTGTGCATCTTTGACCTTGCTGTGACATGCAACGTACTCTCAGGAACGCAATGCACTTTTGCACTCCTGTCGAGGAGGATGCTGTTGCTGCAAAGGCCTTCCGTGTAGTCACTGGGGGGGGGTTCTGAAGGCACTTCTGTCCTGCTTCACCGAGCAGCTGGCCTCCTGAACTTGTTAAATACCGTTTCAAAGGCAAGAGAGAACTCCCCCAAGCCCCAAATACGCCCTGCACCCCCATTGCCAGTGCCCTTCCCACCCTACTGCAGTGATGGGCAGGGCTGCACCCCGGTCTGCACCCATCCGTGCTGCGGGACGGGAGGAGTACCCCGTACCCCATGTACCCAAGCCTTTAGGTAAAAACCAGTGAACACCAGCAGTCATACTGGTTTTGCGGCTGCAGCAGAGGCAATGGCAAGCAGCGGGCACGTGCGGCATTGCTCGCTCCTGGGCCCCGGTCCAGCACCCTCATCCCAATCCCCTTTCAGAAAGTAGGGAAAGGGGGAAAAAGATGATGGATGCTTACAAACCCTTGGTTTCTGTATGTCTGCCCGAATATGTATACAGATTTTGATACAACGGACACACTATTTTTAGTTTCCTTTGGGGTATGTTTGGGAGCAAGCCCTTAACTGTTGCTGTGCTGCTATAGAAACCGTATCCATGTACACGGACATGTTTACAATGGTTTTAAACGCCATAAACTTTCAAGGGCAAAGTCGAGCAGCTTATTTCCATTAAAGTCACTGCCCTGCTGTGGCTTTCTCTTACTATTACATTTATTAATTTAGGACCCTTCTCAGCTTTAGCCGGTCCCATAAAGCTTTCATTGTGAGGAAGGCTTACCAGCAGTGGCCTACTTAAAAAAATAAAATTAAAGAAAACAAACACGAGCTTTAAGTTTAGGTTTCAGGAAGGGAAAAGGCTTCTCTCTTTTTTTTTTTTTTTTAATTATTTTAAGACTTCCTAAAGTTAACCTTCCCCATCCCTGTTTAGTGACCCACCTCCAGAAGCACACGGTGGGGTGAAATGGACCTTCTGGAGCCCCAGCACCATGCTAGGACCATGCTGCTCCCTTTGCTGGAGCAGTGCAAAGCTCTGCAAGTGCTTCATTAGGATTAAGCCAGGTTTCCCCGAATTAGCCCAGATCTATAGGAAGCAAGTCTGCACTGAAGCAGAGGCTTTGTTTTTGGAGCTTGCTCCTAACCCGATTTAATGCCTCAAATGGAGGCACCACCTACTTTCTGTCTTTCTTTTGCAGGTCTGCCTTTGCTTTCCTGGTTATTATTTGTAACTTTGTCCTTGCCAGCATCGCTTATTTATGTTTACGAGGTCATGCAACACGGAGCAAAGTTGACAACCAAATAAGCAGCACCTGCAGTTATGTCCAAGCAGGTAAGTAGAGGCCAGTGCTGGGTGGCTGGCAGGAAGCCCTGGGTGCTGTCCCTACTGTGATGCTCACGGGGCGGAGGCAGTCGTGGTTGTGACACTCTGTTTAAAAAACCCAGAAGCCAAAGTGCAGATCTTATTGCTTGTGAGCGCAGACTCCTCACCACCCACTCAGACACAGAACTATTTGGGTGCTCCAGCGTGAGCTCGTTGGGTGCTTGTGCACAAATTGATTTGGCGCTCATGCGTGAATTAATCGGGTGCCCATGCATGAGCAGAAAGGGCTCTCATGTGTAAATTAATCAGGCACTCATGCTTACTATAATCACTGGCCCAGGTGTGGATGATTTGGGTGTTCATGTGGGCACTAGCTGGGTGCTCCTGCATGAAGTAGTTGGGTGCTCATGCATGCTTCAACAGGGCGCTCATGCATCCACTGATTGGTCACTCGTGCATTAAGCTACTGGGTGCTCACGTAGGAACCAGTGAGTGCAGTAACCCCTGCAGTTTGTGCCAAATCTGTTCCTCCCCACGCCCTCATGAGATATTTGAACACAAACCCATTAAAAACTCCGCTTTCACCATTGCCACAATCTGAATGCACATCCAAAACAAGCTCCACGCTTCCTCCCTGTGCACCAGGCAGAGGGTTCTCACTGAAGCAAGGTGTATGTGTGCTCACTGAGATATCCTTCCTTGCTCCAGGAACCAGAGTACAGGGGTTATCAACGTCACAGCCTGGACTTTTATCTGCTACCAGCTCCACCCCTTGCACCATGGACCAGATTATCAGGGTCAACATTGTCACAGTCCAAATATACGGACTTTTCTTGTCCTCACCCCTCATCCTCATGAACCAGGCTGTAGGGGTTAATGTGATAACAACCTGAAAGCAATACTTATTATGAACTTCACACCTTCTTCCTACAAAACACATACCCAGGAAGGCCGCGGCATCCTGGACGTACGTTCATTGAGAACATCCCGCGATCCGCGCTTTAGGTCATGCTGTTGGTGTTTCACCAGATGCTTTTGGGCCCCGTAGCTCCTGTGACCTTCATAGGCGGGTGTGGGAGGGACAAGAGGTGACTGAGGCATCAGATCTCAGGGAACGTCTCCCATGGGCATGCGACTTGAGTAAAAAACACTATAAATTTCTAGTCAAATACAAAGACTTGGCAATCCCAGGGCCAGCTCTGGATCCCTTTAGTCACGCTGGTTAGCACCTTGCTTGGCAGATGTCAGTGCAGACGCTTGCAGAGTCACGTCGTGGCTCCTCATTGGAAACGTGGAGCTGTTGAAGCAATGTCAAGAAGCTGTAAGGTGCCGGGAGCTGGATACATCTACTTTGGACTGAACTGCTCATGCACCGCTTCCTTCTGGAGCTTGTCTTCCAGCCTGGACCACGGCCAACATGTGATCTGAGGGGCTCGACATCCGAGCTGCCGTCAGTGTGACCTGAGGACACCAACCTTGGGTGGCTCCTCAGCTGTCCCTGGCCGAGGGGAGAAGCTGTGGTTACACCCAGGAGTGTTGGCATCAGGACAGCTGGGGCTTGGGACGTGCCAAGCTTGAGTCGCTGCTGGGCTTCACAGCCCCATAGCCTGAAGGTCAGAAATTGTCCTGCTGACCCAGAGACATCTCCGGTCCAGATCTGTTTGGTTTAGGAGGTCCAGAGACCTGGAGACTTGGTTGTTAACAAGAAGCTGTTGCCCTTCCCAAAGGTCAGGTGGGATGGATTAGGGCAGGCAATCATCAGTGCCATGCATATATAGGGTGGAAACTCCTCAAGGCTTGGTCTGCATCTCCTTGTAAACTGTGAGTGATGCTGCACATGCTGTTCTCAGTGAACAAGGCAACACAACAGCTGATTCCCTTAATCCCACTGAGCAGAGTGTGAGCTCAGCCCCTCTCCTCAGGGCAGCATTGGGTCGTCATCGCAGCTGGAAGTGACCACGTGTGACATGGCCTCCGGATTTGTACGTCTGCTGACAGCACGACGAGGAGAAAATCAGCCCACCATACTGCAGGTACAGACACAGGGCATGCATCCGAAAACCAGAATTATTTCAAAGCCGGAATCACAGAGCACAGCAGGAACATGAAATTATCACCATGGAGAAGTAGCCTTCAGCACAGAGCATCCCAAAATAACTTGTTCTATGGCTCTGAAAAGGGCTTATGGAAGCCCTAAACACATCTCATACACAAGCTCTCGTGGCAGAGTTGCCCTGTATGACTGCTGAGGGATGAATTCCTCAATGTGTGAATCCCTCAATGTGTTGTATGTGCTCATCTCTCAGCAATATCTACAAAACCTGCAGGAAGAACATTCAGGTGTGCTCCTGAGTGATGCCACCAGGATCTTATCCCCAGACTCACCCATTTCAACACCATGGGGTCTTTGGGCAGCTTGCATGAGCCACCCCATGACCCCACAGAGGAGATCCATCAGCCAGCCTTGGACAGGCCCTGAGGACCACCTGGTGCACCATGGCAGGATGCAGCTCATCGCGTGCCCTGGTCTCATGCCGAATTTAAAGCTCCAGCTGTTGGCTTGGTGTCAGCTGCAATGGGTGGAAATGGGCAGGAGATGTGCTCCAAATACTTGCCCAAAAAAAGGTTATCGCTCCCAGCCTCCTCGACTCTACCCATCATTTCACTGCGGAGGGGCCATAGTTGATTTTTGTCCTTTCCCTTGGAGAGGGAATCAAAATGCACTTTGCAGTCACTCTTAAATCTTAATAGACCTTAAAAGATCCAACACACCCCTTATTTTGGTTTTGGTCAGCTCAGGCCATTTGGTTTGACTTGAAGCAAAGTTGTTTCACTCTCCTTCCAAGTCATTTAACCCTTGAAACACAACTTTTTCCCCCTTCTTGTTTAGGACTGGAGTCATTTTTAAGAGGAAAACTCATTTTAAAAGCAAAGATAATTTGGAAGATTTTTTAAAAAAAACCACACTTGGATCACTGGGGATTTCTCACCATTTGTATGGAAACCATTTGCAGGCTGTGACCCAGTTCAGCATGCAATTTTATGTCTTAAATACTGAGTTCAACCTACGAGTTTATTTTCATCCTGAAACTTTGTTTTTGACCATCCTGGGGACACCGGGGGAGCCGATGTGCCAGGCTCCTGTGGTCAGGAGAGCACCCACCGTCTGCACCAGGGCAACAGATTAGAGCTCAAATACAGCAAACAAGCAGAAAATCCTCCTGGCATGTTATTATATGCGTTTCTTCTCTCTTGATGTTCAGGACCTTGCCACAGAATAAGGTCCTGATTCAGGAACAGACATTGCAAAGTGCTTGACCATCCATCACTTAAGATCAGACTGCAGCCGGATGGATGCTACCTTGTTTATTAGAGCAGGCTACTGATATTAAGTGCAGGGCCAAGAAGGAGGGGGAGCAGAAGGCAAAGAAGGTAAAAATATCATATTTCTTAGCTACCAGAATAAAAGGACATGAGGAGCAGACAGACCTTGCAGAGAATACCTGCCCACGGGGAAGTCATCAGCCGTATGTTTTTTCTAAGTGCTTTCCTACTTCTTGGTGAAGGATGGGAACCCCTCAGTACACTACATTGTGCAGAAATTTATTTAGGGTGTCAGAGCAGACCTAACCCACATTTCCTCACTGCCGACCCTCAGCATCCCCTAGGACCACGGTTCTGTGACCAAGCTGTGGACTAACCCTAAGAAATTGCCTAAATCTTTTGATGCCTCTTTTTTCCAACCCTGAAAACAAATCCTACAAAGGCCGTGGTCCAAGCAAGCCAATGACCTCACGCACCTATTTCCCCTGCCCCAAGACGCTGGGACTCATCTAGAGACAAGCAAGCACCCAACCACTGCTGGACCCATTCCTAAATTTACCAAGCACTGAGATGAAAGCCACCGTTGAGCATAGCACATTTTTACTGAGCTTTTAGACAGAGTGCCAGGCTGGGTGGTATGAAAACCCTGCTAACATGGTTCAAACACAAGGAGAAACCCAACAGCAAAGCGGTTGCCTTCTTCTGGATGTCTTGCTTCTGCTGCCATCACTGGAACATCTAAGCACCGACCCACAGCCACAAGTAAATTACCCCTGCCCAAGGCACATCAGCAATTTTATTCACAGCATTCCTGTTTTCAAGCTTAAACGCCCCAAAATGGCTCCTGGGATGCACAACAGCATCAGCTGGGGCAGAGGTGCGAGAGGCACCCGCAACACCGAGATGCTGCAAGGGCATAGGCGGGGATGCAGCTACGAAACGATGTTACTCTCAGACTCATTATTATATTATATAATAACAACGATAAATAATATATTAGTAAGTAACAATAACACCTCATTATTACTACAGCTGCCTGAACCGCTCAAGCAGGGGCGTTTTCTTCTTGCAAGCCGCCGTTGCCACCCTGTTGCCTGTGCTGCTATGGGGCTTGGCTTGGCTGAGGAGGTGCCTGGGGGGCAATGGGGGGCTGCAATGGAAATGCAATGGGGCTGCCGTGGGGCTTATCTCATATAGAAATCCATATATTTCTTGCTACACGTTGCCTTGTGAGCATGCTATTGATGCTTGTCCCCAGTAAAGCCCCCTGTTCCCAAAGCCCAGATACCTTGGTCTAATCCTGCACCAGGACCACTGGCACTGCTGGTCGTTGTTTGAAGGATGGTGGTGAGACACCCACACACAAAGAGCTCTTTTTATCAGGCTGTGGCACAGCTTTATCTCTGTGCGCATTTAGGACAAGACACGTCTATGGCAATAATGCGAATCTTTAGGCTTTAATTAGCTGAGCAGGGAAACACGGCTGCATCTTTAAAGCGATCTATGTATGCTTAAAGTGGGGGAAAAAGGGCTTTGAAACCAGAGACTCAGAAATAATAAGAGAAAGCAGTTCAAAACCACTGTGTTGTTTATCGGCATTGTGTCGAACCCAAAGTAAAGATGCTTTTGGGAAAAAAATCCATCCCCATACCTTTGTCCCCTCCTCTGCAAAGCAGTGCTGGAGGCCCACGCAGCTGGGAGGCTCTGCCGGCAGAGCAGAGGCTGTCCCTCGGTGTCCCCACGGCGAGGAGGCTGCAGAGCGCTCCCCTTCTCTCCGTGGGAAGGCTTTCATCCTTGTTTTGATACCTTTTCAGGGCTGGGCTTTTTTTAGTGTAATAGCTCATTTATTCATGTGTTCCTCATACATTTATTAATGACTAAGGAATCGGTTGTGCCATCCGCCGTAATTAAACGTATCAAATCAAATCTCAGCTGTTATTACAGACGAGGCAGGCGAGCTTTTTTTTTTTTTCTGCATTGAGCATCGAAGAAATAACTATATTAAGATCTACACCAACAAGATGCAAGCCGAGCACTCCTGAAACTGAAAGTTGCACTGCAGAGATGCTCGGGAGATCAAAGGTTTTCTACTTTCCTTGAAGCTGTGCTTGAAACAAACAGCATTTTTTTTTCAAAATTCTGCATTTTATTTCAAGATCAGTGGGAGCTGGTGCCTTGTGTGTTTGTTCTCAGTTGCTAGTGGTTTGCTGGAAACCCGAATGAGTTTTTCTTAACCCCTTCTCAGTCTCTTCTTTGCCACCAGCCTTGAGGCGTGGGAGCTGTGGGCTCATCCTGCCCAAGACGGCCCTGAGGTCCTGCTGGAAGCCACTGCAACGTGACCCATGTGGACACAGTCCCTCCCCGCACTGAGTCCATGGCAGTGGACAAACCAAGTCCTCCCTGGTTTGGTGATGCCACCACCTCCTGGGGCGTCCCTGACCTCCCCATGGAGAGGGTGTTGGTGAGGAACACCATAAAGCACCATGACATTTGCTCGTGCCCATGGACCACCCCAAATCCAACCTAAAACAAATGAAATCACACATTCATTCGCTGTTATGAGTGGGCAGAGCTGGCATCGAGCAGCTGTCCAACGGGATGCTGGACTGAGCCCCACTTAAGGTGGCACCCCAGGTGGCACCCATTAAAGTAATTAAATGTGAAACCCTATCAGTCTCCATCTGCCTCCCTACTTAATTTTGTTATTATTTTCTTTCAAACCAAACTCCAACCATGTCGTAAATCTGGCACAGCTTCCAGGTGTCCTCATGGATGCAATGGGGGAAAAAAACATGGAAAAGGGGAGGGTTGTCCCTTGTCCCCATCCCCCTGCGCTCCCTCTGGGACAGCTGCCCCCCAAAACAGGCTGGGGGATTTGGTGTGTGGTAGCAGGACCCATTTTACATGAAGAAGGTGTCAGAGATGGGAGCAATAAATGAGTTTCCTCCTGTGCAAGCAAGCAGAGTGAGTCACATCATGCTTGCGCTTTCATCAGGACAGCTAAAAGAGAGGAGAAGCTGGAGGTGCAGGTCCCAGCCCTGTCTAGACTCCGTAACACCTCCACAAAAGGAGAACAGGCAAAGGAAGTGAAAGGACAGGCTCCTCTCCCTATGGGACAGGAATAGCGTCCCAGTAATTAAAACCTAATCAGAGACATCATTAAGCCACAGTGCCCCAGCACCTCAAAGCCAAGCCAGCACCTCATGCTGACCTGCCTGGGTGGGAAGAACTCCCCTTTGGTCTGCATGGGACACAGCCAAAAGATTTTCTTGATGCTCTGCTAAAAGCAGAAGGCACCAAATAACCCCACAGGTAAGGTCCCAGGTGCCACCCAGGGTGGCACCAGAGTCCCACAGATTTCAATGTTAAAGTGCCCAGATACCTGCGTGAACCTCTTGGAGAAGACGGTGGTTTCAGGTACTGCAGCGAGAATAAGCAAAACTGATCTGCAAGAGGGAAGGAGAAGCAGTCAGGCTCAGGAGAGCTGAACTCTCCTTTGAACATCAGGCAGCATCTCCTGAAAGGCTCGCAAAGGAGTCCTGTGCTGCTGCTGGGAGGCACTGGAAGATGAGAACTAGAAATGGGATGAAACACACTGCTTTAGTAACATTGCCTAAAGTCAAGGAAAATGTCAAGAACAAGTCAGTGCAGCTCGGTAGGAGCATCAGCTATTCCTGCTTGTTGCAGCAAAGCCTGGTGCACGGGGATGCCCAGAGCATCCGTGTTTCACCTGCACCCCAGCTTTCTGCAACGTGTACAGTTCCTCTGAATTTGGGCTGTTTCCCGAATTTCCCCTTCGCACCTTGTCTTCATCAGAAGTCTTTCACTGTCAAAAGTCTCCGTGCTGCCCCAAAATAAAGGGTTTCTTTGGAGGAAAGTCAATCCAAGCCTTCCCTCTGGCTTTTGTTGTACTACATCCTGAGGAAGGTGAGGGTGCCAAGGCACTGTAAGGGTGCTGCAGTGGCCCCCTGCTGTGCAGGACAGCTTGGGGTAGGGAGAAGAGGCAAGGTCACGAAGACGTAGAGACTCCAGTTGCTGCTTCAGATCATGACGCAGTTCAAAAATCAATCATTTTGCTTACAACAATCAGCCCGGACAGCGTGGTGAGGCCATCTATCTCGGTAGGACTTCCTCTGCGTAAAGCAGCGAGCCCTTTTGACCCGAGGGACTTGGCTTCCTACAGCGGAAACCAAGAAGGGACAAAGTTCGCCCGGATCCAAACAAGCCTCTGCTCGAGCCATGCTGCTTGGGCGTCTTCCCTGCGAAAAGCAGCAAGTGTCCTGAATAACAGGGGAATGAGTGGTGCTGTTTTTCCTCCTGCAAGAGGAGAGGGTACTCGCAAGCCAAGCTACAAGAGCAAAGTTGCACATCGAGGTGGGGATGCAGCAGCCCCGCTAGCCCACGATGGCACATGGGTTCAGACTTGGGAAGCAAGCGACGAGGAGCCCTAACCTTTCCCTTCCTCTCCCCATGGAGAGGCAGCGGGTCAGGAGGAGGTGGCGGCGGAGGCAGCGGGCACGGGGACAGGCTGTCCCCACCCCTGGAAGTGCTCCGTCATCCCGCGGCGCGTCTGCAGCCCGCTGAGAGGTGGGGACGTCAAAGTGCTGGGAGACGGTGACGTTTTCCTTTCCTTCCTTTAAAGGGTGGGAAAAGGAGGGAGGAGGGAAGGGGACAACTTGGTCTATAAAAGAAAAAATAAAGAAAGTGGAAGATGTGGAGCGCTTGGCCGAGACCCAAGGCACAAGAGCACAGAGACCGTGAGAAAAATGTCAGTTTGTTGCCCAAATGGATGGAAATCAGAGGTCATGGAGGGGCTTTGCAAGGCTGGTAAATGCGTAAGGGACCAGATGGGAAAGGAGGGAAGACCCAGCCAGGGCCTTGATCCCGATATAGTTAATATCCATGGGAATTACTCCTACCGGCAGCAGTGACCCTCCTGCCACGGAGTAAATCACGCTGGGCTTTGATGCTGTAAGTAGCTGAGGAGCAGAAGGGGAGCATGAGGATGGGGAGGAAGCCATTTGGAGGCTTGCTGGCAGCTTTCCCCAGCACCAACTCCAGCGGGTAAGGACGAGTGGCACTGAGAGACGTCCGTCACGTCCCTGCGAGGCTGGGCAAGCTGCTCTTCACCGGCACGGGCCAGCAGCACCCACAAAGCCCATCCCCATGCCATGCACGTCTGCTGCGGGACAAGAGCGCTGAGTCTTCCAGCAAACACCCTGCAGCGTGTGATACCTCCTTTTGGGAGCAAGGCTGTTCCTCGGGTCTATGCTGCACAGGACATGGGTGGAGCACACATGGTCTTGCCAAAATATTGTGTGTGACCACTTGCAGGTGCTGTTCACAAGCCGGTTTCCAGCTCCTGCTTGCAAAGCTGCATCTCTTGGCTATTGCAAGCAAAGCAGCAGCTAGGAAGGGTCATATCTAAGGCAGCTCAGGGTGGGAGCCAGGCTCTCATCCCACTGATGGGCTTTACAGCATCCTTCACCCTGGTCCATACAGGGGTCCTATAGGGAAATCCCCTATGGGGCATCCCCAGGGAAGGGTTATGCTTGCAAGGCCCTCTGGTCAAGGCTCGCCCAGGAACATGCCTCCTTCCACAGAGGAGCCTGGATGCTCTGGTTTGAAAGGCAGGGAGGGGAAAGAGAAAAAGCACGAACATTTGGAAATCACAATTTGGCCATAAAGGGATTTACTTGGTGCCTCATGTCTCCCTGAAGTGATACTACCACATAAGGGATTGAAATCCATTAAAGGTAGAACAAGCCTTGAGGGAAAACAAAACAAAACAAAGCAAAGCAAAGCAAAGCAAAGCAAAGCAAAGCAAAGCAAAGCAAAACAAAACAAAACACCACCTTCAAGCAGAGCGGAGGAGCCTTTGCAGTTTGCTTTTGACCCTGCTGGCCCCAGGAGGGGAAGGACACGGAGCAGAGCAAAGGTTTGGGCACGGGAGCTCAGCCAAGTGGCCAGTGGGTGAAGGGGAAGGGCATTTCTCAGCCTGTTTCAATGCCACTCAACCTACACCTCCACACCCTCACAACACCTTTGTGGCCTTGCGGGGCCTCAGCCGGGGATGCCTGGGATCAGGGCTCCCTCTAGAGGCTTTTGAGGACCCAGCAAAGGGCCGTGCTGTGGCCTTCAGGATGGGGTCCCAGTGCTGAGCATCCCCGTGTCCCCAGGCACCACCAGCTGCACAGAGCCACGGGAGCATCCCCACATCCTGCTTAACCTACCCTGCAGGGCAAGGGCACAGGTCTTCCTTCCCCAGAGGTCCTGCTTGCATGGAGTGACATTAGGAGCCTTCTCCAGTTGCCCTGCGCCAACACGAGCATCTTCTTAATTTATGTGTGGGCAGAGGCTCACCCAGCCACCAAAGGGCCTTGGGGCACTGCAGGGCCACCCTTTGGGAAGGGTGCGGCGTGGTGCTACTGGTCAGCTGGAGACAGCAGAGCCTTAGAGGAAGGCTGAACGTGAGCTCTGGCCATGCCATGAACCAGGCTGGCTCACCAACGTGCTACCACGCAGCCATGAAGAAGCAACCCTAGAGGATGACCCAGCTGGAGACTGTCCCTGCTCCTATGGAGCAGCTCATCATGGGCCCGTCAGCCACCAGCAGGGAGTGGTGGCGGTGGTTTACCGTTACTGACTTGTCCCCAGACACCTCTGGCTGCTCCTGCGTCAGAAGGCGTTCTCACTTTCTAATAAACCTGCCCAACAACCCTCTGAGATATTTGGCCATAAAGAGTAATTGTACAGCTTAAGTTTCGCTGCTAATGACTTCATAACAGCACAGACTGCCCAAAGCAATGAGAGACTTCAAACATGTCCATAAAAAAAAAAAAAAAAAAAAAAAAAAAACAAGACATAAACTAATCCC
>VXAA01001311.1:362473-408438 GCA_013399115.1 Anseranas semipalmata
GAGACATTAACTCATCCTCAAGGTTTTAATTAGAGTGACGGCAGGTGGCAGGTAGATGGGTCTGCAGCATCTCACAGGCTTTGCAAGGGGGATCTTCAGCTGCCAGGGCTGAAGTCGCAGGTAGAGAGAGGTGATGCATCAACAAAGAAGAGTGAAATAAAAAGGTTGTAACGTTGATTAGCTGCCTGGTTCCCACCGGGAGGGACAGGAGAAAGCTAGAAAAAAGCAGCCACAAGAAGCTGCGCTCCATCCTGATTTTCCAGGATTTTTTTTTTCTGCAGCTGGGACGGAGCTTCCCCTGTGCAAACACTGGCAGAAGAAGAGCAGGACACCGCTGGCACCAGACTGCTGGCCAACAGGCTCCCCAGGAGCAGCAGCTCCTCGCCGGGTTTGCAGCTGATGGTTTCCTCGCTAATCTTCACTAGATGGTGCTCTACACCATCCCTTGAAAGCCCCTTTGCAGACGAAGAACGTTTCTGTGCTGCATTTTCATCCGGAGCTGCTGTAATCTTGAGGAAAAAGGGCTCTTCAGGGGATGTTCCCTGCAGAGGCTGCGTGGTGGCGGTGGGGTCTGGAGGAGAAGCCATCTCGTGAGCCCCCGCTGCATTGAAACTCAACGGGAAACCCTGAGAGGAAGCGGAGGTCAGCCGGAGCGAAGGGCACAGCTGCTCGCATCCTGGCTGGAAGGACCAGTTGTCCTGGTTTGCACGGATTCGCCCGCCGCAGAGGAGTCACATCCCAGCAGAAGATGTCCAGACTTGCCCTCAGTATCCTCGCAGGGTGAGCTTCACCATCCAGCCCCTGTGTGGTTTTAGCTGCTGGTCAAGGAGGGCCATGCAGGTGCTGCAACCCCAGAAGGGTCCACCTCTGCTTCCTGAGCGGGGCTCAGATGAAGGAGGACACCTGGATGCTCTCCAGCCACCACTGTGGGAGTACATTGGGTGTGCGACTCCTTCCCAAAGCGTCCCAGCAGCTCCAGTGCCTCCAGTCCCAGCAGGAGCTATGAGGACTGGACTGCTCGTGCCTCCTCCTTCCTCCCTTCAAAACCCAAGTGCCGTCACAGACGCAAGCTCTGCTGCAGAGAGCTGGGCTCAGGAGATGAAGCACAACTTGGGCTGAATTATGGCTCCGTCCCGGCCAAGCGGATGCTCTCCAGCACCCTCCTGGCATCAGCCCACAGAAGCCTGCAGAGCTTGCTGCACCAAGACAGGGGATGCCTCTTTCCAGCTGGGCAAACCAAGCTTTTAAGCTGAGCTTGTCAGCCAGCACATAAACACACTTAAAGTGTGTTTATCACCCTTTGATAGGGAGTAAGACGTGTGTTTTTATATAGCATGGGAGCAAAGAGGCTTCAGTGCAGCTCTCTGGTTTTGTGAGAGCTTTCCAGCGATGGAGATGGGGCTGCTTCAGACAGAAAAAGGCTTTCATGGCTTAAATTCTGTTCCCTTGCCTGGTTGCCATCTCCTCTGCTTCCTTTGCCAAGGGTGGTTCTTCGTGCTGAAGCCCCCGTGCTGTGGGTACTTTCAGCATGCACAGCGCAAGATGTTTCCCTTGATAAGCTGTCAAGAGCATTCAAGAGGCTCTTTACAGCTTTCTATGTCCTGGCAGGGAAAGCCTGAGCAAGCAGATCCGCTTTGCGAGAATGAAGAGCCCGTCCTCTGCTTAGAGGTGGGGTTTGCGGCACTGACACCCTCTCAGCCTTCGTTAGCAGCAACAAAATAATTGGGTCCAGCCTGAAGGCATCTCAAGCAGGATCTTCAGCAGGCATCGCTGCCACAGGTTGTTTCTGCAAGGATTCAGGTAGGTCTTTCTTCCAAGGCAACAGGTCCCCAGGTTTTTCTGGGTTGACTAGGGTCTTCTTCAAGTCTTTCTTCAGGCCTTGGCACCATCCAGGTCTCCTGAAAAATCATTCCCTGGGCACGCAGAGGAGAAGTTGGCAAACAAGTTGTGGGAGCCACAGGTAGAGCTACGGGCCGTGATCTCACTTAGCCACCAGCTTGAGCGCAGAGCAGATCCCAGGATCCAGTGCAGAGCAGACAATGGGAACACCGGTAACTTTGGCTGGAAACACCACTCACAGCATCTGGCAGCGTTACTCCAGGAGCTGAAGATCCAGCACTGCTCTGATCTGTGATCAAGCAGGGCTGAAAGACGGGAGATCCCACCATGGTTGAGGAGGAGAGCTGCCTTCCTATCAGGGGAGGGAAAAATAAGATGAAAACGAGTCTTTTTTCACCAACCGAGTAATTTCCCTGGCCATCTCCTTCCCAGTGTGGTGGAAGAAGCGTTATTGGCAGCTTTTCCAGTCTCACCCAACACTGCGCTTAGTGGCTCACTGCCTTTTGAGAGAAGTTTGAAGATCAAGAGGATTACAGAGGGGTGTGAGGAGATGAGTAATGAGGAAGGAGCCTTCAGGAGGCTGCTAGGAAGCTATCCTCACTCTTCGCGCCGTCTTGTGTTTTCCGAGAAGCTCAACCACTTCTGTGCCTGGCAGCTTTCTGCTGATGGACGTCAAAGGCAATGTCAAGGAAAACGTCACAAGTCGGTCTCATCCCAGTGAGCCACCGAGGTCTGTCCCGGTGTGGACTCCCTTTACGCCAGCCCCAGGTCCAAACAGATCTCTTGCTGCGGAGAGGTGATGCAGGGACTCCATCATATCTCTCCTCCCATTGTGGCTTCTCCTGCTTTTCCTTCAGCATCTCAGTCCTCTCCTCGTGGGCTCTGCTGACAAAGCCATCCATCCGCTCTGGCTGGATGGGTCCCCTTCCAGCTGTGCGTGGTTACACCTACCCGAACCCTGCAGAAAGCAGATGGACATTCACCATTTCTCCCGGCTTCATTTTGCCGCAGGGTTGGCCAGAAGCTGCTGCCTGGTGTTGGCGTCCCCCCTGCCACCGCAGGCTGGAGCTGCTCCGGCAACAGGGACATCTCGGTCTGATGGCAGCTGTGAGTCCCAATTCCCCAACGGGCAGCAGAAGCACTGACGGAGACCTTATTATGACGCTGCATGCATATGCTTGGTGGCAACGCTGTGATAATTATCAAATGCTTCTTTTCCACCTTCCCAAGTGGAAAAGGCAAGGCACCGACATTGTTGCCATCGCCCCGTCTCCTCGTCTCTTTGGGAGTGCCCTTGAGGACCGGCTTTGCATTTGGCTGAACGAGATGTTCTCGTTTGAGAAAGCACTGCGGTATTTTTCCCAGGTTTTCCACCCATCCTGATAAACTGCACCAGTCAAGTGAGGCGGGAGGCTTTTCCTCCTGCCGTTTTGAGTAGGGTGCATACTTACCGCGTCTACGTATCCCAGAGCAGATGGAGTGGTGTCCTCCCAAGCAGACATCAGGAGCATCCAAGCATCGGCTTCTTGCATAGGGGTGGAAATTCCCACAACACCACTGATGTGTAGGGCCTATGCTGGGCACCGGGGTGATCAGGCAACGCCGCCCCATCCGACGCCTCTACCTGCTCAGCAGGTGACGGAGGACACGTGTGGCCCTCAGCCAGTCTGGCCATCACAGGTCACGTTGGGAATAAACAACAGGGTTTGCGGCACTCACACATGAGCTCAATTAGTTCATGCATGACTGCCAAAATAGTCCATGCATGAGAACCCAGTTAATTCGTGCACGAGTGCTCAATTAATTTATGCACAAGAGCTCAAATAGTTCATGCATAAGCACCAAATGAATCCATGCAAGAATCCCCAATTAATTCATGCATGAGCACCCAATTAATTTATGTATGAGCCCAATTACTGCATGCATGAGCACCTAAAGAGCTCAAGCATGAGCAAGCAATGAATTCATCCATGGGCTCTGGAGGAGTTCATGCATTAGTGCCCAATCCCTCTTTGCTCATGTACGAGCACCCAATTAATTCATGCATGGGCGCCCAGTTAGCCCATGCACAGTGCCTGATCAGCTTGTGCATGAGTGCACGATTAATTTACATGTGTACACCTATTTGATTTACCCACGAGCACCCCATTATTTCACAGCTGAGCACCCAATTAGCTCATGCATGAGCACCCAATTAATGCAGGCACGAGCAACGGATAAGCTCCCGCTGGAGGACACCCACGCAGGTGAGGTGCATGGGGCTCCTCTGCTTTGGAGACTTCCCAAAGCCCACACGAGCACCAGGACCCCTGAGCCCATCACTCCAACACCTGCAGCCCCACCAGCTACGTGGTGACACCATTCTGCAAGACCAGGAGAAAAATTTTAGGGCATGCTGGAAACAGATCCCAACTTTGCTCCTGCTGCTGCTATTGGGCAGCCGGTGGCTGTCTCTTTGTGATTTCCAGTCTTTCAAAAGCTAATAATAAATGGTTAAATAATAATGGAAATATTTTCAAGTGTTTTTTTTTTTTTTCCATGGACATTTGTTTTAAGCACGGCGATTTTAATGAGTTCCAGGTAATTACAAAAGGAGTTCTTAAGTGAGTGCCAGAGGCCACTAGCAGCAACGTTTATGGGGAGCAAGGTGCCCCCAAAAGAGCAGCGGGGCAGCTGGGAGGGTACATTTGGCAGGGAGCGCAGCCCAAAGTCCCGCCAGTGGGCAGAAGCTTTCCCCACACCGATTTTAATGGGGTTAAGATAAAGCATGGGGGCAAGGAAGCCCACCCTGCTGTGCCATAGGGGTCTTGCATAGCTCTCGGACATCTCTGCTGGTTCGCTCGACCCCCCTGCTCCTCTCTAAGCCCTGGGGGTTTTCCATAGCAAATTGTTGCTTTATTCCGTTCCTGGAAAACCCACGTTGGTGCTGGGGAGGGCAGTAGCAGTGTTTTCCAGCTCGTAACATGCCGATGCCGTGCTCACCAGGCAGGCATCCCTGCCTGCGGAGTCAGGGGATGCTCTGCTCCTCAGTTCACGCCCGCGCTCATGGGCACAGGCACAAACACACACACTGCTTTTTTTGTCTCTTGGATGAAAATAATTCATGTCATGGGTCACTTCAGCTAAATTCTTTCCAGTACCGCCCAGTTTTTTAAGCTATTAGAAAAACATCAAGACAAACTGAGTTACCAGATAATGGCACCATCACTTCCAGTGCTCCCTGGCCCCAGTTAGTCCCATCCCAAGTGAGCAACATCTTTTCTCGCTACGTTAAATACCAGGCAAGGGTCTTCACGCCCCTTTCTTCCCAAAGAAGCAAGATAAACCACAGCTTTGTTGTGTGGATACTCAGGGTTTAGAGGCAAAGTTTCCAGGGGGGAGCCCATCGCATGCTGACGAGGCTGACGTGTGCTCCCGCAGGCTCTGCTGGGAGCAGGGTCAGGATCTCGCGCTCATCCAGCGCCTTTTCCCACACGTTCAGCCCATATGTGAGTCATGCCCGAGCCTGCGACTCCTCGCCGAGATGCCTTTGACAGAGGGAGCTGAGCTAATCTCCTGACACGGAGCTGTCCCGGCTCTGCGCAGATAGAATAAATATTTAGCTTTAAAACATCTAACAGTTTTCAAAGGGCCCGGTATGGCCCAAGCATGTTTAGGCTGCATGCATAGCAAAGGGATCGCAGCCCTTTAATCATCACCGTACGTCTTTGGCGCTTTTATCTGGAGATCTTCACCGTCCTCCATCGGGAGGCTGTTCCTGTTCATCTCGGCTTTGCAGATAAGGCAGTGGAGGCACAGCCAGCGAGGGTTTGCCCCAGGTCCAAAGGATGAGTGCTGGGGATGCTACCCCTATGTTTCGAATTTTGTGCTTCGTCTCTAAGGTCCATGCTTCTCCCAGGAGACACCCTGAGAAGGGGCAAGGCACCTGTTACGCTCCCGTTGCACCAAATTTTAGATTAAAGCCAATCCTGCTTTGTGCTTTGGTGCTTTGCATCGTATCGTAACAGTTCTCCTCTCCAGCAGTCTCAATTTTATTTATTTATTTTTTTTTTCCCAGGAGTGGTTTAATGTAAAGTAATTAGCAGCATCAAGCCAAGAACAAATTAGGTCGTAATATAATGACTTCTCTGCCTGGGTGCCCTGTGCTTGGGAAGCCGGCAGGAGGCCTTCCTGCCTGCACCCTTCCTGGTCAAGCTCCACAGCAGGACCACCACAGGAGGAACACCAAGCTCCACAGCAGGACCACCACAGGAGGAACACCAAGCTCCACAGCAGGACTACCACAGGAGAAGCACCAAGCTCCATAGCAGGACCATCTCCTCTGTCGCTGAAGAAGAAGTGGCTGAGCCCTAATCTGAGAAATGAGGCACATTTTTCTCTGGAAGTCACATGGACTTTAATGAGAGCCTGATCCAGGACCTTATAACCCCCCCCTCTTTTTTTTTAAATTCCTTTTGAATTAACATATTTGCTCTCTCAGTTCAAATGCGTATTTCCCCTGACCCACAACTACTTCCACGCGACATTCTTCCAAATCAGATTTCCCCAGGAATTTTTACTGAAAACAACTGTCTCGCAGCTTTGGTGACATCCAGACCCACATCCAGCCCTCAGGAGCAAACACTGCTAAACTGATGGACTATCCCTTACCTTCCTCGGATGGAGGTTGCCATGCACAGAGGATGAGGAAGCATGAGCTGGAGCTGGCCCCAGCCAGCAGAAGGAGGTACCCCAGGCTCAGCACCAGGACTGTCTACCTGATGGTGGTTTGGCTGATCCCCATTTTTCCCTACAAGGAACAACGTGGTGCCCAGCTCCACCAGCCCTATGCATCCTCCAGCCCCATGGGGAGGCAAGACAGCTGTGGGATTCGGGATGCATCCTGGACTGGGCTAGGACAGACATACGGGCAGTTACCAGAGCCCTGAATTACATTTTTCAGAAGAAAAAAAAAAAAAACTATTTTTTCAGGCTTTGTGCTCATAATACCACCAGCTTTCCAAGAAATTTTAAATCTGGTAAAATTCACCCAAATCCTATAATCGCTCACGGAAACAAAGGCTGGCAGATTATTTTTGCTAAAAAGTTGGCAGGCTTGTGGCTTCATGAAATGCAGCTTTGTTGAATGATCTGTTGTGGGGAAAAATGCACATCATTGGTATTTCTGGTTTTTGAAAACAAATGGAAACAAGGCATTTCAGAAAGAAATGGCCTTTAAAAATAGCACACTGTGAACTAGAAGGGGAAGGTTCACACTTAAGTTTTCAGCTCTGCTTTCCCCCCAGCTAGAAGGAAAGGGGCAGGCAGGGCGCCGATATTTTTAGGCTCCTGTTCCTGCCACGGATGCAAGGAAAGCCACTTTTCCCAAAGCTGGCAGGGGCTCACTGTGGCAGGACTGCTGTGAGAATGTCTGCCCGCCCCAGCTCTGGGGAAATGGGGCTGGAAAGAGGTTTGGGAGCCTGGAGCTTATTTGTGGGTGGCCAGGGTAGGGGCTCGCTCAGGCCTAGCATTCTGGGGCAGCTGCCAGGGGATTTCTTGCAGGGAGGTCTGCACAAGATGAACGTGGTGCTGCTGCGGCTCCTCATCAGCGCTCAGAAACAGGCCTTTGAGGATCTCTTTGCAGCTTGTGTCAGTGGTGAGGATGGGATTAGGAGCAGCTACACCCACGCACAGCCCCACGACGGGGGCCAGCTCCAGCAAGGCACAGGGGTCACTGCAGAAGACAGAGCACAAGCAAGGTAGGGGCCAGGAACTCTGTTTTGGGGGGTGGGGGGGTGGGGTGTTACAAAAGTGATGTACTTGCACATGCAAGAGTGCTGGCATTAGCAACTTTATTTAAAAATAAAATGCAACAGAATGACAAGAATTGAATAACAGATTTTGTTCTTTGTTAAATGTAAAAAAAATAGCATGTTATTTTAGAAGAATTCACCTTTGTAATAGTACTGCAAGATATTCAGCATTTGAAATCAGCAGCCATCCGGGAACACTTTCCAGACACCACCAAGGCACCATCAATTCTAGTAGGCACAGGAAATAGAAGCAGTGGTCTGACAACTCAGCCAATTCACTTTCAGGCTTCCTAATATCAAATCCACAGCGGAGAAGCCACATGACAAAGCACTGATCCAGGATGAACTCACTCCACCTAGTCTAAAAAAAGTGTTTCATTTTAAAATGGGCACCCTTTGAAGCAGCAGGCTTCACCCCAGCTCAGGTATCATCTTGTCTGTATGTCTGACCTCCTGCCAGAGTAGCTACGAACCATCCTCCAGCAGGAGGCATCCAGCCAGCACAAATTGTGCACTGCTCACACTGCACAGCTCAGGGAAAAGCTCCCACCTGACCCAGATCTCCTTTGTCTTACAGGTGGAGCAGGAGTGGCATGGATCTGCTGTTATTGCGGGTCCACAGATGGAGGCACTGACACAGTAACAACTGAGAAAGGAAAAAACAAGGCAGAGGCACAGAGATCGTACTGTATGCTGAAAAGTGAATGCATCTTCAATTTTTGAAACAGGTTGAAGACTTGCAATTGTGTCAGAAGTATTCAGTCACCCTTCCTCCCCGCTCTTGGACATCAAACATTAGAACTAACACCACAGAAGTAGATCTCTGTACTTGCAGCATCTGTTCTCATCGTGACAAACAGAAGTAGGAGAGGGAGCACTGAGTCTTGCAGATACCCAGCACTGAACAGCCAGTGGCCAAAGTCAGTAAGGAATGAGACCTCCCACTGCCCACCATAGCTCCCAGGGACAGTTCACGCAGAGCTGCACTTTAACATAAGAAAAAATGAAATCTCAAGGAAAAAAAATGTGGGCAACTGTCTGTGCAAGCCTGACAAGCATCTGTTGACAGCCTTCCTCGTGCTGGAAGGAGCATAGCCCCAGCTTAGTCATTGGAAAGGTGTACAGAGCTGCTCATCTCCAGGACCTCTTCCTCTACTGATCCAGAGTCAAAACAAATGAAGGAGGGTGCAGATTCAAGGTGGGGCTGTGACTAGCTGATCTGAGAGAATACAGGAGAATGGATTTGCAGACACAAACCATACTAATTCAGAATACAAAGAAATAGGAAAAAAGCACAAGGCAGTTGATACTGGAAGGAAGGAGCAGTGAATACAGGATGCCCAGTTCTTATTTCTCCCTCTGAAATATCTGCCACAACATCACCACGTCAGAGGTCTCAGGCCACTGTGCCTGATGAGTGTGGGGTTCTTGGTGCTTCTAGTGGCCTCTTACAGTGCCTCCATATGACTAATCCCAGGCGAACAACAAAAATAAAACAAGTCACTGCCAGCAGTATAACTAGAAGAGAAACACAGAAATATGTTAGCATGAGAAAGTCAGTGCTTCTTGTCATACTCTAGCTCCCAGTACAGCAGGCATTCAGGGAAAGCACTAGAGCAAAACCAAAGAACTCTGTACAGGAGCCATTGCCCCCCCCATCACATTTGTGTGTCAAGGAGCTGCTGTGGGGCAAGGCAAAGATTTCAGAGCTTCACTGCTGTCCAGTAAAACTAGCCCAATGCTTGCAGGTCAAGGCACGTCTGGAAGGGGGAGATCTTACGGACACAGGCATAAAAATGCATTACATTAACAAAACAATCCAATAATAGTTGAACTATATAAAGAAACATGCACTAGTTTGGGAAAAGCACATTCTTGTCCTACCAGCCAAACAAGCTGAACCACTAAGAATGAAGTTTTGCTGGTATAAAAGCAGTAGAAGCACCTCCTGCCAGAACACAGCTGTCTGCCAGAGATTACACACCTTCACATTCCTAATGGCCATAACCATTAGGACAGGAGTCACCAATGGCCTCGTGGCTTTAGCAGACAAACTCTGCTAAATCCTGCTGGGTGCTTTTAGGCAATATCTGGCCCTTATAGCAAAAGGGGAACACATATTGAACTGGTTCTGATGGTGGTAGTGGTGCAAGTCCAGGAATTGGCTTTAACCACTGGTATGTGGCACTGGGAAGGCTGAAAGGTGCTGATACACTCCATTCTGCTGATCCTGTGGTGGGAATAGGAATCTCAAATTGCTACAGCAGGATTGAGAGTTTGTGCATCTCAGTCCCTTTCATGCTACCATAAAACTACTCATAATGGCACAGCTTTCACCAGACTGTTGATTGTACAGTATGTAAAAGGGCTTAAGCTTTATGAAACATGACTACATCCAGCTCAGCTACAGTGGCCTGCAGCAACCAAATAATCCTGGCAAAACTTGTCAAGGCTAGCCTGGGCTCTCTGTAGGAGGGGAGCATGTGCAGGGCTTTGCATTGCAGAATTCAGATACAACTCCTCCTCAGGTAAGAATTTAAAGCACTGCCCTGTATCCCAAGTGATACAGGGCAAACAAAGTCCACAGCCTCCATCCCAGCCCTGCTCTTCTGTTGGCCTGCCCTGTGCCAGAGGGCAGGGAGCTACCAGCTGAGGACCCAAAAGCTCACAGAGCTGGCAAGCTCTGACAGCACATAGGGACAATTGTAGGGCAAGTTTATTGCACCTGGAAGTGAACTGGAGGCAACACAAGGTTTGATTCCAACCCCAAGGGCTCATGGGCAATAATTTCAATTGCAAAGGGAAGCACTCTGCTCCACTCTTTAGTTTGCAAAATGAAATGCCTTCTAATAAATCCCTAGCTCTGCTTTTTTTTTTTAATGATATTTTTCAAGTCTGCCTTTCTGCCCCTAATACACAGAAGAGATGTGGAACTGTTTACTAGCCTTCTTTTATAAGAGTTGGAAACAGTCCAAAAGATTCACCTATAAAAATGCCGTTGGTGGTTGGGGATGAAAGTGAGAAGTTCTTGCACGCGCTGCCAGTCAGAGCTATTATGACCACTGGGTAGATAGTGAGGTTATAACGGACGTACTTGTCAAGAAAGAAGTTTTCTTCATAAAACCTGTGAAGAAGAATGTGACCAAGTTGTGTATCTTTTTCTACAGAAAGTTTAAGAAAAGAGTCAGACTATGAATGTTTTGTGGCAGGCCAGTGTGGACCAGAATCCAAAATTTTTCATTTACTAAAATTCATAAGATTAACCAAAAAATTATCTAAGTTTGGGGGAAAAAAATCCATGTTTGATACAACTTTTCCACAAGCGGAGGGGTGTAAAGGAGAATGTTAAGTTCAACACAAAAGAAAACCTTCTTGCTTTTTTTGAAGTAGGGGCTCAGCCATGGAGAATGGGTGTTTCTTGCCTGATTTAACACCCCATGGGGTATATTATGGCAAGGTGAGAAAAATCAAGATAGCTTTTGAGTGGAGGTTTTCATTCTTTGAGAGAGGAACAAGAAGCTTTTAGTGGAAAAGTAAGCACATTTTGATAGAGAATAGAATACATTCAAAAGCTCAAGTTTCTTTTTGAAACTAGTTTCAACAGTTGACTGTCTATTCCAGAGGAGCTGCAGTTCTTCTGGTGTAGCTAAGGGAGAGGGACGCAGAAGGGAGTTGAGTGACGTTAGCATCAATGCTCACCTGCAAGCCTACCTAGGACAGGTTGGGCTCATACAGGTCACAGCAATCTGTTCCTGGCCCACAGCATGTGATTATTGGCATTGCTGAGGGTCAGTGAAGAGCTCTGTCCAGGCTGCCTGTTCATCTGCCATGAACTATAACAGAGGCCATTGTACTCAGCATTGGTACAGGGACAGATCCTATTGATGAATTGGGGCAGATGGTCCTATCTGTTTGTGATATGTTAGAGGTAGAAGGGCTCTTTCAGACCTGGTGAGAACCCAGGAGGTTGCTTACCATATTACTAGAAGGAGAGTAAGGATGCTCAGAGAGGTAGTCGTTGCTATCTCGTTGGACACATTCCACTTGTAGATCAACACAATAGTGAAGTTCAGCAGAGTGGCGATGGTGGTCCATGTGGCATACAGTGCCAGTCCATTCTGGACCTGCCACACAGCACAGCAAGAGGACAAGCAGTGATAAAATAGCAATTACCAGTGTGATTTTTTTTTTCTTGCTTTGCTGAGGCCTTGGAGTCCCCAAAATACCTCAGAGGCAACTGCAGAATTCCCCATATGAAGCCCTGCAGCCTCAGTGGGGGCTTCCCACACGCACCCCAAAGCACAGTCTGCCTGGCTGCTCAGCTCAGTTGTTGCAGGCTGACTTAACTGGCAGAGAGAAAGAAGGTTTTGAATCTCAAAAACCTCCCAAACACATTTGCTATGTGGAACCTGCCGCAGGCAATACCGAGAGCTGGAGTCACTCCTCCAGAGTGAGGATGGGGAACCCAGCTACTCCCAATTCCCTGTTACGCTCATGTCTCAGGAACGGAAATGCAAGGGTGTACAGAACAGTGCCCACTCCCAGTTTATGCCAAAAGACTGAGACATTTCCAGCAGGGTTGGTAGGAACTTTTACATATGGACTCCCAGCTTTGGAGACTCCCCTTCCACTGGCAACTCTCCTAGCTACTTGGATGTGCTTTTTCAGCTGACCCAGTTTCTCACTGAGCAACGCCAACGTCAAGTGAAGGAACCAGAAGCAGTTAAAGCACACAGAGCAGCCAGGGGAAGAACTGCAGTGTGAGGTTTCCTGGATGGGGGAGGAAAGGTTTGGGGTGGCAGATCTGAGCTAGGGCACAGGGAGGGATCAAGGAGTGATGGAATAGGTTTATTTTCTCTGTGCAGTTTGCTGAATATATATTAACACCCACTCTCTTCAGGGATAGAGGAAAAGTCATTTTCCTCCAGAATTTGGCAAAACTCAGGAAGGTGGATGCATTTGAAACCCTAAGTAGTGTATATTTCCCCTTATATAAGAAATATGCCATTGTTACTAGTCAGATACTGAGGACATCTCTATCAGCTACAACAGAAGTCACCCTTAGCAATGGCAATTCCCCACTTCCTCTGCAAGAAATACTCCTCTCCCTACAACACACAGTTGGGCTGAAATGCTTCACTGAAAACTTAATTCTGTGGGAGCTGGAGAAGTGAGAGGGATATAACTGGCTCTGATTCATTCCCATGATGTCTGATCAGAAACTGAGATGCAATTAAGCCTGCGTGCACCTGCAAGTTAAAGTCAGGGCAGAAATCTTCACTTACCTATCTCCTGTCATTGAATCGTTCATTCTCGATACCTTTAGCCCTACAAATAATCTTATTTTTATTTTTTTAAAAGCACTTACTAACAGTGCAACTTCCTAAATGCCACCTACTAGGATCCGGATGAGCCAAAGTTCAACTTTGTGACCCTTCACAAACCATGTGGAATGGATACTCAAGGCTCTGTGTGAAATGAAGAGAGCAGCGTACGTGGAAAAAGTGAGGGCTGCCAGAAACACCAGGGCTGGGAGGAGGTATCTAGGACAAAGAATACACACACAACTTACAGTACATTTTTTTAGTGGTGTCACAATGCCTTAATTCATAGCTTTAGTGTTCGGCCTTTACCAACTTCAAGTTAATCAAGTCTTTAATAAAGGTAATCACTATGTGTAGCCCTCATTTTGACATACTGTTTTACTCTTGATCATTAAGTTATTATTTTCCTGACTACAGCTGATTTCTTCACCTCTTGACAGTGGTGCTATTATAAGCCCCTCATGTGAGCATGATTATGAAAACGATCCAAGGCAAAGAGCTTAATTGCATTTATGAAGGCTGTCATGGCTCTTGTCTTATCTGTGGGATAAAACACTGAAGAACAGGAGCTTTGAGGAGATATTAATTAGACTTCAACAACCAATAAACCTCATGGACAAAATGAAAACACTGTGCAAAACCTTAAACTTTTTATGAATGCTACCTTCTACCAAGGCCTGCCATAGTGTTTCACACAGGTGTGATTAAGCATTCACACACAGGGGAAATGTTAAGATGAAGCACTGGGACAGTCCCATCATGAGGGTTAGAAAGCCTGTACAAAAATGTGACTTACTCTCGGTCCCACAGAAATAGCCATCCAACATTGAGTCCATTATTCAGAATCCACGCCACATAAAAAGGTATTGGCAACAAGTCTGGCTTTATGTATACACATCCAAGTTCATTCCTGTCAGAAAAAGCAGGTATGGAGAAAGAAAAACAATGCCTGCATTGAACAACCAAGCATTCCTGGCCTCATTTTCCTCATACTAGCAGGAGATCCATGTTGGAGTTGAGCATTTCAGCTTAAATCAGACTATTTCACTTCTACAACCTTCTCAGAAATAAAATGCAGTCCCTGCAGCTTTCCTCATCAAAACAATGTCCTGTGGTACAGAACTTCTTGCTGGTCTCTGCACCACCATTGCAGTATCACAGATTCTGTGGGTGCTAGGGACTGCTCCATGAATGCTACAGAGCTTATGCCGTTGGTGGTGCTAGCAACAGTCATGGGATTTTAGCCCAGTTCCTCGGGGGGGGAAAAAAGCTTACAGGATCATAGTGTGACTGTGTATTTGTGTGTACACACATACATGACTTGATCGATCTTACACAAACACATACTTCATTCTTCCTTCAACCTTCAGTGTTGGCCAGCGTCAACTGAGAGACTTCTTACACACCATGTGAAAACAGCAGATACACAAGACTCAAACTAAACAGTCCATGGACCCCCTTGAAAACCTATCCCACAGAAGATGTCATAATATTAGATACTGCATGAGGCAGTTATTGATCTCATAGACCCAGGAAAAGCTTCAAGCCCAGTGACTTGCCAATATTGATTCTGACCTCTACCAGAGAGTAAACTCAAAGGATTAGCTTCATAATTAATAAATTTTGCCCCTGTGGATTCTCAGTATCTAGTAGTGAGTAAGCATCTGCTGGGTAACTCTGTCAGATCACATGAATCAGTGGAAGCCAGGCCTCTCAGAATGGTTTACTTACTTTGTAACCTGCCCACACATTAGAGCAGTTCATATATGCCTTCAAACTGCTTTTCAGCTTTGGATGCAGAGCCTGAGAGAAGCTCCAGAGCTTCAGCATGCCAAGTCAAAAGGAATGGCAGTGATTTTACTCTGGCTAGAAACCCCAGAAAAGGGGGTAACAGGCCAAGCTACAGAAGGGAAGAGCCACCCTCCATCATTTGTACCCCGAACATGGGAAATACCTTCGACAGATCCCTGATAGCGCGTACAGAAGCCATGCAAGCTGCCAGGCATAGATGACATTCCAGATGAGGAAAGTCCAGCCAGCTGGTGTGAAGTCAGTGTTGTACTTCTTCGAGATGTTTCCAGGGGTTGTCCGGAACAGACCTACAGTGGTGAATGTTATTGCAGGTTAATGTGTTACTACATACTAAGGATGGGGAAAGACTGTTGATTTTCTCACCCTGCAATCTTCCTCAAGGCTTAGTCCACACCTCAGTAGATCTGAGGGAGATGAGAGGATGCCCTTGTTGAAAACAAGCCACATGCTGCAATTGGCTTGCCTTTAAAAACCCATTATGGGATCACTATCCCCTTGTGGGGAACCCTGGGCACCTTCCTCTTGCACAGAACCAGAAAAGCCAGTTACATGCAAAAGCCAGAGAAAAGCACAGCATCCATTTCTGACAGACTCAGCTGGATAGCATTCAAACCACGCATCACTGCCCTCTATAAACCCAAAGCAAAAGGGCCTAGACAGCTTCAACCAGGGATACAAGTGCAGCATATGTAAAAACTGCCTTTCACCCGCAGCCAGATCCAGGCTGACCAGGGACAAGACCACTTACTTTCATTTCAAAGGACTGGAAAGTGCTCAGGCACCTGTCTGTAACACCTGGAGGATGTACTAGCTACCTCCTTCTTGCTCTGATGAGTGTGTATTTGGAGAAGTGAAACAGATCTCACCTAAGGCACCATTATATCAAAGTGATATAATGCATGAGATGTACCTCTCTGAACAAAGACAATTTGCTTGCATTACCTTTGAATAGTCCAGTGGCATTTCCAGCATTCAGTATCACCATGACTGTGAAAGTAGCCAGAGACAGGAACATCACAAAAATCTTCAGCTTGTTTATAGAGTCCATTTTATCCTGCAACAAATTAGAAATATTGTTTGGCTATCCTAATGTATGCCTGGGTTTGTTCCACGTCCCAGAGACAGTTTTAGAACAAGAAATAATGCAGCAAATTCCCCACTTTTAGCTGGGGAACTTTTATTAGTGGTGTGTTCAGTTTTGTTTTTTGATGAATATATTAACCCTTCTGATTGCAGAGGAAGGCTTCAAAACTCAAAGATGAAAAAGGAAAGAATCCTGTACATAAGAACAAGAGAGGCCTTGCATTGGCTAGGTGGATCTTTCTTTGAGCCAGCATCTTCTGACAGCAGTCAGTATCAGCAGCCCAGAGAAGTCCAAAACAGGGCAAACAACTGATACTTCCCCAAAATACTCTTCCAACAGCTCAGGGATTTCTAATAGTAGCATCTTTAATAGTTTTTTTTTTTTTTTTTAATAATGTAAACTCTCCAGATCCATAAATTGATTCAACGGTCTGGTGAAAAACCTGTCTCATGATGTCCAAGACAAACTGTTAATCCCCTCTGCCACCCCCCCAGCACTGTAATGGCTAGAGACCCCATACAAGTTTCAGATGGAGAGCAAGTGCTACAAATACTTGGGAAGGCTGTGCGGTGTCTGGACAGCCTTGAACCACAAAAGCAAAGAGGCCTTGCTAGACTGCAGAAATCAAATGGGAATCCAGAGTGCCCAGTAAGCAGCCTGCTCTACCACCATCCATCCCTTACTGGTATAGTGCAGGGCACATATTATAGCTTAAATTTGCCTATGGATGTGTTGCAGGGGGTTTGCAGTCTAAATAATTAGCAAGCAAGTGTAAAAGATGTGTTTGGTATAAAGACAGTGATACAACATAAGCTGGAATCCAACAGGCCGAGCATTTTCGCCACTTTTGAAAAGAAATATGAAATATTAAAATCTGGCTTTGCAGCTGAACGCCTTTTAGTTCAGGGTAGCTTTTCACATTTAACTCTCTACTCCCATAACTATACAAAATAATCACTTCCTTTCACAGTGGCATTGCCTCCTCATCTACTGGCTGCAAATATGATCTAAATGCTTTAGCATGTCTTAGGAACTTCATAGATTGTAAAATCTATATACTACATTTTTCAAGGTTTATAAGTAGTGACTTGAGCTCTCCCCAGTGATCTCCATTAGTAAAGCATTTGTTATATCAAGGAAAAGTTCTGTGCCACCTGTAAAAGTAAGCATACATGCATCCACTCTATGGGCAATAGCTTTATTCCCCCTCACAGCCCAGCACTTGAGCTGTCTTTTCTATACAGAGACACTTCAATGCTTTCTAGGGTTGGCAGAAATAATAACAGAGTTGTTCCAAGCTGCTCAGCATTTAACTAATAAATTCCAGTTCCCACTTCAGTGGATAGTTTTACAGTTCCGGGCTTTGTTCGTGGGTTTAGCTGCATCCACATACATCACAAGGAAATGGGAGAGGAAATTGTTTTCTGCTAAATTTGTGCAAGCTTTTCCTTTTCAGTTCCATCTGAACAGAAAACTACCCATTTATTTTCATGAAAATCTTATGCAGAACTTGCTTAATTCAAGATATCAAATCCTGATGAGATTTGTCAGTCAAATCCCCAAACAACTTAATGTCTTCAGCAGAGATATACTGAACTACCAAATTTTGAAAAGAAAAATCCACCAGTGCTACTAAAAATATATTTTCTGACTCCAGAAAAAAAACTGGTCTGCAGATTTCTGAAAACCAGGAAAACATAGTAGAGGAAATATCACTGTATGCTTGCCCTAGTCTTATATTTTTTCCTTAAACATCAACTGTTGGCCACTCTGAGCCAGTATATGGGACTAGATGGTCCTTTGATCTTGCTTGTCTGGCCAAATCTATATTCTCCTGACAGTCCTGTAATTGAATTTAGCACCACATTTCTTTTTTATTAGCATATTTGGAAGAGACTTGATTACACAGCTTCAGAGAAATGCATGCTTGCTTACGGAAGTCTAGGAGGAAAGCATTATTTTAAGACCAGTCAATAGTTTCACTGCCTGTCTCTCACCTCTTGTCTCCCTCTAATTTATTGCCGGCAATGAAAGTCTGCAATATTTCCCCGCCTGCAGTTATCAGCCACAAACACCCTTTAGAAGGATCAGAAATATTACTCACAATGATCCGCACAGTTCAGAGTTTTTTGGCAGTCTTACAGCTGTAGTTCAGCTACCACCAGCACTGAAGTCTCCGCTGCTCAAGCTTATCTATAGAGATTTTATAGAACTTTCAGCAGATTAATACTCGCGTGTTATTTAAAAAAAAATCACGGTAGTTAGAAATGCTTTCTGTCTGTGAACTGCAGCCTCCGATTGGCCAAAGCCTCCCAAAAGCAAACACTTATGCAAGAGAAATATGATTACTTAACAAGGGCCTTTTGTAACAGCCCGGGCAATGCATGTTCCCAACTTGCTGACAGATAAAAGCTAACGAGTGCCTGCTCTCAGGCTATGTCCTGCTTTGTACTTCCACCTCTCTACCACAAGGAGGGAAAAGAAATATCATAGCTCAAAAATCACAGTCAAGGCAGCACTCCTGTATGGGACAGGGGATACTTGCAGGGGTGGCTGGAAAAAAAAAAACAACAGAAAACAAACAAACAGCTTGGATTTTGGTTTTGGAAAGCTGGACATGTAACATGTAGCAAGGTCTGGATCCGGTCAGCTAGGCAGCCACAGACCTTCCTACAGCCCTAGAGGGAACTGGAAGCTGAAATCCTGTCAGGACTTGGCATTTAGGGAGCATTTTATAGTGTTAAACATTGTATAAATATGAATAACTTCTCTAGCACAGCAAGCACGTGTATAGTAATCCTGTATTTTTATACTTCACATCTATTCCTTGCAGAGCATTCTACACATACTCTGTTGAAAATCCCTTAAATGGGCCTCAGAATTGGTCTTTTTGTGGAGTAATTCCCAGATTTCATGGACTCTGGAAATCCCAGGGAGAGCCTGATGTCAGAAGCAGAAAGGAAAGGTCCAAAACCTAAAGTCCTAAATGGACTTTTCCAAGATTTTTTTTTTTTTTTTTTTTTGAGATTTGTTTCAAGCACATTACCCATGTAAATTTTTGTTTGCAAATACAGAAAAGACTCCCCACTACAAGTCAGTCTCACAGAAACAGAGCAAGCCATGCTGGTTGATCAGTCTCCACCTGCAACTCTACCTCATAT
Organism: Anseranas semipalmata; assembly: GCA_013399115.1. Taxonomy (NCBI): domain Eukaryota; kingdom Metazoa; phylum Chordata; class Aves; order Anseriformes; family Anseranatidae; genus Anseranas; species Anseranas semipalmata. The sequence goes on from VXAA01001311.1 coordinate 381,486, forward strand.
AGGACTGCAGTCACCTCACATACACATTTCCCTCAAATTTAAACTTTCATTATCAATTGAAAATGTGCTTCAGCACTGAAATATCATTGCTCTTGTGCAGCTACAGTATCTACAAAGCAGGCAGTCCAGCTGTGGGCTCCCCAGTACCCATAAGGGCAGTGAATAAACCTAGGATTGAAGCACACATTCCCACCCATCAGAAGCAAGACCATGGGGTTGGGAATGAATCCTGCTTGGGATTCCTTACTTTTTAGATGGCAGGGGAAAAATAAAATACATGAACATGGATTTGCATTGAGCCAGCTGTGGGGAAGGGCAGGGCATCCAGCCATCACTGATGTTGACTATCTTATCAGTGTAGGTCTGAGGTCCACCCTTTGAAGGTATTCTGATGGGGAAACCAGTGGCTTAATTATGATTCATGTCAATCAGAGAGTACATTATGCTCTACACACTGATCAGAAAAAAAACAAGCATATATATATATGCTTCTACTCCTCAGATAGTCCACACTACTTCAGCACAATGTCAGATTTTCCTCTTTCATCCAGTGAGTGGCTGATCAGAAGTTCTTCACTTAATACAGACAACTTTCTTACACATAGCTGCTAAGACATAGCTGATCAGCCAAATCCATATTAATATAAATCCAGGGCAACTTCTGTGTGCAGGAAACATTGGCCAAGCAGGAGAACCAATGCACGATTTGTTGTCTCACATAATAACCAGCAATAACATAATGCATCTATTGTGTTTTAGTGACAACTGGAAGCGATACCATCATAGCAGTGGCCTTGTCCTCTTGCCACAGTAAGCTAGGCAGAAGCTTTAGACCCATATTCTGGGTTTAAAAGAGTTATTTCTTCAGAAGAAATTGCAACAGAGGCCTTTGATAAAATATTCAGAGTTATTTTATCATGCAGCTCTACAGATACCCCCCAAAGTATGTTTTTAAAGCGCAGAGGAATGTGCTTAGTGTTTATAAATGCATGTGTTAAAACTGAACAACTCTTGCTTCACTAGGCTGCACAGCATTCCCAGAAGTGGGAATTCTCAATACAGCTACAGCTCTAAGATTCCCCACTGTCAGACTCAAAGGAAGTATTCATGGAAAGGCCGTACCTTTCTACTGTATCTTCACTGGAAGACCTGTAGATCACCATCTTCCACATGGGTTTCAATTGGTAAATCTTGTTGGACTGTTGAGAAAGAATGATATTGCCAGATGACTGACAAATGCAGTTAAACACATTTCAGCTAAGAAATAGCTGTACGTGTTTACATTCACAGACAAAAGGAAGCATGATACAATCCACATATTTACAAGAGAACATGTCTTGAAATAGAGGTAGGCAGCAACAATGCTGAATAAAACCACCGGAACCAAATCCAGGACAGCCAGTGTTAAGTAATTTTCAAGACAAACTACTTGAAAGCAGACTTCAGTTTGCATTCACCTGGATTGTGATAGAGGAAAATTGTTTCCAGCTAACAGTTATTTTACTATCACAGCAGTTTTCCTCCGAAAAACAAAGAGGCATATACATACTCTCTATTACCAAAAAAATCTTTAAAAAGGAACTATCTCTAAGATCCTTCACTTGCAGTTTCCTGGAGGAAAAAATAGGGAAAAAAGGAAAAAGGCACTTTTCAAGAAGGGGATCTACCATGCCCATCCCTTCCCCATGCATTCCACACAGCACCATGGCTCCACCAGGGTCAGTGCACCTCAGACACCAGTTCACACAGAGTAGCAGGAATGGTTGCAATGGGACCACAGCTCAGCTGTCATTCCCCCATGCACTTAGAAAGCGGTGTAAGAATTTACAGGGTGCTGAGCTTGCATGAGCAGACTTTGCATTGGAATTAATGCCCTGCTGACAAGAGAAAGATCCGTTTTTAAACACGAATCCTCCTGCTAGTAGCTGAAATAAGACATTTGAGCACATACAGTCTAAGCACAGAAAGTAGAAGCCAATTGCTTTCTAACTAAGAGTACCACTGTTGAGGCCATGCCCTCAAAATAAACCCATATTGCATTGTGCAGGAACTGGGACAAATTCATTTGTGGGCAGTTCACCCACTTAATGGCACACAGTGTCATTAGCAGGGAGCTCCAGAAAGCAAAGCACCTGAAAAAGCCATTTAACAGGCACTTTTCCTCACCATGGAACTGTCATCTAGGACAGTGATATCATCTCTTATCTGGAGACCAGCACAACGGCTGAACAAAACTAGTGCCAGGGGAGCAGTTATATTCACTTCCAGCCAAGCAACTCAAAATAGTCTAGCCTAAAAGGAGAAGCTCACAACACAGAAGGAAGCACATGGGCAGGAAAGAGTTGACCTGCAAAGCAGCTCTGTGTATTGAGTTCCAAATGCAGGTATGAGAGGTGACTGGTACAATTCAGTGTCTTGATGTCACCAGAAGATACCTCTGGGTAAAGTCAGAAACTCTCCTTCCCCTGACCCATGCTGAATCGCAAGACAGCCATCACAGCTACACTGAATGCCTCTGCAGTAAGGCAGCAGCTCAGCAACACTGGACCGCCAAAGGCTTTTGTCCCTATCAGCAGGGACAAGTTTAAATCTAACATGCATTCTGTGCACTCCCCACTCCACTTTAATCTTTACAGCTACTTGCTTTAAATCCAGACTTTCCTAAACTGCCATGCTGACCCAAGAGTCAGTGACCTCGTTGGAAATCATTTTCAGGACAAGTTCAGTAAATATTGAGAACCAAATATACTAATCTTCTAACAACAGCTCAAGCATCCTAATCCTGCAGTGGGTTAATCTGGGTGTCTTCAGTGCCAGGGATTAGCCCTTCTGTACTGCTAGAAGGGACGGGATTTGACTGGATGCAGTAGGATGGGCACACAGTGAAGAGGATCTGTGTTAGCAATCCCCTTTGGGTATTTTAAGAAGGAAAATCATCTGCTTTTTATTGTTGCAGAACAAAACAGATCCACCCTTTGGCAGCAGGGGATCTCAGTACGTTTGAGGGAATAAGAACAGTAATAGGAATCCACTGTCCATTTATTTTCCACCAGACTTTAAGGCAGCTGCCACACTAAAATCGTCTGACCTCCATCAAATCTTCTGTTTGAACTCTGGTTTAAGAACATTGCTGTAAACATTTAAGTAACTCAAAACTAACCCCTGCCCCACTCTTGCGAGAGAAAGAAGAAAAAAGATGGTACACTTCTGTCTTTAAGCTAAACTTCATGAGACAAACAGACAATATTTTCCCCAGATGTTTTCACTTACTGGTTAAGTGTTGGTAAGTTTGCCTACTTCAAGGCGAGCCCAAGAGTCTGCAGCAGCATCTGGCAGGCAGTGTCTACAGCATCAGACTGGGAGTGCAGCAGCAGGCAGCACTTTCTGGAGCTGGCAGGCAGAGCACAGGTATGAGAAACCAGAAACTCACCTGTGTGACCCTCCTCTTGAAACAGGCCAGCTGTGAAGAGATGATGAAAATAGCAAAATAAAGCAGGGATGAACAAGGACACACATATAATGCTGGATATCTTCCTTTTATGAACTACTTTTATTTCATTCAAGCACATGGCTGCTCACTGGATCCCCCCATGTCCTCTTCTATGTCACTGACATGCAACCAACTGGTCATTATTTGGCTTGGCCAGCAACACTTCTGGACCCATTACTGATTTTAAGAACAAAATACAGACATATTAGCCTCCTGGTTAGCTTTTCTCTGCCCTCATCACTATCTCATCTGAATGCTTCACAAGCATTTCATTATTTCTTTTTTCCACAGCTCCATGACAAAGAGCGTAAGGCACCCAGGAAGCAAGTCCCTCGCACTGACAGCGGCACAGCAGACACAGATCTATACCCATTCATGGCTTACAGACACTGCAGAGCCCATGTGGCCTCCCAGCATGGTAAGGAGCAGGGAAGGATGGGATAGTAAGAGAGAAAACACACCTGGACTGCAGTCAGAGCACAGTTTGTTTTTTTTTTTTTTAAATGAACTTGTGTCTTCATTTTATAGCTGCAGCATCCAGGTCATCAAGAACCTCTCATTCGGAAAGCCTGCTCTGTAAGTCTGGTGGCCTGATTTTCCTTATAGCATTTTTGTGGCACTTTATATGCTTAAACTCAGTAGCGTCAACTATCATTGACAGCATTCAATGCATCTCCCAGCCAGGCAACAGGCATCTTAAGCTGAGCATCTAGAAAATGAGGAGCACAGCAAACATTTTGATTGAAGCAGCTTTCCTTACAAGAGGGCAGCATGAAGCTTAAACAGACAACTTCAAATTGCAGCAGTTGAGTGCTTGACTTTGGCATTAATATTCCTTTCAAATAGCAATTTTGCAAGCTAATTATCTAGATTTTTTTTTTTAAAAAAGGCAACTGAAATATATATAAAATGCCATCACATGGATATACATCACCTCCTACATGAATCATTAGCAGAACTGGAACATTTAGTTCCACCACTACAGGAAATCAGTGTAACAAAAATCCATTGAAAGACCTTACAGACAGGAAAGGAAAATTTTATTTAAATTAAATAAGAGCAATAAGTTGATTCTACCCAATCCCACCTTCCCATCAACATACTCACATGCACCAAGCTGTGTGCATCTAAGAGGTCTGGCCAGGATCACTTGTGTGCAGCAAAAAGCATGTGGGGCAACACATTCATGCCCTCACTGCATCTCCTGAGCTGCTCCCAACTGGTAACTAGAAACTAACTTTTTGATGCATCTTTTAACACCCTTTCACAGTGGATACTCTGATCTTGTGCCTCACCCCTCTGGAGTTTCAGGCAAAATTCTTGGGTCTTATCATCCTTATCTGGGTATTTCATGGCTCCAGCATTGCTCCTCCTCATCTAGTCACCCTACCTCTAAGGCTTCAGTTTGTTCTTTGTCCTCTGGTTATCGGTGTGAAACACCACATAGGGTGCTCTGTAGCAATTAATAGATGCCACTCCTCTAACCCTTCCTCTGCTGTTTTTCTGGTATCTTCACTCATGCATTTCCATTCACGCCAATATTAGTATTTCTGTCAAAAAAACTCTACACAAGGCAGGTATTAACCATGTGAGGTCCTGACAGAGCTAATGCAAGTTGAATGCTGTTAACTTTCTGTGTACCAGGGCAGGGGAAAAAAAACTTGTCTACAAATCACAGCTTTTGGCTGGCCATACAGAAACACAAAGCATGAAGAATTCTGCCTACTGTAGCAAATTTTAGACAGCAGTCCCTCTAACCTGTTTTCTTATATGCTACCATACAAGCTTCATTCATCCTCCTTCCCACATCCCTCATCCTTGCTTGTGCATCCACTCACCCATCTCAGTTCTCATCATTCCACACAATTGCCCCATTCCCTTCCTCTTAACAAAAATATCATTTCTAAAGGCTGTTACTGCCAGTCTCTACCCTCTCCTCTCCCACAACAAGAATGTGAACAGGGATTTTCACAGCTTATAACTTCACAGAATTATTTGGCAGCTTTTCACAAAGGCAAAAAAAGAGCACACCCTTTGCTCCAGGTTGATCTCACAGCCAAAAATTTCCAGGCTGTGTTTTAGAACATGAAAGTGTTAAAATAATCAAGCATCTATCTTAGTCAGAAATTTAAGACATCGGTTTCTTCCTAAGCTTTGTCAAAACCAGACCTTTTGTACTATTGCTTCTCAGAAAAAGAACTAAGCCTGAGGCGAACAAGCAACAATGGAAAGTGGCAGCATCGAGGGAAAACTGCAACCAAAGAAGAAAGTTTGGGTAAGTCAGAAGTGAAGAAACTGAGCTCTAGCAGGAATCACAGGGCAGCCTTAACTACAAACAACATTGTCATTTTTGCCTACAGTAAATGCATTTATTAATGAAGACATATATGCACACCCACATATCTATATCCTCAGAGAGCACTTTGCAGCCTTTCCAGGGTCATGCAATAGACTGTTTTTCTCATTCAAATTGGAGAACAAGTATGCCCGTGGAAAACCAGCTGCATACAGGGGCTCTGCATCTCAGGGAGGTGAAATGCAGCTTCTCACAGAAGGCTTTTTCCAGCCTGCAAAGATCCCTGGCCCCACCACACATCACTTGAGACCTGCCCACTCCTGCAAGAGTAGATGAGGTACTGATTTGGGGTACCTCCACTTTGGACTAGAGATGTCTTAGAATAGGCTTGTCCTTTGGAGGGACTGGAATTTCCTCCTCAGGTAACACTGGAAGATGACTAAAGGACAGGCTCCAGAAAGGACAGCAGCAAGATCAGTCACCTCTTTTGAAAACCACTAGCAGCAGATTGATGACAATTGAGCTCCCATTCTGTCAGAAAACACAAGAGTCACTTGGTCATCAAACACTGTGCACCTCAGCAAGGCAGCATCAACCCTACAACATCAGCCTCTCTCCATATTTTCCACTGAAGACCAAAATCTATGTTGTCTTTGTCCAAATACCCTTCAGGGTTACCGTGGTGTTACTTCTTGCAACTCAGTCTTCAAAGCAGTGCCTGCCCTTCCTCCTTTTCTTCCTCCCTACTAATTAATTTTTAGTGAAACTTATGGTGTTAGCAGTTTTGATCAGACCTGGTTATTTTGTTGAGGCTTGTCTACAGTCAAACTCCACAGTGCCATCACTGCAAGCTTGCTCTCACACCTGGGAAGCTAGCTGAGCTGCCAGCTCTCTGGATAATAGGACAACATCCTTTTCTTCCTTCATTAGAGCTTCCAAATGTCTTCTGGCTGAGAGTGCCATCAGCACAGGGCTTTGGTAGTCTCACGGTGTAAGCCATGTTACTGGCTTGTAATGTAGGCCATGTATCATACAGGTAGCTGGCTGGCCATTCAGTCCCTGCACCTCTTTCATCAGCATTAGAAGCTCAGGCTGTCACACAAGTTTAGACTTATCGTGACTTATTTTGTTTTAAAGCCTGTGGAAATGACAAGAGTCAAGTCCTATAGATAATTCTCACCATATATGAAATATATATTGAACAGAGACAGAAAGGTTATTACTGCAAAACAGGTTATTTACAGGCTACATAATCTGCCAGTGTACCACGTGGCCCTGCAAAGCTCCTATGTAAAAACACCAGCAGATATAAGACCCACTTTGAAAACTACCAGCAAGCAATTGAGAATCACAGAGAATAGAATCAGGGCTAGTATTAATTATGAAAAGATTTGCTCTGACCACAGATGCTTTCTCTGAGAAACCTCACCAACAATGTGAGAAGAACACATGACTTTCCACCTTTAAAATTAGGAAATGCACACTGAAAAGTGTAAACCCAACAGTATTTTTTTCCTGCAATGTAAAATATTCCACACCTGACATGCAAGACAGCTTTTATTTCTTCTTAAGTGGGTTTAAACCATTACAAGGCCAGAGCTTTCTTTCCAGCCTACTGTATTCATCCTTTGCAGTAAATATAGTTCAGAATTAGCTGCTACAGTAATAAAACAAAATAGTAACAACTGCATCCATCATTCATTATGATGAAAGGCATGTCTATCATAGCTGGATCACATTATATCAATGTAAGCTATAAATCAGCTCTGATTTTACTCACCATAAAAAGAGAGCTTGCCCAATCAGAGAAAGCTATTGAGCCAGAGCAAAGCTCTCAAGCCATGTAAGCATTTTCCAAGAATACATCTCTCCACTTGGCAGGATTCATATGAAAGGAGAGCCCTGGGTGATATGGCACAGTAATGAAAAACTTCTTTTGCAATATACCATACAACAGAAAATGGAAGCGTTTGAAGGAAGAGAATTTCAGTTTTGCTGGAGGAAGAGACCTCTCTAATTATGATTGTTTCACAAAACCCCTAATATTAAGAGCCATTACACTATGGGTTCACACCCTACATACACCATACTGAACAAGCTCCATTTCCAAAGGCTGTTCACCTGCCAGATACACTTTTTATCCCTCAAACTCTACAGTCAGCCAACAGAAAAGGAAATTAATATTTAAAAACAAACATAATCCCTCAAAGCCCCAGTAGACGCTCCTACCTACACTGTCCTGACCATCAGCAGGAAAACAGCCAGAGATGCAGCAGGCTCTCTGCAGGTACTGATGGCTTGCTCAGATCCTGCAGAATGCAGACCCCTGGATACACAGCATCAAAATAGTCCTATTGTGTTTCTACCCTCTCAACCACCAATGGAGGTCAAACCTATGCTCAAAAGGATATTAGTCTCATAAAAGAAAAAGCTTGAAAAGCAGCTCAGACTATGCCAGAAAGATGAGTGCTAAGCTAAGATCTTCCAGCTGGAAAACTGAAGGATCTTCATACCTTGGATAGGGATACAGTTTGTCACTCAAAAATAAATAAAATAAATCACTCTCATGGCAGTCACGAACAGCAAGATTTCATCATCAATCAATAGTTTCCTTGAAACATCTCTACAAGTTCCATCTCATTTGTAGCACTTCAAAATAATAAACAAACAACCCCCAAACTTCAAAACTATTTCTGAGAACAGAATAGGAATACAGACATAAAAACCCATGTGATTGATTCCTCACCTGACTGAAAGCAAAAGCACTAATGGACAGTGAGGAGTAGAACTAATGCAGGAACCCTGTTATAGTCAATGGGGAGACTCAACAGGCCTTGGACAGACGGTGAAATGATAGATGTCTATCTTCTTCTCAGAAGAACATAAATCAGTTTATGAACTTAAATCTAGACCCATTCCCCAGAGGAAAGTAGTAGATGAGGTGGCTTCTGAGACAAATACAAGCAGGAAAGAGATGTATATACACGACAGGAGGAACTTCTGTTGGAAAAACCTGGAGGAGATAGTTACCTGAGGGAGGAGAACTGGAAAAAGCAGCAATAGCTTTTGCCTACATTAGTGAGTAATGCTGCCCCGCAAGGGAGACCCCAGCACAAGCAGCACCCTCAACCACAAGTGCAATCCCACAGCACCTGAGCAGAGCTAGGTGCTGGTAGCAGGGTCCATCAACAGCCCCCAGACACAGCCAAGCCCAAGGTTCACCTAGGGGTTACAGTCAGTATAGGGGGACTGGAGACAAGCCACAACACATACCCAAAGGACCCATCCACACAACAAAACTAGAGACAAAAACCACCTGGAGGGTAGCCCAAGGCTGAGCTTAAATAGAGCTGCTGGGCAGAGGGTGTGGGTGGAGGTCCCAGGTGAGGCTGCTCAGAGCAATGAGAGCCCAGGGGTGTGCTGGGAGCCTGTTGGTGTGTTTTCTGCTGAAACGCTGGAGCTGCAGCAGGCCAAAGCCAAGAAGCTGGAGGATGGGCTGGACTGTATTTAAGTGGAGCAATTGCAGCTGGGAGGTTTCTTCCCATTACATACAGCAAAGCCACGCAGAGGTCAAGCATGGCCCTTGCCTGCCTCTCTCAGTGCCCGAGCTGTGTCCATGAGGACAACGGACTGGTCCTTTGTTCTTTTTTTCTGTCTGTCGCGACTGTCAGGAACTATAAACATCAGCACCACAGTTTTTGGTATTGATGCCAAAAGGCAAAGCATTCGGAAGCTATGCCTCCTTTTCCCTTCTGATTTAAAATGCTGCATCCAAAAATGAAGGGCTTTTTCCTCTATGCCACATGGAGCTCAATGCATACTGAAAAAGGAGAAATCATGGACTTAAATGCTCTGTCTCTTGAAAAGCTGTTTAAAGTGGTGCTTGATGGGTATAAAATGCCCCTTCTGCCTGAGCTGTGGTAGGGAAGACCTCACCAGTGCCTGCAGACATTTTCTTCCCCCTCTTTTTTTTTTCTCATTTCTTTCACAACGCTTCTTTTGGCATCTCCTTTCCCAATAACAAGGAAAAATCCCTCCCTTACATAACAGCGCTTTTCATAGAGCCACAAGGCAGCTTCCCTCTCAGAAAAAAAACAAGCAAGACATTCACTGAAAAGGTCTGGGAAGGTCAAGTTTGTCTCTTCATTTCCAGGCTTGGGATGCCCTCGACACCCTGCCAAACTGCTCATCTTGACAAGAGTTAATAAGGAAGATGCCAGTAGGTGGTGTCCAAGAATAGCTTCTGGATTCTGCAGTGCCAGTGAACCTGTGCTGCACCAAGGGCTGCTCTGTACAGCTGCTGGCATCTGCTTTGCACAGTGGACGTGGGTGCAGGGGAGCTGTGGCAGCACCTCCATTTACAGCACCTTCAGCAGCTGCTGCCTTCCTCCAGTCTTCAGGCTGTTTTCAGACTTTTTCACAAATAAGCACCTTTACTGGACATTCTTCCTAAAGCTGCTCTCTTTTGAGATTCCTCCCTGATAGAAGGTAGCTGGGGTTGGATCAGGCTATCACTGCAACAAGGAGCCAGTCTCCATTTCTGTCTCTAAGCACTTGAGGCAAAAGCCAGTCCATGGGTATTTGAAGTACCATCTGAGCTGAAAGCCATGTCTCTAAAGCCATGCCGGAGAATCTTAAATAGAAGATACATACATGGATATGTGTGTATACATATGTAGCACCCAAAAATGTAAAGGACCACTTCAACTCAATCTAGTTAAGACACCAAGGTACATTTAAACCAGCCAGAGCCTCCATCCAGCAGGAACAGAAGTGCCCACTGCACACATTTCTGTCCTGGACAACGTGTAATGATGGCATAGACACAGCTCATGGCTTCTTGGCTGTAGAGGCAGAACTTCGGGATGGGAAGGACACTGAAATTCAATCATTGGGACTATCCCTGGCAGGTTTCTGGGCACGGTCTGGGAAGTAGCAGAAGCCAGGGGGAGCTCCCAGGAGGCAGTGTGGAGGCAGCCACCACCAGCTGAGAGAGTTTAATATTATGCACACAAGAGCTTCCCTGCCAGTTGGCATCAGCACCAAAGAATGGTCCTGGGTGTGATTAATTTACTAGCATAGATGTGGCCTCAGAGAACTTCCTTTCTAACCTGTGTCTCAGCTCCAGACCTCCTTTGTCTTTTTTGCTACTTGCGAAGGAGCCAATTCCCTCTTTTTATACCATGTCATGATTCTCTCCTAAGGACATCTGCCTGCCCTCCATAGCAGCACTTGGTATTTTTTGCTCTCACATTACTGTGCTCCTGCCCGTCCCTCTCCCCCATCTTGTGTTTCTCCCATGGAGGCCTTTGGGGCAGGGGCTGCCTGCTCCTTCCACAGAACAGTGTCTGGCACACTGGAGCCCCATCCTCGCTTGCCCTTAAGCTTTAGTGGGGTAAAAAAGACAACTAAATTGTCCTCCAGTAAGCTGAGCAAATGCTAAACTGGTCATCTGCTTGTGGCTAGAAACAAAACCTATGGTTCATATTTACAGATATCACTCTGCCATCAGTCACCCCTTGCCACAGTTGTACCTACTTCCATTCTCAGCAAAAGCAGGTACTGACCAGGGTGTGAGCTGCAAGCTACCTGCTGACTGTGCTAAAACATGTTATTTCAGCCAGGGGTAGAAATACCTTCCTGTTTTGAAAGCCTCACTTTGCCGCAATGTGATGAGCCATCAGTAAATGCTAGAAAAATCTCATCCTGAGAATTGTAACTTGATTTGCTTCCTAGAGATAGATAAATGACTGCAGACATACGCTAGTGTGCTCAGGGAACCACAGGGAGAGGAGTCTGATCTACTGCAAAAGTTCAAGGTTACATTTTGACTCGAAACAGTAAAAGGATGTAGCAACGAATTCTCCTGACTTGCTGAGACAACTTCTATCACAACCGTACAAAAAAATGGTAAGTAAGATGGGTGGAGAGACCTCCAGAGAGCCTGTGGAGATGCCACGAGCACCTTCATTTCCAGAGCTTTTATGATAGCTGGTAGTGCATAGGAAGGAAACAGTTCTGTGTAGCTCTGCACCCAGGCTGCGTGGGCATTGAGAAAACAGAGAGTTTGAATATACCTGGCCCGGAGTCAGTGAGAGGAGTGAAAAAAAAGATCCTTTCCTCCACTTTGACACCATTTATTCAGAACAGAACATTTTAAGGCCATCCTTCTCTGTTGTCAGCCTTTTGAGAGAACAACAGCTAAATGCTGCCTTTGACGAATCAGTACCTTGCTTATCTTATCTCTGCACCTCTGTGTACAGCTGCTTCTTTCAGGCGCGTGGCGCTGCTTCCAGGAACAAGGAATCACTCTGCGCAGGTCTCGGTGGCCGCAAGTCCTGGCTGAACCTGCACAGACGGTCAGAACAAAAATGACGCAAGTTGCCAAGCCTGAGTGGATGGCGCAGGGTGTACGCAGCTCTGGCTTCATCCTAGACCACTGATTTTACTGACTGGGATGAAAGCAGCAGTCCCCACCACTACCAGGGTAGCACAGCTGCAGTGGCAGAGAGGCAGAGAGCAGCTGGGCAGGCAATACGATGACAGCAGTCCCTTCCTGCAAGCAAACTTTAGCATTATCACAAGGACAAAGTACGAGGAATAACTGGTGTCTCGCACATACAACACACGAGTTCCCGCTGCCAGTCCAGGTTCACTAAATGCCAGACAAAAGGCTACAGGTGTATCTCAGAGCCACTTCAGCTGGGCATGGGGCTGTCTCGGTGCTTTTTGGGCCAACTCAGCTTTGCCCCACTGGGACTTTCTGTCTTGTTAATCCCACTTCAGTTGCTACCTAATAGAGATGGCAACAGGATCCAGTGACTGGGGCACAAAGAGGAGTTGGGAAAACTGGTTTATGTTCCCATCTCTGCTACTGATTTGCTGTATATCCATGAGCAGTTAATTAAGTTCAGTATGCCTAAGCTTTCCCCACTTTAGAACTGTGATAATTACATTTATCTCTCTTTGTGAAGAACAAGGGGTTGGAGACATTTGGATAAAAGCCCTCAAAGAGCCAAGTGTTGTTATAGTTAGTTATAATAAATCATGGCCCTCCCTGAATTTATAAAACTTGTCCTGTTCCAGTGACTGTTTCATAGACAAGGTAGAAAAACCAGGAGCGTAATTACGGAGTGACTCCATACTCTGCTGCAGGCTCCTTGCATTGCATTTATTTAGCTAAACCTAGCTCACCTACAGCCTGCTAGATACTTTGCACAGGTTCTAAGGGAGCTGTTGGTATTGCAATGATGTGACTGTCACCGCAAAGCGACTATATTTTTGTCACAGTGTGCTGGTGATTAAAAAGCACCATAATAGCTTTTAACTTCTGAAATAACAGTGCAAAGTACTAAGTTACAGGGAATTCTGGCATTGCATAAATGATGTTTTTCAGAACAAGGGAAAAGCATAACATATTGCTCTTCAAAGGTGTTTAGCCCCCTGATTTCTCTTTAGGTGCATAAATTTCAAGTGAGAGCTCTACAAAGCTAATAGTTGAAGTAATACCAATGTTTACAGCGATGAGCCACTCTAAGTTTCATGACAGACTTCACTTACAGGGCCAGTAGGGAAATCTTACCCCTTACACCATGTATGAGCTTGTTTCACAGACTGCAAGGACCATGCTTAATTTTCTATGTAAGTAATGCTCCTGAGGGCTTAAAGTCTGAGGCAGAACTCACTGCTTTTGCTGCTAATAGATATTAAAATGTGAGCAAGCTATAACCTCTGTATCAACAACAATACTTGCACCTATGCTGATAAATTAAACAATGCTGGGGAACAATCCTGGGCCCTGGGAGCAGATCTGTACTGTTTTATTCTTTAGAAAAGTACCTGGTCTGGTTTGACCCAGGCCAGCCAGCAGCCTCCCAGGCCAAGCCTTGCCAAACTGCAGGAGTTAGCACAGGCCTTTCTCAAAGTATTGCATGTCCCTGCTCTGCACTGGAAGCTTGAGGAGTTTAACAGCATGGACAAAAAAACAGTGGGGCCACAGGATGGGTCCTGCAGATCTCAAAAGCTCTGCCATGTTTCTGGACACAAATAAAGGAGATACATAGCAGAAAAGGTTAATCGTACAGGTCAGATGTGTCTTGCTCCAGAAACAGGGAGCAACTTAAAAGCTCCAAAAGAAGAAGAGGGAAGTGTCTGCATTTGCAAATGATGTGTGTGAGTCTCTGTGGGTGTGAGTGTATACATGCACATGGAGGGGAAAAAACCTTCCAAGAAAATCACAGAATATCCACCACCAGATTACAAGGAAAAGAGATGCCAAGATCTTTGAATTAATTATTCTCAGTGAATCATTCTTACAGTTAAAAGCCATACCAGCCTTTCCAGAAAAACTTTCAGTTCTGTATATGTAAACAAATGTAAAGAAAACAAACAAACAGCCAAGAAAATTTGAAGATAAAAGACTTGAGATAATAAGATTAAAGATGTTAATTGGAACCATTTGCAGAAGCTGCACTTCTACAGACTTTGACATTCGTAGCTGAGGTTCTACAAAATATTTTAGTTCCGACCTGATGGCTTTAGTCAGTTTAAGACTACAGACCAGAAACCTTCTTGCCACAACCTATCTAATTGTACTGACTTTCACTCAGCAAAGCACAGAGGTACATGTTCTGGTGACGCTGTGTTGTACTTTTTTTGCAGGTATTTAACTGCTTTGGGTCTGGGTTTAAATACATAACCAGAGGTAAGTACCTGCATAAGTACTTTGAACTTGGGCAGTGATCCCCAAATTCTCTCTCCCCCCAGCTTACTTTCCAGTTCACTTCATTCCTCACCAAGGACACCAACATCTCACCTTTCCCACCCCTGCTTCTCATCAAGACCTCGATCTCCTCTGTGCGCAAAAGATCACAGCATGTCAGAGTTGCTCCTCATACGTAGACAGTGATTTTGAAGTCTTGAACTATTAAGCTTTCCAAAATAGATGAATAGCCTGAAGAACAGGTGGGAAGAAGCAGGGCAGAAAATTTATGATGTGTTTATTTTACTTTACGCCCTAGATTTACAGTTGATAACCACTATTGTCCTTACTATGGTTGAATGAATAGCTTTACCTGAAAAGGTAACCAATGGATTAAAGCACTTGATCTTAATTATCCCACAGTTTTAAGTGTTATTCAGGTGGTGGCAGAAAATGCCTATCAGTTTTAAGCCTCTATTTTCCAGGAAACCACTTGGCAAGTGTTTCTACAAGAAAAGCACGCTCACAGGATAGACAATGAACACATCAGGGCATTGCTAAGCATGTCAGAGTGATTCTTCCTACTAAAAGCAATCCTGATTTGCTACGGCCCTACTGCTATTGCAATACTTCCTCTTGTAACAGATTATCAGCCAGAATAATAAACCAAGAAGCACATTAAATCTTTCCCACTAAGTTTTTCCCTAACAAGAGTTTATTCAGGCCCACTCCAAATGTTGAAAAAGATTAAAGATTCTTTCAAAAGAGTTCACACCTTCAGATACGGCCAAAACAGATGAGGGGAAAAGGAAAAGCTTGTGCAATAATGGACGTGGGCTAATGAATTTCAACAAAAACATTTCAGCCTGAGAAGCTGCTACTAAGATCGTTGGCTGCCAGAGGGGCAATGTGCCAAAATGCTCCTGAAATGCAACTGCGGTTGTAGATGACCAGTAAGAAAATGTCTCACATGTCAGTGCAAACCTCTGTTATCCCAATACAAAACAAAGAGGGAATGCAAATGAAAGCCTTGTGTAGTTAGCTGGAAGATGAACCCTCATTCCCTGGCCCTGGATGCAACCTAGTGAAGTGTGAGACAGAAGGGGACAGAAGTATGGTCATTCCCTAACTTATAAATAGCAAAAATCCTGTGTATGAGTTCTTCTGAAACTGTTGCAACAAAACCGAAAATCTGGCTGAGTTACATAAGACTTCTGCTGTGTCAGACCAGCTCTGCTTCAGCTGAAGCAGGACGTGACGCTGTCTCTGGCTGGGATGCCAGGGGTTTAAACACCGGCTCTGCCGCTGACATCCCGGGCAACCTTGTACAAGTCATGATGTCGGCTGGCGAATCTGTTTCAAGGCTGTAAATTTAAGCTGAGTGCTTCCTGTCCCCCACCCCTTCTCCTTCCTATGTGGACTCTACGCCTCCATGGGCAGAGCTGCTCTCCTACAAGATGTATATGTACAGTGCTAAGCACAGAGGGAAAGGGATGGGCTGAAATAAAATCCCCACTAGAGAATGCTAATTGGTTGTTTTTTTCCCCCTCCCTTGGTTTCATGTTTTTCCCTCGTACTTTCCACACTGCCTTAGCCTTGAAGACCTCTTCTGTAACTGGAGCCCACATCAGCCCACACTGATGCTATGTCCAAAGGGGAAAGGAATCACATACCTACCAAGACAGAGTTTTTCTGGCTTTCCTCGCACATTTTCTGCTTGCCATCTGTTTACAGGGAAATGTCTTCGGGGCAGAAGCCTTCTGTTGCCGGTTATATTGTGCATTCTGTTGGTATCTATCAAACAATAAAGCTGTTTTTAATTAAGACAGGCTGAGCAGGGACTGGTGCCTTATACCTGCAGTGGGCACTGTGCCCAGGTGAGTGGGAGGTGAGACTGGCAGTCTGGAGACATACTGAGGATCTCAGGGGTCAAATGGGGAATTTATCTAACCTATACTAGACGTTCGCACTGTAAGTGACTGACCTCCTCTCCTGTGCTCCTTTTACACTCAGCAGACAGAAACAGATTTTTCCTAGCCATGATTCTCATCCCCTCCTAAATAGGTGTTGAAAATACCTGAGATTCTTGACTTTGTAGCAATTTTTATCTTTTTATAAAGGGAGTCCCCAGTATCGAGCTGTTGGTGCCTTGAGCTGGAAAGCTGAAGGTCATGAGATGAGTCTGACTCCAACTCACTTGACCCCTCACAGCTGCCATTTCCTTGTCAGTATGGTGATGGTGATGGTGAGGATAAAGCCGAATTGGGGGCCTGTGAATGAAAAACAGTGCCAGGGTGGTTTTATTTACAGTTACATTCAATTACAGCACCAGCTTTTCCAACATATAAAGAAAAAACATGCTCTTGCTAGCGTAATTTATACTGGTTCCCAGAACCATACAAACATAAGCATTTTTATGCCAAAATACCACATATACCTCTGCTATGCAAGGACTTTAACATTTAAACAGCACAGAAATGTCATTAAAAATAACTCTTTCCCTATGTAACACTGTTCCACAAAAAGCATTTCTAAAGGAGCTGCACCCTAGGCAAAGACAGGATATATATCCCTATCAGACCACATGGAAGAAACATGCACCAATATCTCGCTGACACTTTCGTGCTGTAGAAAGCCTGCCAGGTTAGGAAGTGGATTTACAAATAAAAAAAAACTAGCCAGCTATTCTCTGGCACAACACTAAGCAGATCAATGCGATAGAGCTGCTCTGATGGAAAAAAAGCTTAGTGCAGCACCACTGTTATTGTATATTGACCCAGTGTCCACACGGTCTGTCCATTTAACTAGTCTACTGCTTTCAAAATGGGTTTTGGTGTGTCCCATCACTAGGCATTTCTGCCTTTGGAAAGCCCTGATGGATTGTCTGATTTGTTTTTCATAAGGATGCTGAAATCACTGCAGCTACTGGAACAAGCGACAGGAAACAGGGCCATTCCAGGACCAGGCACTCTCACAGGACATTAACTTGCTATTCAGGTCACAGACTCTGGGAAAATATGGCAACCTTGGCTTTGAAGGGCAAATGGAAAGCTAAACTCTCCAGCAGATAGTTTGGTCAGTAAATGCCCTTGCCCTCCAGCACAGCTAGGTTAAAAGGCATAGTACTTCCTTAGGAATAGGGCATGCCAGTAAGGAGTGGCTGGCGACCTCGATATTTAACCAACAATTAAATATGATCATTGCAAAACAGGGCGAAAAACATCACTTTTTGACACAGATGGCTTTGGGAAGAACGTTGTACCATTCAGGACTTTCAAGCTGCTCTTGGAAAGCCCTATTCAGTTGAGAAGAACATAACGCTGGGAACTGCCCGCCAGAACTGAAACTACAGGAGGAAGCCACAGAGAAAAGATGGGGAGATTAGGAAAAGGGAGTGACGTGGGGAAACTGGAAGGAGCTAGAAGAAACTTGGAGGAAGGAATAGCTGGGAAATCTGCTTTATTTATTCAGCGGACAAACAAAGCAGCTCCTCCATCAATAACAATTACTCACCTTTGACGCTCAGGCCCCAGATTGGCAAAGGGCTTAGGTGTGGTGACAGCAACTCCCACACCTCCCTTCAAGGTGCCTGGCTTCAGAAGTGGAATTCCCAAACCTCATCTATTCATCTACACCTCCAATATGAGCCATTTGCAGAAGCAGTCACTCAAAAAAATGGGATTTGCCAGAATTTTTAGGCAATAGGAAATAAGGAAAGCAAAGGAAAGGGTCCCTCTGCCTCCTTGAGGTGAATTTTGCATCCCACCAGTATGTGGGCACAAAATAAGAGGCTTGCTCCTTGCTTGACCTTCCACGTTGCTGTGGCAAGGTTTGGTGTATCAACCAAGTGGACCAGGACACTCACCAAAGGTAAAGGAGACATGGAAGTGCCATTTTCAGCCTAACAGAGATCAAGACAGCATCTCCTTTCAAAGCATCCACATCAGCTGGAAGGAGGGAAGTATTCCCCAACTCTTCCTGACACCAGGCCACTGGGCAGCAAGGAATGTAAGGTTCATGAATCAGAAAAGATGTGGCACCATGACTACACAGTCCAGTAAAAAGGGTATTCTCCTGGTAAAATGTGAAGAGGGACCTTCAAGCAGTTGTCCCTTCTCCACCACCGTTTGTGTGTTTTCTCAGAATAACTGTTTTTGAACAACAGTCTGTAAAGCCTTGCAAGTCTGAGGAACATACTGGTAACCCACAAAAAGGCTCAGTGTTAAGAGAAGAATATTAGTGAAGCACTTTGGGATGTAAAACATTTAGTAGCCAACCAGTAGAATAGAAGCCATTGCTAATGAGTGAGGGCTTTCTCCTCCAGTTAAAACATCTCTTCAAGAGCAACTAGACACACAGGGAACCCACCCACTGCAGTGCTTAGTGGAAGTGTCACTTGTAGCACGCAGAGGGAGAAAAAAAATCTGCTTAGCAAATTTACTTTCACTTGCAAACTCTGTGTTGAGGTCCTGTAATTTATAGTCTTTGGTTCTTTTGAAAACAGTTTCCCAGTGTTTGGAGAGATGGCATGTGAGAGGTAGGAGACCCAGTTTCTACACCACTGGCTCCGAGTTTTTTGCTTGGAAAATGGGCCTTGGTTTTCCTATCTGGAAAACTGAAGTACTACTAGGTCTTTGAGGTCTGCCCATAAACAATGCCTCTGGGCCCTGTAACAACAAAAATATGAAGAGATGTTCTAATAACAGAGATGCTAAACAGCATTACCATAGGTTGCATGATACAGTGTGCCATGATATTTAAAGTATAAAGAAAGAAAGTCTGTTCAGTTGATATATTACATCTGAGATTAGTATTCTGAGCAGCAAATGTATTCAGGTCTGCTGGTAGACACCACAGAAGAGACACATAAGGTAACGAACCTGCAGGCTTTCTAGTAACATCAATCTGCATTTATATAGCACATTTCACTTGACTATCTTGAGAAGTTTATTATTAAAACTCTCACAACACTCCTGTGGGCTAAGAACACAACGCAGCCTCTTTATAATTGATGGGTAACATGGACTTCTTCAAGAAAAAAAAGAGTTGAAGGTCAAAGAGGGTGAATGACAAAGCTAGACAACCTACCCCTACTACCCATCTTTTGTAACGCTCACCTGAAGAAGCAGAAAGCAGGCAAGGATGCACTGTTAATCAGAAGGTTACACTGCAAGCCATTTCAAAGCAGTTATCACGAACAGTAACTATCAGTTGTGCTGCACAGCTTGTGACAAAGGTGGACAGCCTGTTCCCTGAGCCAAGGACAGCACGTCCAATGGCACCCTGCACGTGTACAGGCGTACACGTATGGGAGCCCAGACAGCCATCTTCACACGTGCACAAGCAGAGCATGGATGCTCTCCTACAGACGCAGGATTTTGTGTCCTGGCTCCCATTGGTTTTCCTGCTTCCCATTAATGAGTAGAAATGGATAATCCCTCAAATTATGTCTCCCTTTCACAGGCAGACCCCTTTATGAAAAACACTGCAATATCTTCAGTTAACTGATGGCCCCATCATACCATGAAACTCCATGCACAGAAGACCCATGGCATCAATGGCCTACTTGTAATGGATCCATCAAAGCTAAGAAAACCAATTTCTTATCAGTAGGCTTCAATTTACTGTCAAGGAGGCTGAGCAGCCACCTAAAGTATTTTCAGAGTTCACAAATCAAGCAAACTTGAAAATCACTACTTCAGAATTTCCCACCAAAATGCTCATTCAACTTCTCCCTCTCTGGGTTACAAGATGTGACAGGACCATGCCCCAGGGCAGCATGACTGCAGGCATAAAAGAAGTCTTCTCACCAAGAGGTAGTATTCATCAGACAAATAACTTAAATGAGGCTGACTTCACAGTGAACCTCTGAAGGCTCAAAGAAGATGTGGCCATAGAGTTGGAAGTCCAATCTGGAGGCATTTTGTGTCTTCCCTTGGAAAGCGTTTTCCATTCAGATTGAACAACAGTGGCTACTGAATCAACATAATGAACATCCTTGCTGTACCATCCTTTATCTTTCAGAACTTTAGAGAGAAAACATGTTTAAAACTGTAGATGTACAGCGTAAAAATGTTGACTGATTGCACAGTTCCGTAGGGTAAAATATCCCCTACATTGCAATGCCAAGATATATGTCTGTGTGCACATGTGTGGGTGTGTGCATGCAAGCACGTGTTATTTGTGACTCACTGGCTCACAGTGATCACACCTGACAGAAAGGCTTAAAAATTCTCAAGTACCTAAAGCTTTTGGGAAAACAGACAACAAAGCTGGGGAGTCAGACTCCATCGGTGCCCTTGGTGAGGGAAAGGCCACAGCGGCACCCCATGATTGCACCATCAAAGGCCAACATCAGAGAACCCCCGGACTACTCTTTAGGCACAGAACAGGAGGAAACCAGGCTTCACTGGCTCCATGGCTTGTGGCATGATTTGCTGCTCTCCCTGCAGCGTCACTGTGCCTTCACAGCACTTGGGACCTGAGCCGTCCTGATTAAGCGAGGGCAGGTTTGTTCTCCTGGGTTCCCTCATCTCTGCCTGCAGTACACGCGTGGGAGACTCTCGCCCCGCTTTGCCACTGACCTGCTAAGCCAGCCACTTTCCCTCTTAGCACCTCTGTTTCCTCATCTTTGAAATGAGAATTATGACCTCTGTAAGATACTTTGATGTCCACAGATTAAGCGTGCGGTGGCACACATACATCTTCTGTCTATTTTAAATGCCAGCTAATAAATACATTGTCGTGTTGTTTTTTTTTTCTCTTTTGTTTATTCACCTTCATTATTAAAGACGGGAATCAATGAACTTATCCTGAAAAAAATAAAAAAACAACACTTTGGATCAGCCTCCTCTTGTGAAGATAATTATGGGAAAGCAATTTTGAAAACAATGGATGGCAAAGTGCAATGTTTAGAAACTATAGAGCACGATGTATTTGTCCAAGGGTACCACTGAAATCCACCCTGTGGTTCGCTGTTGCAATATTCCTTGTTCTCTTCCATTTCCTAAGTCATGTACAAAACTTGCTTCCAAAATAAATTATTTAGCTTCTAACTGCTGCAATGCACAGCAGGACGCCTGTCAGAGCAAAGTGTTACTAATGGAGGATACCTCACATGATCCAAAAGGGAAGATGAATTCAGACCGCAACAATGCCTTAGCGAGAACACAGCTCCTGAAACTGATGTGCAAAGGCAGTGAAACCCTTGCTCCATCAGCCACCCAGAGACACTGCAAAACTGCGCTGCTCCAAAGCAGAGCGTCCGTCTGTCCGTGCCTTCTCAGGAATGGCCTCGTTGCCTGCCTGGGCAGATGTGTCGACTGACCCAGGGTCGTTCGAAGGTGCTGTTGGAGGATGAAGGGCAGTCATCAGTCTTGTGTATTCATTCAGTGCTGCAGACTTTTGGGGCTCAGTCAGGTGCTAACTCTGCTCCTAATGCACCGAAACCAGCACACCAGTTTGGACCAAGCAGTTGTACCCAGCAAGTCCACAGGGGCACTGCATTGCCCAATGTAATTGAGTGCAGAATTTGCTTTGCATAAAACTTTAACTGCTGGGGCTGGCAGTTAAAATGTGAAGATGTGATTCTCACATTCCAGGTTTCATTTGCAGAAAGGTTTGTAAAAACAGGAATGATAAGACGGGTCTTTTAACTTATAAATGAAGAATATTTTCAGTGGAGCTTCTAAAAATAGTAAACAGCCCCCACCCTGTCCTGCAGACCATGCAAAGTAATAGGAAGCCTCTTCTAGAGCAGTCACTAAAAATTTAAAATGTACGTAGAAATACCTTTTGACATGCTGATACTTACGGATACAAGCCCTTTAGCAGTCTTATTCCACATCCTCTGGCAGATGTGATGCAGGATGATGCATAATGCATCATGACCATGACCCCCCTCCCATTTAAATTCACGAGGTTGGCCTGAAAATCACAACATTTTTAAATACATATATATAATGGTCGTTTTTGCCAATAGATTTCAGTTCTTCAGGAAGTAGTCACATTCTCGAATTGCTCTCCATGTTCAAAAGCTAGAAATTGCCTCTTTAAAATAAAAAAATAAACGCATGAATAAAACAAAAGCCAGGTATTTGTGAAATGATAAAGAACTCAAAACTGAAACTAAAAGAAAAAAGAGCCAACGTCATGAGATTCATGATGAAATTGTTGAGCACTGATAACACAAAGGAAGCCCCAAATAAGACACAGTAGGAAAGACTGGCCTCCGAGTCATAAAAACAGTCTGCCCCTGGGGGTGGCTCCAGCTCCCGCCACAACTTTGCAGGTGTTACCTCTGCCTGCCCCATGCATTGGGATGTTGATTCTCTGTGGAAGGGACTGGAAGAGCTGAAAAATCCTGAACACGAACAGCCTTCAACCCGCAACCAATGTCTTATCTGACGTACTTTATGTACGTACCCTTGGTTCCTGGTGCAGACTCCAGTAAACAATCTGCAAGACAAATATTGCCGACAGACACATGCTCTGCACCAGGCGTGCAGCAGTTGTGTGCAATCAAATGGCTAACTCAGGACCATCTCCTTAAACACCGGTTTACTCGATCCCTGTTACTGAGAGCCCCAGAAAACTGAGTTCCCCACTGGACTCTTGCACAGTGAGTCTTGAAACCCTAAGGGCAAGACTTAAACCACAATAATTCAGGAAGCGACAAGATGCAAGGAAGCCGCTTTAAATAAATGTCAAGTTTTAACTTTAAGCTGTGAAATGATCTGTATAAAGGTCAGACATTATGGAAAGCCAACGAAGAGGGGGTACCAGTCCTGGTCCTGGATTCCCTCCTCCATTGATAAGGATGCGACAGTATTAACCTGTGAAAACGCACAGGCACATTAAACACCTTCCCTGAGCTGTCCGTACTGATAACTGTCATCTGCATTTCCTGTGGGTGAGTGTGGGAGGGCAGGAACATGAATATTTCTGCAGGTATGTGGTACCTTGCACTTTAGTCGCTGTACACGGTGCCAAGGGAATCTTCTTCCTGGGGCTCTTTGAAGCCATGTGGCAAGAGAAGTCCAACATCTCCCACTTTGGTCTCCAGCCCACTGCTGACTTTCATCCAGACCTACACATCACCAGCACCACCCTTTCCAAAGCTCTGCCTTGGGCCCCTGTGCAGGACAAATTTACATGAGGTTGGGTTTGGTCTCCCAGACCTTTGCCCGATGATTTGCAGTGGCAAAGCCATCAAGGTCTAAGAAAAGAAGCCGCTTGTTTATCAGCACTGCAATATTTCTGAAAGGAGAAACTCCTCTGAACTCTTTTGCACTTGGCTCCAGCCACTGATTAAAACTTATTGGCAGACTTTCTCCTTTATCATAGTATTCAGCTCTTTCAGAGTCTTACAAAACTGAGGACTTCAGTGCCATACCACCCAGAAACCAAAGGAAGCTTCCATGAAACCAGCAAACACCTCCCATCTTCTCACCAACGTCATTAAAAAAGCTAAACAAACCAGAGAGGTTGTACAAGTCAGCCTATAAACCCATGCGTGAGGAGAGCACTGTCAGTGGTAATAGGGCAAGAAAGGCAGGGTAATTATACCACACCAAAATTGCGATCGTGCTGCATTCCTTCTCGGTGAAGGCCAGCTAAGAATTAGATACACCTCTTTAAATCATCAAAGGGAGTGGCTGCAAGATACAAGGTGCCGGGATTAAGATGAAGTTCTGGGTTTGCCAGTTCTCAGCAGTGGCTTTGGTGGCTGGGCTGGGCACATCATTAACTGTTCCCAAACGGTGTTCACACCGTGCCACTTCTTTTTAATCTTTATACAGTTCTCAATATTTCAGGAGTCCCAGGCTCCCACTGAGCAAAGGGCTGTACAAGCCCAGAATCAGATGACAATACCCATCCACAAGGGTTTTTGTACCTGGCCAACCAGTCAAGCTCAGTGTCTTGTATGTTGGCATTATTTCAGTGGAGCACAAATATTTACCATGTTGCTCCAGCTACTTCCACCAGACCTACAAGCTCAGGCCCTCAAGCATGAAACCTCAAGAGCTTCCCCATTGAGAAGGCTGGTTCAGATACTGAATGGAGCCCATTTTGTGCAGATGATTTAACAGGACTGCATGGGTGAGGGAACAGATTTGGCTCAGACCTCTCCCTTTTTGAGAAGAACAAGTGCAGTAGCTTAGACGGTGGCACTCAGCCCACAGCCCTTTGCAGAGGAAAACCCATGGGGAAGCTGGGTTTCGAGGAAGCTCCCCCGTGCATGGGAGGCACAGTGCTGCCCAGAAACGTAGCCCTGCTCCCCTGACCGCTGAGCCGTGCAGAGGTAGGCAGTCCTCTTCTGCTGGAGAATGCCTCCCTAGAAGAAACCACAGGAGCAGCCATCACATAGGCAGGACAGTGGCACATGGGGGCAAAGCTGTCTGGCTGCCTTGCCCTGTCTGTGGTGCAAACAGGATTTTCAGTGTCCTGCTGGGCTGCTATGGGATGAGACGAGAACATGGCATAGAAACAGAAATGCATAGACCAGTCCGTGCCTTAAAAACACAGGAACATCCTCCCCCATCATAGCTTCATACCACAGGTTGTTCCAGTCACTCCTTCCAAGGCCAAGAGAACAAACGTTGCATTTGTGCTAGTTTTTGGAAAACATGCCAAAGAAGACAAACACAAGGCAAAGCAGCTAGCCAAATGGCCAAGTCTTGCTATTTAATTATTCCAAAATGAGAAAGTTCAATTAAAAACAGCTACAAACCAGAGACATAATAATGACCTCTCTCCTCACGAGAACTCATGCTTTGGCACAAAGGACTGGCTGGCCTGATTTTATGTCCAATAAATTTAATCTTATCCAATAAAGTGGCTCCCAGTACGGCAGAGGAAAAGATGATGTGTTATGAAAAGAGCTCTTTGGGCATCATGTAACACTGTACCGCCAAATAAAAATGAAAAACCTTAGGGTGATTTCTCTTCTCTTTTAGGCCAGCACAAAAAAGCACAATGCATGTGGCATCAGCATTGGTGAGAGCAGAGGTAAGCAGCACACCAGAGCTGACAAAACCATCCGACTACCTCCAGTTCCTCTTTGTGGTGAACTTGTGAGGGCACTCAGCTCACCGCTCGAAAGCCAACCCTTCCTAATGTGCGATGGTTTCGTGTTACTGCACTGTTTATGAATCCAGTCTCCTGGCAGTATTCGAGGAAGGTGCTTTTCCATGCGGTGAGGGCTGACACCCACTGTTTTGGCATGAAGAAAACGGTTCAGTGGTTTCTCGAGACCAAGACCCGGGCCACAGGGATGCCCGCTGCCTTCATACCTAGTTGTGCTGGTATGGCTGAAGAAGCCATGGCTTCAGTACGTGACTTCCAGCAAAGCTATATACACAAACATAAGCTTCAATGAGCCATCTCCAGCTCGGCATCCAGAGATGAAAACATCCCCAAATTAGTGGACGCTACTGCAAAAGTAACCAAGCATCTAAACACTTGCACAATCTTTCCTTACACTCAGTAGCTCTTGATTTCTTGAATGGCATCACCTAGTGATTGGAAGTGTTTCCCAACAGACGTGCACCATCATAGTGAAACCCTAAATATTGCAATGACTTAGCTTCTTCCACACCACTTTACACAGCATGAGTAATTAATCTTCACAGCGCCGTGGCAGAGGAAGGACAGTGACATTCATCCACCCAGCCCAACATGCAGGTAAGTGGAGGCACACAGAAGCCAGGTGACACGTGCAAGGTCCCGTGTCATGTTGCTGGAGGGATGTTGTTGGATGCCACCAAATCCTAGTTGTGAGGAAGTGACAACAAAGCCCTCNAGCATGCTTGTTGGGAGAGGTCACTCATGCTGTGGTAAAGGCAGGGGATTCCTGGCATCCCGAGCAGAGCTGGTGGCCCCAGGCCGAGGCAGCTTTGCAGGTCTCTCCAGGAGCAGCTGGAGAGTCCTTGCCAAGCCCCTTGCTCGCACAACCGGGAGCAGAAACATCCCCGTACGCCGTCACGTTGTGCAGCCACGGGCACTGCATGTCAATAGGAGCTCCCCCTTCCGTAATGAGCAATCGATAGCCAGCCGACTTATACAATTAGCTTATGTCATTAAGAAGTTTGTGGCGAGGATTTCAAAGCAGCTGCCGCATGACTTGGCCGAGAGGCTGCTATTCATCCAACAACACGCAGCGCTAAACACATCCTTGCTGCCTGATGCCACGGGCCACGCTGCCACCCAGATGTGCCCCACCGATGTATTTCTTCTGGGACTCGGCCGTGTGATCCCTCTCGTGCACCTCGAGAAGGACACCTCGAGAAGGACAGCTACTCAGAACGCCTGCTCCAGCCTCTTGGCGGGGGGTCCTCAGGTTCCGAGTGCAAGGAAAATAAACGCGCTCCCCAAAACACGGGGCGCGGGGCCCTCTCAGTCCCCACCCAAGCCCCGCTGCCCGCAGGCCCCGGCTCCCCGAGCCCCCTTCCAGCCCTTCTCCCGG